>JAZGUH010000341.1:1200000-1626560 GCA_037893225.1 Hippasteria phrygiana
CAAACCTCGCAATGTTTATTTTCTTCCCGGCCACCCTCTGTGTGCATATTACCGTCTATTTATTGCACCATTCCTGTCTAATTCCCTCGGGTATGGACTTGCTTTACTTATTCATAATTTCTTGGAATATCAACCAAAGACAGTAATTTTGACATGCATGGATAGCTTAGATCTAGGGCTACATTTTGCAATCATCGGCGGCTTCCCAGAGTTAAAAGTTGTTGTGAAAAATTCAAACCTCGCAATGTTTATTTTCTTACCGGCCACCCACTGTGTGCGTATTACCGTCTATCTATTGCACCATACCTGTCTAATTCTTTGGGGTATGGACTTGCTTTACTCATTCATAATTTCTTGGAATATCAACCAAAGGCAGTAATTTCGACATGTATAGATAGCTTAGATCTAGGGCTACATTTTGCAAGCACCGGCGGCTTCCAAGAGTTAAAAGTTGTTGTGAAAAATTCAAACCTCGCAATGTTTATTTTCTTCCCGGCCACCCTCTGTGTGCATATTACCGTCCATTTATTGCACCATGCCTGTCTAATTCCCTGGGGTATGGACTTGCTTTACTCATTCATAATTTCTTGGAATATCAACCAAAGGCAGTAATTTTGACATGTATGGATAGCTTAGATCTCGGGCTACATTTTGCAATCATCGGCGGCTTCCTAGATTTAGAACTTGTGGAGAAAATTTCAACCTCGCAATATTTGTTCTTCCCGCCCACCCTCTGTGTGCATATTGCCGTATATTTATTGCTCCATGCCCGTGCAATTCCTGGCGGTATAGACTTGCTTTACTCATTGATAATGTCATGCAATATCAATCAAATGCAGTAATGTTGACATGTATGGATAGCTTAGATCTAGGGCTACATTTTGCATTCATTGGCGGCTTCCCAGAGTTAAAAGTTGTTTGGGAAAATTCAAACCTCGCAATGTTTATTTTCTTCCCGGCCACCCTCTGTGTGCATATTACCGTCTATTTATTGCACCATGCCTGTCTAATTCCCTGGGGTATGGACTTGCTTTACTCATTCATAATTTCTTGGAATATCAACCAAAGGCAGTAATTTTGACATGTATAGATAGCTTAGATCTAGGGCTACATTTTGCAAGCATCGGCGGCTTCCCAGAGTTAAAAGTTGTTGTGAAAAATTCAAACCTCGCAATGTTTATTTTCTTCCCGGCCACCCTCTGCGTGCATATTACCGTCTATTTATTGCACCATGCCTGTCTAATTCCCTGGGGTATGGACTTGCTTTACTTATTCATAATTTCTTGGAATATCAACCAAAGACAGTAATTTTGACATGTATGCATAGCTTAGACCTAGGGCTACATTTTGCAATCATCGGCGGCTTCCCAGAGTTAAAAGTTGTTGTGAAAAATTCAAACCTCGCAATGTTTATTTTCTTCCCGCCTACCCTCTGTGTGCATATTACCGTCTATTTATTGCCCCATGCCCGTGCAATTCCTGGCGGTATAGATTTGCTTTACTCATTCATAATGTCATGCAATATCAATCCAATGCAGTAATTTTGACATGTATGGATAGCTTAGATCTGCCGCTACATTTTGCATTCATCGGCGGCTTCCCAGATTTAAAAGTTGTTGTGAAAAATTCAAACCTGGCAATGTTTATTTTCTTACCGGCCACCCTCTGTGTGCATATTACCGTCCATTTATTGCACCATGCCTGTCTAATTCCCTGGGGTATGGACTTGCTTTACTCATTCATAATTTCTTGGAATATCAACCAAAGACAGTAATTTTGACATGCATGGATAGCTTAGATCTAGGGCTACATTTTGCAATCATCGGCGGCTTCCCAGAGTTAAAAGTTGTTGTGAAAAATTCAAACCTCGCAATGGTTATTTTCTTCCCGGCCACCCTCTGTGTGCATATTACCGTCCATTTATTGCACCATGCCTGTCTAATTCCCTGGGGTATGGACTTGCTTTACTCATTCATAATTTCTTGGAATATCAACCAAAGGCAGTAATTTTGACATGTATGTATAGCTTAGATCTAGGGCTACAGTTTGCATTCATTGGCGGCTTCCCAGAGTTAAAAGTTGTTGGGGAAAATTTCAACCTCGCAATGTTTATTTTCTTCCCGGCCACCCTCTGTGTGCATATTACCGTCTATTTATTGCACCATGCCTGTCGAATTCCCTGGGGTATGGACTTGCTTTACTCATTCATAATTTCTTGGAATATCAACCAAAGACAGTAATTTTGACATGTATGGATAGCTTAGATCTAGGGCTACATTTTGGAATCATCGGCGGCTTCCTAGATTTAAAACTTGTGGAGAAAATTTCAACCTCGCAATATTTATTTCTTCCTGCCCATCCTCTGTGTGCATATTGCCGTATATTTATTGCTCCATGCCCGTGCAATTCCTGGCGGTATAGACTTGCTTTACTCATTCATAATTTCATGCAATATCAACCAAATGCAGTAATTTTGACATGTATGGATAGCTTAGATCTGCCGCTACATTTTGCATTCATTGGCGGCTTCCCAGAGTTAAAGGTTGTTGGGGAAAATTCAAACCTCGCAATGTTTATTTTCTTCCCGGCCACCCTCTGTGTGCATATTACCGTCTATTTATTGCACCATGCCTGTCTAATTCCCTGGGGTATAGACTTGCTTTACTCATTCATAATTTCTTGGAATATCAACCAAAGACAGTAATTTTGACATGTATGGATAGCTTAGATCTAGGGCTACATTTTGGAATCATCGGCGGCTTCCTAGATTTAAAACTTGTGGAGAAAATTTCAACCTCGCAATATTTTTTTCTTCCTGCCCATCCTCTGTGTGCATATTGCCGTATATTTATTGCTCCATGCCCGTGCAATTCCTGGCGGTATAGACTTGCTTTACTCATTCATAATTGCATGGAATATCAACCAAAGGCAGTAATTTTGACATGTATGGATAGCTTAGATCTCAGGCTACATTTTGCAATCATCGACGGCTTCCTAGATTTAGAACTTGTGGAGAAAATTTCAACCTCGCAATATTTATTTCTTCCTGCCCATCCTCTGTGTGCATATTGCCGTATGTGTATTGCTCCATGCCCGTGCAATTCCTGGCGGTATAGACTTGCTTTACTCATTCATAATTTCATGCAATATCAACCAAATGCAGTAATTTTGACATGTATGGATAGCTTAGATCTGCCGCTACATTTTGCAGTCATTGGCGGCTTCCCAGAGTTAAAGGTTGTTGGGGAAAATTCAAACCTCGCAATGTTTATTTTCTTCCCGGCCACCCTATGTGTGCATATTACCGTCTATTTATTGCACCATGCCTGTCTAATTCCCTGGGGTATAGACTTGCTTTACTCATTCATAATTTCTTGGAATATCAACCAAAGACAGTAATTTTGACATGTATGGATAGCTTAGATATAGGGCTACATTTTGGAATCATCGGCGGCTTCCTAGATTTAATACTTGTGGAGAAAATTTCAACCTCGCAATATTTTTTTCTTCCTGCCCATCCTCTGTGTGCATATTGCCGTGTATTTATTGCTCCATGCCCGTGCAATTCCTGGCGGTATAGATTTGCTTTACTCATTCATAATTGCATGCAATATCAATCAAATGCAGTAATTTTGACATGTATGGATAGCTTAGATCTGCCGCTACATTTTGCATTCATTGGCGGCTTCCCAGAGTTAAAGGTTGTTTAGGAAAATTCAAACCTCGCAATGTTTATTTTCTTCCCGGCCACCCTCTGTGTGCATATTACTGTCTATTTATTGCACCATGCCTGTCTAATTCCCTCGGGTATGGACTTGCTTTACTTATTCATAATTTCTTGGAATATCAACCAAAGACAGTAATTTTGACATGCATGGATAGCTTAGATCTAGGGCTACATTTTGCAATCATCGGCGGCTTCCCAGAGTTAAAAGTTGTTGTGAAAAATTCAAACCTCGCAATGTTTATTTTCTTCCCGGCCACCCTCTGTGTGCATATTACCGTCCATTTATTGCACCATGCCTGTCTAATTCCCTGGGGTATGGACTTGCTTTACTCATTCATAATTTCTTGGAATATCAACCAAAGACAGTAATGTTGACATGTATGGATAGCTTAGATCGAGGGCTACATTTTAGAATCATCGGCGGATTCCTAGATTTAAAACTTGTGGAGAAAATTTCAACCTCGCTATATTTTTGTCTTCCCGCCCATCCCCTGTGTGCATATTGCCGTATATTTATTGCTCCATGCCCGTGCAATTCCTGGCGGTATAGACTTGCTTTACTCATTGATAATGTCATGCAATATCAATCAAATGCAGTAATTTTGACATGTATGGATAGCTTAGATCAAGGGCTACATTTTAGAATCATCGGCGGCTTCCTAGATTTAAAACTTGTGGTGAAAATTTCAACCTCGCAACATTTTTTCTTCCCGCCAATCATCTGTGTGCATATTGCCGTATATGTATTGCTCCATGCCCGTGCAATTCCTGGCGGTATAGACTTGCTTTACTCATTGATAATGTCATGCAATATCAATCAAATGCAGTAATTTTGACATGTATGGATAGCTTAGATCAAGGGCTACATTTTAGAATCATCGGCGGCTTCCTAGATTTAAAACTTGTAGAGAAAATTTCAACCTCGCAACATTTGTTCTTCCCGCCCACCCTCTGTGTGCATATTGCAGTGTATTTATTGCCCCATGCCCGTTCAATTCCTGGCAGTATAGATTTGCTTTACTCATTCATAATTTCTTGGAATATCAACCAAAGACAGTAATTTTGACATGTATGGATAGCTTAGATCTAGGGCTACATTTTGCAAGCATCGGCGGCTTCCCAGAGTTAAAAGTTGTTGTGACAAATTCAAACCTCGCAATGTTTATTTCTTCCTGCCCATCCTCTGTGTGCATATTGCAGTGTATTTATTGCCCCATGCCCGTGCAATCCTTGGCAGTATAGATTTGCTTTACTCATTCATAATTGCATGCAATATCAACCAAATGGAGTAATTTTGACATGTATGGATAGCTTAGATCTGCTGCTACATTTTGCATTCATTGGCGGCTTCCCAGAGTTAAAGGTTGTTGGGGAAAATTCAAACCTCGCAATGTTTATTTTCTTCCCGGCCACCTTCTGTGTGCATATTACCGTCTATGTATTGCACCATGCCTGTCTAATTCCCTGGGGTATGGACTTGCTTTACTGATTCATAATTGCATGGAATATCAACCAAAGGCAGTAATTTTGACATGTATGGATAGCTTAGATCTCGGGCTACATTTTGCAATCATCGGCGGCTTCCTAGATTTAGAACTTGTGGAGAAAATTTCAACCTCGCAATATTTGTTCTTCCCGCCCACCCTCTGTGTGCATATTGCCGTATATGTATTGCTCCATGCCCGTGCAATTCCTGGCGGTATAGACTTGCTTCACTCATTCATAATTTCTTGGAATATCAACCAAAGACAGTAATTTTGACATGTATGGATAGCTTAGATCTGCCGCTACATTTTGCATTCATCGGCGGCTTCCCAGATTTAAAAGTTGTTGTGAAAAATTCAAACCTGGCAATGTTTATTTTCTTACCGGCCACCCTCTGTGTGCATATTACCGTCCATTTATTGCACCATGCCTGTCTAATTCCCTGGGGTATGGACTTGCTTTACTCATTCATAATTTCTTGGAATATCAACCAAAGACAGTAATTTTGACATGCATGGATAGCTTAGATCTAGGGCTACATTTTGCAATCATCGGCGGCTTCCCAGAGTTAAAAGTTGTTGTGAAAAATTCAAACCTCGCAATGGTTATTTTCTTCCCGGCCACCCTCTGTGTGCATATTACCGTCCATTTATTGCACCATGCCTGTCTAATTCCCTGGGGTATGGACTTGCTTTACTCATTCATAATTTCTTGGAATATCAACCAAAGGCAGTAATTTTGACATGTATGTATAGCTTAGATCTAGGGCTACAGTTTGCATTCATTGGCGGCTTCCCAGAGTTAAAAGTTGTTGGGGAAAATTTCAACCTCGCAATGTTTATTTTCTTCCCGGCCACCCTCTGTGTGCATATTACCGTCTATTTATTGCACCATGCCTGTCGAATTCCCTGGGGTATGGACTTGCTTTACTCATTCATAATTTCTTGGAATATCAACCAAAGACAGTAATTTTGACATGTATGGATAGCTTAGATCTAGGGCTACATTTTGGAATCATCGGCGGCTTCCTAGATTTAAAACTTGTGGAGAAAATTTCAACCTCGCAATATTTATTTCTTCCTGCCCATCCTCTGTGTGCATATTGCCGTATATTTATTGCTCCATGCCCGTGCAATTCCTGGCGGTATAGACTTGCTTTACTCATTCATAATTTCATGCAATATCAACCAAATGCAGTAATTTTGACATGTATGGATAGCTTAGATCTGCCGCTACATTTTGCATTCATTGGCGGCTTCCCAGAGTTAAAGGTTGTTGGGGAAAATTCAAACCTCGCAATGTTTATTTTCTTCCCGGCCACCCTCTGTGTGCATATTACCGTCTATTTATTGCACCATGCCTGTCTAATTCCCTGGGGTATAGACTTGCTTTACTCATTCATAATTTCTTGGAATATCAACCAAAGACAGTAATTTTGACATGTATGGATAGCTTAGATCTAGGGCTACATTTTGGAATCATCGGCGGCTTCCTAGATTTAAAACTTGTGGAGAAAATTTCAACCTCGCAATATTTTTTTCTTCCTGCCCATCCTCTGTGTGCATATTGCCGTATATTTATTGCTCCATGCCCGTGCAATTCCTGGCGGTATAGACTTGCTTTACTCATTCATAATTGCATGGAATATCAACCAAAGGCAGTAATTTTGACATGTATGGATAGCTTAGATCTCAGGCTACATTTTGCAATCATCGACGGCTTCCTAGATTTAGAACTTGTGGAGAAAATTTCAACCTCGCAATATTTATTTCTTCCTGCCCATCCTCTGTGTGCATATTGCCGTATGTGTATTGCTCCATGCCCGTGCAATTCCTGGCGGTATAGACTTGCTTTACTCATTCATAATTTCATGCAATATCAACCAAATGCAGTAATTTTGACATGTATGGATAGCTTAGATCTGCCGCTACATTTTGCAGTCATTGGCGGCTTCCCAGAGTTAAAGGTTGTTGGGGAAAATTCAAACCTCGCAATGTTTATTTTCTTCCCGGCCACCCTATGTGTGCATATTACCGTCTATTTATTGCACCATGCCTGTCTAATTCCCTGGGGTATAGACTTGCTTTACTCATTCATAATTTCTTGGAATATCAACCAAAGACAGTAATTTTGACATGTATGGATAGCTTAGATATAGGGCTACATTTTGGAATCATCGGCGGCTTCCTAGATTTAATACTTGTGGAGAAAATTTCAACCTCGCAATATTTTTTTCTTCCTGCCCATCCTCTGTGTGCATATTGCCGTGTATTTATTGCTCCATGCCCGTGCAATTCCTGGCGGTATAGATTTGCTTTACTCATTCATAATTGCATGCAATATCAATCAAATGCAGTAATTTTGACATGTATGGATAGCTTAGATCTGCCGCTACATTTTGCATTCATTGGCGGCTTCCCAGAGTTAAAGGTTGTTTAGGAAAATTCAAACCTCGCAATGTTTATTTTCTTCCCGGCCACCCTCTGTGTGCATATTACTGTCTATTTATTGCACCATGCCTGTCTAATTCCCTCGGGTATGGACTTGCTTTACTTATTCATAATTTCTTGGAATATCAACCAAAGACAGTAATTTTGACATGCATGGATAGCTTAGATCTAGGGCTACATTTTGCAATCATCGGCGGCTTCCCAGAGTTAAAAGTTGTTGTGAAAAATTCAAACCTCGCAATGTTTATTTTCTTCCCGGCCACCCTCTGTGTGCATATTACCGTCCATTTATTGCACCATGCCTGTCTAATTCCCTGGGGTATGGACTTGCTTTACTCATTCATAATTTCTTGGAATATCAACCAAAGACAGTAATGTTGACATGTATGGATAGCTTAGATCGAGGGCTACATTTTAGAATCATCGGCGGATTCCTAGATTTAAAACTTGTGGAGAAAATTTCAACCTCGCTATATTTTTGTCTTCCCGCCCATCCCCTGTGTGCATATTGCCGTATATTTATTGCTCCATGCCCGTGCAATTCCTGGCGGTATAGACTTGCTTTACTCATTGATAATGTCATGCAATATCAATCAAATGCAGTAATTTTGACATGTATGGATAGCTTAGATCAAGGGCTACATTTTAGAATCATCGGCGGCTTCCTAGATTTAAAACTTGTGGTGAAAATTTCAACCTCGCAACATTTTTTCTTCCCGCCAATCATCTGTGTGCATATTGCCGTATATGTATTGCTCCATGCCCGTGCAATTCCTGGCGGTATAGACTTGCTTTACTCATTGATAATGTCATGCAATATCAATCAAATGCAGTAATTTTGACATGTATGGATAGCTTAGATCAAGGGCTACATTTTAGAATCATCGGCGGCTTCCTAGATTTAAAACTTGTAGAGAAAATTTCAACCTCGCAACATTTGTTCTTCCCGCCCACCCTCTGTGTGCATATTGCAGTGTATTTATTGCCCCATGCCCGTTCAATTCCTGGCAGTATAGATTTGCTTTACTCATTCATAATTTCTTGGAATATCAACCAAAGACAGTAATTTTGACATGTATGGATAGCTTAGATCTAGGGCTACATTTTGCAAGCATCGGCGGCTTCCCAGAGTTAAAAGTTGTTGTGACAAATTCAAACCTCGCAATGTTTATTTCTTCCTGCCCATCCTCTGTGTGCATATTGCAGTGTATTTATTGCCCCATGCCCGTGCAATCCTTGGCAGTATAGATTTGCTTTACTCATTCATAATTGCATGCAATATCAACCAAATGGAGTAATTTTGACATGTATGGATAGCTTAGATCTGCTGCTACATTTTGCATTCATTGGCGGCTTCCCAGAGTTAAAGGTTGTTGGGGAAAATTCAAACCTCGCAATGTTTATTTTCTTCCCGGCCACCTTCTGTGTGCATATTACCGTCTATGTATTGCACCATGCCTGTCTAATTCCCTGGGGTATGGACTTGCTTTACTGATTCATAATTGCATGGAATATCAACCAAAGGCAGTAATTTTGACATGTATGGATAGCTTAGATCTCGGGCTACATTTTGCAATCATCGGCGGCTTCCTAGATTTAGAACTTGTGGAGAAAATTTCAACCTCGCAATATTTTTTCTTCCCGCCCACCCTCTGTGTGCATATTGCCGTATATGTATTGCTCCATGCCCGTGCAATTCCTGGCGGTATAGACTTGCTTCACTCATTCATAATTTCTTGGAATATCAACCAAAGACAGTAATTTTGACATGTATGGATAGCTTAGATCTGCCGCTACATTTTGCATTCATTGGCGGCTTCCCAGAGTTGGGGAAAATTCAAACCTCGCAATGTTTATTTTCTTCCCGGCCACCCTCTGTGTACATATTACCGTCTATTTATTGCACCATGCTTGTCTAATTCCCTGGGGTATGGACTTGCTTTACTCATTCATAATTTCTTGGAATATCAACCAAAGACAGTAATTTTGACATGTATGGATAGCTTAGATCTAGGGCTACATTTTGCAATCATCGGCGGCTTCCCAGAGTTAAAAGTTGTTGTGAAAAATTCAAACCTCGCAATGTTTACTTTCTTCCCGGCCACCCTCTGTGTGCATATTACCGTCTGTGTATTGCACCATGCCTGTCTAATTCCCTGGGGTATGGACTTGCTTCACTCATTCATAATTTCTTGAAATATCAACCAAAGACAGTAATTTTGACATGTATGGATAGCTTAGATCTAGGGCTACATTTTGGAATCATCGGCGGCTTCCCAGAGTTAAAAGTTGTTGTGAAAAATGCAAACCTCGCAATGTTTATTTTCTTCCCGGCCACCCTCTGTGTGCATATTACCGTCTATTTATTGCACCATGCCTGTCTAATTCCCTGGGGTATGGACTTGCTTTACTCATTCATAATTTCTTGGAATATCAACCAAAGACAGTAATTTTGACATGTATGGATAGCTTAGATCTAGGGCTACATTTTGGAATCATCGGCGGCTTCCTAGATTTAAAACTTGTGGAGAAAATTTCAACCTCGCAATATTTATTTCTTCCTGCCCATCCTCTGTGTGCATATTGCCGTATATTTATTGCTCCATGCCCGTGCAATTCCTGGCAGTATAGACTTGCTTTACTCATTGATAATGTCATGCAATATCAATCAAATGCAGTAATTTTGACAGGTATGGATAGCTTAGATCTAGGGCTACATTTTGCAAGCATCGGCGGCTTCCCAGAGTTAAAAGTTGTTGTGAAAAATTCAAACCTCGTAATGCTTATTTTCTTCCAGGCCACCCTCTGTGTGCATATTACCGTCTATTTATTGCACCATGCCTGTCTAATTCCCTGGGGTATGGACTTGCTTTACTCATTCATAATTGCATGGAATATCAACCAAAGGCAGTAATTTTGACATGTATGGATAGCTTAGATCTCAGGCTACATTTTGCAATCATCGGCGGCTTCCTAGATTTAGAACTTGTGGAGACAATTTCAACCTCGCAATATTTTGTTCTTCCTGCCCATCCTCTGTGTGCACATTACCGTATATTTATTGCTCCATGCCCGTGCAATTCCTGGCGGTATAGACTTGCTTTACTCATTGATAATGTCATGCAATATCAATCAAATGCAGTAATTTTGACATGTGTGGATAGCTTAGATCTAGGGCTACATTTTGGAATCATCGGCGGCTTCCTAGATTTAAAACTTGTGGAGAAAATTTCAACCTCGCGATATTTTTTTCTTCCCGCCCATCCTCTGTGTGCATATTGCCGTATATTTATTGCTCCATGCCCGTTCAATTCCTGGCGGTATAGACTTGCTTTACTCATTCATAATTGCATGGAATATCAACCAAAGGCAGTAATTTTGACCTGTATGGATAGCTTAGATCTAGGGCTACATTTTGCAATCATCGGCGGCTTCCTAGATTTAGAACTTGTGGAGAAAATGTCAACCTCGCAATATGTTTTCTTCCCGCCCACCCTCTGTGTGCATATTGCAGTGTATTTATTGCCCCATGCCCGTGCAATCCTTGGCAGTATAGATTTGCTTTACTCATTCATAATTGCATGCAATATCAACCAAATGGAGTAATTTTGACATGTATGGATAGCTTAGATCTGCTGCTACATTTTGCATTCATTGGCGGCTTCCCAGAGTTAAAGGTTGTTGGGGGAAATTCAAACCTCGCAATGTTTATTTTCTTCCCGGCCACCTTCTGTGTGCATATTACCGTCTATGTATTGCACCATGCCTGTCTAATTCCCTGGGGTATGGACTTGCTTTACTGATTCATAATTGCATGGAATATCAACCAAAGGCAGTAATTTTGACATGTATGGATAGCTTAGATCAAGGGCTACATTTTAGAATCATCGGCGGCTTCCTAGATTTAAAACTTGTGGAGAAAATTTCAACCTCGCAACATTTTGTCTTCCCGCCCACCCTCTGTGTGCATATTGCAGTGTATTTATTGCCCCATGCCCGTTCAATTCCTGGCAGTATAGATTTGCTTTACTCATTCATAATTTCTTGGAATATCAACCAAAGACAGTAATTTTGACATGTATGGATAGCTTAGATCTAGGGCTACATTTTAGAATCATCGGCGGATTCCTAGATTTAAAACTTGTGGAGAAAATTTCAACCTCGCTATATTTTTGTCTTCCCGCCCATCCCCTGTGTGCATATTGCCGTATATTTATTGCTCCATGCCCGTGCAATTCCTGGCGGTATAGACTTGCTTTACTCATTCATAATGTCATGCAATATCAATCAAATGCAGTAATTTTGACATGTATGGATAGCTTAGATCTGCCGCTACATTTTGCATTCATTGGCGGCTTCCCAGAGTTAAAGGTTGTTGGGGAAAATTCAAACCTCGCAATGTTTATTTTCTGCCCGCCCACCCTCTGTGTGCATATTGCCGTATATGTATTGCTCCATGCCCGTGCAATTCCTGGCGGTATAGACTTGCTTTACTCATTCATAATTTCATGCAATATCAACCAAAGGCAGTAATTTTGACATGTATGGATAGCTTATCTAGGGCTACATTTTGCATTCATTGGCGGCTTCCCAGAGTTAAAAGTTGTTGGGGAAAATTTCAACCTCGCAATGTTTATTTTCTTCCCGGCCACCCTCTGTGTGCATATTACCGTCTATTTATTGCACCATGCCTGTCTAATTCCCGTGGGTATGGACTTGCTTTACTCATTCATAATTTCTTGGAATATCAACCAAAGACAGTAATTTTGACACGTATGGATAGCTTAGATCTAGGGCTACATTTTGGAATCATCGGCGGCTTCCTAGATTTAAAACTTGTGGAGAAAATTCCAACCTCGCAATATGTGTTTCTTCCTGCCCATCCTCTGTGTGCATATTGCCGTATATTTATTGCTCCATGCCCGTGCAATTCCTTGCGGTATAGACTTGCTTTACTCATTGATAATGTCATGCAATATCAATCAAATGCAGTAATTTTGACATGTATGGATAGCTTAGATCACGGGCTACATTTTAGAATCATCGGCGGCTTCCTAGATTTAAAACTTGTGGTGAAAATTTCAACCTCGCAACATTTTTTCTTCCCGCCCATCCTCTGTGTGCATATTGCCGTATATTTATTGCTCCATGCCCGTGCAATTCCTGGCGGTATAGACTTGCTTTACTCATTGATAATGTCATGCAATATCAATCAAATGCAGTAATTTTGACATGTATGGATAGCTTAGATCAAGGGCTACATTTTAGAATCATCGGCGGCTTCCTAGATTTAAAACTTGTGGAGAAAATTTCAACCTCGCAACATTTTGTCTTCCCGCCGACCCTCTGTGTGCATATTGCAGTGTATTTATTGCCCCATGCCCGTTCAATTCCTGGCAGTATAGATTTGCTTTACTCATTCATAATTTCTTGGAATATCAACCAAAGACAGTAATTTTGACATGTATGGATAGCTTAGATCTAGGGCTACATTTTAGAATCATCGGCGGATTCCTAGATTTAAAACTTGTGGAGAAAATTTCAACCTCGCTATATTTTTGTCTTCCCGCCCATCCCCTGTGTGCATATTGCCGTATATTTATTGCTCCATGCCCGTGCAATTCCTGTCGGTATAGACTTGCTTTACTCATTCATAATGTCATGCAATATCAATCAAATGCAGTAATTTTGACATGTATGGATAGCTTAGATCTGCCGCTACATTTTGCATTCATTGGCGGCTTCCCAGAGTTAAAGGTTGTTGGGGAAAATTCAAACCTCGCAATGTTTATTTTCCGCCCGCCCACCCTCTGTGTGCATATTGCCGTATATGTATTGCTCCATGCCCGTGCAATTCCTGGCGGTATAGACTTGCTTTACTCATTCATAATTTCATGCAATATCAACCAAAGGCAGTAATTTTGACATGTATGGATAGCTTAGATCTAGGGCTACATTTTGCATTCATTGGCGGCTTCCCAGAGTTAAAAGTTGTTGGGGAAAATTTCAACCTCGCAATGTTTATTTTCTTCCCGGCCACCCTCTGTGTGCATATTACCGTCTATTTATTGCACCATGCCTGTCTAATTCCCGGGGGTATGGACTTGCTTTACTCATTCATAATTTCTTGGAATATCAACCAAAGACAGTAATTTTGACATGTATGGATAGCTTAGATCTAGGGCTACATTTTGGAATCATCGGCGGCTTCCTAGATTTAAAACTTGTGGAGAAAATTCCAACCTCGCAATATTTGTTTCTTCCTGCCCATCCTCTGTGTGCATATTGCCGTATATTTATTGCTCCATGCCCGTGCAATTCCTTGCGGTATAGACTTGCTTTACTCATTGATAATGTCATGCAATATCAATCAAATGCAGTAATTTTGACATGTATGGATAGCTTAGATCAAGGGCTACATTTTAGAATCATCGGCGGCTTCCTAGATTTAAAACTTGTGGTGAAAATTTCAACCTCGCAACATTTTTTCTTCCCGCCCATCCTCTGTGTGCATATTGCCGTATATTTATTGCTCCATGCCCGTGCAATTCCTGGCGGTATAGACTTGCTTTACTCATTGATAATGTCATGCAATATCAATCAAATGCAGTAATTTTGACATGTATGGATAGCTTAGATCAAGGGCTACATTTTAGAATCATCGGCGGCTTCCTAGATTTAAAACTTGTGGAGAAAATTTCAACCTCGCAACATTTTGTCTTCCCGCCCACCCTCTGTGTGCATATTGCAGTGTATTTATTGCCCCATGCCCGTTCAATTCCTGGCAGTATAGATTTGCTTTACTCATTCATAATTTCTTGGAATATCAACCAAAGACAGTAATTTTGACATGTATGGATAGCTTAGATCTAGTGCTACATTTTAGAATCATCGGCGGATTCCTAGATTTAAAACTTGTGGATAAAATTTCAACCTCGCTATATTTTTGTCTTCCCGCCCATCCCCTGTGTGCATATTGCCGTATATTTATTGCTCCATGCCCGTGCAATTCCTGGCGGTATAGACTTGCTTTACTCATTCATAATGTCATGCAATATCAATCAAATGCAGTAATTTTGACATGTATGGATTGCTTAGATCTGCCGCTACATTTTGCATTCATTGGCGGCTTCCCAGAGTTAAAGGTTGTTGGGGAAAATTTCAACCTCGCAACATTTTGTCTTCCCGCCGACCCTCTGTGTGCATATTGCAGTGTATTTATTGCCCCATGCCCGTTCAATTCCTGGCAGTATAGATTTGCTTTACTCATTCATAATTTCTTGGAATATCAACCAAAGACAGTAATTTTGACATGTATGGATAGCTTAGATCTAGGGCTACATTTTAGAATCATCGGCGGATTCCTAGATTTAAAACTTGTGGAGAAAATTTCAACCTCGCTATATTTTTGTCTTCCCGCCCATCCCCTGTGTGCATATTGCCGTATATTTATTGCTCCATGCCCGTGCAATTCCTGTCGGTATAGACTTGCTTTACTCATTCATAATGTCATGCAATATCAATCAAATGCAGTAATTTTGACATGTATGGATAGCTTAGATCTGCCGCTACATTTTGCATTCATTGGCGGCTTCCCAGAGTTAAAGGTTGTTGGGGAAAATTCAAACCTCGCAATGTTTATTTTCTGCCCGCCCACCCTCTGTGTGCATATTGCCGTATATGTATTGCTCCATGCCCGTGCAATTCCTGGCGGTATAGACTTGCTTTACTCATTCATAATTTCATGCAATATCAACCAAAGGCAGTAATTTTGACATGTATGGATAGCTTAGATCTAGGGCTACATTTTGCATTCATTGGCGGCTTCCCAGAGTTAAAAGTTGTTGGGGAAAATTTCAACCTCGCAATGTTTATTTTCTTAACGGCCACCCTCTGTGTGCATATTACCGTCTATTTATTGCACCATGCCTGTCTAATTCCCGGGGGTATGGACTTGCTTTACTCATTCATAATTTCTTGGAATATCAACCAAAGACAGTAATTTTGACATGTATGGATAGCTTAGATCTAGGGCTACATTTTGGAATCATCGGCGGCTTCCTAGATTTAAAACTTGTGGAGAAAATTCCAACCTCGCAATATTTGTTTCTTCCTGCCCATCCTCTGTGTGCATATTGCCGTATATTTATTGCTCCATGCCCGTGCAATTCCTTGCGGTATAGACTTGCTTTACTCATTGATAATGTCATGCAATATCAATCAAATGCAGTAATTTTGACATGTATGGATAGCTTAGATCAAGGGCTACATTTTAGAATCATCGGCGGCTTCCTAGATTTAAAACTTGTGGTGAAAATTTCAACCTCGCAACATTTTTTCTTCCCGCCCATCCTCTGTGTGCATATTGCCGTATATTTATTGCTCCATGCCCGTGCAATTCCTGGCGGTATAGACTTGCTTTACTCATTGATAATGTCATGCAATATCAATCAAATGCAGTAATTTTGACATGTATGGATAGCTTAGATCAAGGGCTACATTTTAGAATCATCGGCGGCTTCCTAGATTTAAAACTTGTGGAGAAAATTTCAACCTCGCAACATTTTGTCTTCCCGCCCACCCACTGTGTGCATATTGCAGTGTATTTATTGCCCCATGCCCGTTCAATTCCTGGCAGTATAGATTTGCTTTACTCATTCATAATTTCTTGGAATATCAACCAAAGACAGTAATTTTGACATGTATGGATAGCTTAGATCTAGTGCTACATTTTAGAATCATCGGCGGATTCCTAGATTTAAAACTTGTGGATAAAATTTCAACCTCGCTATATTTTTGTCTTCCCGCCCATCCCCTGTGTGCATATTGCCGTATATTTATTGCTCCATGCCCGTGCAATTCCTGGCGGTATAGACTTGCTTTACTCATTCATAATGTCATGCAATATCAATCAAATGCAGTAATTTTGACATGTATGGATAGCTTAGATCTGCCGCTACATTTTGCATTCATTGGCGGCTTCCCAGAGTTAAAGGTTGTTGGGGAAAATTCAAACCTCGCAATGTTTATTTTCTTCCCGCCCACCCTCTGTGTGCATATTGCCGTATATGTATTGCTCCATGCCCGTGCAATTCCTGGCGGTATAGACTTGCTTTACTCATTCATAATTTCATGCAATATCAACCAAAGGCAGTAATTTTGACATGTATGGATAGCTTAGATCTAGGGCTACATTTTGCATTCATTGGCGGCTTCCCAGAGTTAAAAGTTGTTGGGGAAAATGTCAACCTCGCAATGTTTATTTTCTTCCCGGCCACCCTCTGTGTGCATATTACCGTCTATTTATTGCACCATGCCTGTCTAATTCCCTGGGGTATGGACTTGCTTTACTCATTCATAATTTCTTGGAATATCAACCAAAGACAGTAATTTTGACATGTATGGATAGCTTAGATCTAGGGCTTCCTTTTTTTTTTGAATCATCGGCGGCTTCCTAGATTTAAAACTTGTGGAGAAAATTCCAACCTCGCAATATTTGTTTCTTCCTGCCCATCCTCTGTGTGCATATTGCCGTATATTTATTGCTCCATGCCCGTGCAATTCCTTGCGGTATAGACTTGCTTTACTCATTGATAATGTCATGCAATATCAATCAAATGCAGTAATTTTGACATGTATGGATAGCTTAGATCACGGGCTACATTTTAGAATCATCGGCGGCTTCCTAGATTTAAAACTTGTGGTGAAAATTTCAACCTCGCAACATTTTTTCTTCCCGCCCATCCTCTGTGTGCATATTGCCGTATATTTATTGCTCCATGCCCGTGCAATTCCTGGCGGTATAGACTTGCTTTACTCATTGATAATGTCATGCAATATCAATCAAATGCAGTAATTTTGACATGTATGGATAGCTTAGATCAAGGGCTACATTTTAGAATCATCGGCGGCTTCCTAGATTTAAAACTTGTGGAGAAAATTTCAACCTCGCAACATTTTGTCTTCCCGCCGACCCTCTGTGTGCATATTGCAGTGTATTTATTGCCCCATGCCCGTTCAATTCCTGGCAGTATAGATTTGCTTTACTCATTCATAATTTCTTGGAATATCAACCAAAGACAGTAATTTTGACATGTATGGATAGCTTAGATCTAGGGCTACATTTTAGAATCATCGGCGGATTCCTAGATTTAAAACTTGTGGAGAAAATTTCAACCTCGCTATATTTTTGTCTTCCCGCCCATCCCCTGTGTGCATATTGCCGTATATTTATTGCTCCATGCCCGTGCAATTCCTGGCGGTATAGACTTGCTTTACTCATTCATAATGTCATGCAATATCAATCAAATGCAGTAATTTTGACATGTATGGATAGCTTAGATCTGCCGCTACATTTTGCATTCATTGGCGGCTTCCCAGAGTTAAAGGTTGTTGGGGAAAATTCAAACCTCGCAATGTTTATTTTCTGCCCGCCCACCCTCTGTGTGCATATTGCCGTATATGTATTGCTCCATGCCCGTGCAATTCCTGGCGGTATAGACTTGCTTTACTCATTCATAATTTCATGCAATATCAACCAAAGGCAGTAATTTTGACATGTATGGATAGCTTAGATCTAGGGCTACATTTTGCATTCATTGGCGGCTTCCCAGAGTTAAAAGTTGTTGGGGAAAATTTCAACCTCGCAATGTTTATTTTCTTCCCGGCCACCCTCTGTGTGCATATTACCGTCTATTTATTGCACCATGCCTGTCTAATTCCCGTGGGTATGGACTTGCTTTACTCATTCATAATTTCTTGGAATATCAACCAAAGACAGTAATTTTGACATGTATGGATAGCTTAGATCTAGGGCTACATTTTGGAATCATCGGCGGCTTCCTAGATTTAAAACTTGTGGAGAAAATTCCAACCTCGCAATATTTGTTTCTTCCTGCCCATCCTCTGTGTGCATATTGCCGTATATTTATTGCTCCATGCCCGTGCAATTCCTTGCGGTATAGACTTGCTTTACTCATTGATAATGTCATGCAATATCAATCAAATGCAGTAATTTTGACATGTATGGATAGCTTAGATCAAGGGCTACATTTTAGAATCATCGGCGGCTTCCTAGATTTAAAACTTGTGGTGAAAATTTCAACCTCGCAACATTTTTTCTTCCCGCCCATCCTCTGTGTGCATATTGCCGTATATTTATTGCTCCATGCCCGTGCAATTCCTGGCGGTATAGACCTGCTTTACTCATTGATAATGTCATGCAATATCAATCAAATGCAGTAATTTTGACATGTATGGATAGCTTAGATCAAGGGCTACATTTTAGAATCATCGGCGGCTTCCTAGATTTAAAACTTGTGGAGAAAATTTCAACCTCGCAACATTTTGTCTTCCCGCCCACCCTCTGTGTGCATATTGCAGTGTATTTATTGCCCCATGCCCGTTCAATTCCTGGCAGTATAGATTTGCTTTACTCATTCATAATTTCTTGGAATATCAACCAAAGACAGTAATTTTGACATGTATGGATAGCTTAGATCTAGGGCTACATTTTAGAATCATCGGCGGATTCCTAGATTTAAAACTTGTGGAGAAAATTTCAACCTCGCTATATTTTTGTCTTCCCGCCCATCCCCTGTGTGCATATTGCCGTATATTTATTGCTCCATGCCCGTGCAATTCCTGGCGGTATAGACTTGCTTTACTCATTCATAATGTCATGCAATATCAATCAAATGCAGTAATTTTGACATGTATGGATAGCTTAGATCTGCCGCTACATTTTGCATTCATTGGCGGCTTCCCAGAGTTAAAGGTTGTTGGGGAAAATTCAAACCTCGCAATGTTTATTTTCTTCCCGCCCACCCTCTGTGTGCATATTGCCGTATATGTATTGCTCCATGCCCGTGCAATTCCTGGCGGTATAGACTTGCTTTACTCATTCATAATTTCATGCAATATCAACCAAAGGCAGTAATTTTGACATGTATGGATAGCTTAGATCTAGGGCTACATTTTGCATTCATTGGCGGCTTCCCAGAGTTAAAAGTTGTTGGGGAAAATTTCAACCTCGCAATGTTTATTTTCTTCCCGGCCACCCTCTGTGTGCATATTACCGTCTATTTATTGCACCATGCCTGTCTAATTCCCTGGGGTATGGACTTGCTTTACTCATTCATAATTTCTTGGAATATCAACCAAAGACAGTAATTTTGACATGTATGGATAGCTTAGATCTAGGGCTTCCTTTTTTTTTGGAATCATCGGCGGCTTCCTAGATTTAAAACTTGTGGAGAAAATTCCAACCTCGCAATATTTGTTTCTTCCTGCCCATCCTCTGTGTGCATATTGCCGTATATTTATTGCTCCATGCCCGTGCAATTCCTTGCGGTATAGACTTGCTTTACTCATTGATAATGTCATGCAATATCAATCAAATGGAGTAATTTTGACATGTATGGATAGCTTAGATCAAGGGCTACATTTTAGAATCATCGGCGGCTTCCTAGATTTAAAACTTGTGGTGAAAATTTCAACCTCGCAACATTTTTTCTTCCCGCCCATCCTCTGTGTGCATATTGCCGTATATTTATTGCTCCATGCCCGTGCAATTCCTGGCGTATAGACTTGCTTTACTCATTGATAATGTCATGCAATATCAATCAAATGCAGTAATTTTGACATGTATGGATAGCTTAGATCAAGGGCTACATTTTAGAATCATCGGCGGCTCCCTAGATTTAAAACTTGTGGAGAAAATTTCAACCTCGCAACATTTTGTCTTCCCGCCCACCCTCTGTGTGCATATTGCAGTGTATTTATTGCCCCATGCCCGTTCAATTCCTGGCAGTATAGATTTGCTTTACTCATTCATAATTTCTTGGAATATCAACCAAAGACAGTAATTTTGACATGTATGGATAGCTTAGATCTAGGGCTACATTTTGCAAGCATCGGCGGCTTCCCAGAGTTAAAAGTTGTTGGGGAAAATTCAAACCTCGCAATGTTGATTTTCTTCCCGGTCACCCTCTGTTTGCATATTACCGTCTATTTATTGCACCATGCTTGTCTAATTCCCTGGGGTATGGACTTGCTTTACTCATTCATAATTGCATGGAAAATCAACCAAAGGCAGTAATTTTGACATGTACGGATAGCTTAGATCTCGGGCTACATTTTGCAATCATCGGCGGCTTCCCAGAGTTAAAGGTTGTTGGGGAAAATTCAAACCTCGCAATGTTTATTTTCTTCCCGCCCACCCTCTGTGTGCATATTGCCGTATATGTATTGCTCCATGCCCGTGCAATTCCTGGCGGTATAGACTTGCTTTACTCATTCATAATTTCATGCAATATCAACCAAAGGCAGTAATTTTGACATGTACGGATAGCTTAGATCTAGGGCTACATTTTGCATTCATTGGCGGCTTCCCAGAGTTAAAAGTTGTTGGGGAAAATTTCAACCTCGCAATGTTTATTTTCTTCCCGGCCACCCTCTGTGTGCATATTACCGTCTATTTATTGCACCATGCCTGTCTAATTCCCTGGGGTATGGACTTGCTTTACTCATTCATAATTTCTTGGAATATCAACCAAAGACAGTAATTTTGACATGTATGGATAGCTTAGATCTAGGGCTACATTTCGGAATCATCGGCGGCTTCCTAGATTTAAAACTTGTGGAGAAAATGCCAACCTCGCAATATTTGTTTCTTCCTGCCCTTCCTCTGTGTGCATATTGCCGTATATTTATTGCTCCATGCCCGTGCAATTCCTGGCGGTATAGACTTGCTTTACTCATTGATAATGTCATGCAATATCAATCAAATGCAGTAATTTTGACATGTATGGATAGCTTAGATCAAGGGCTACATTTTAGAATCATCGGCGGCTTCCTAGATTTAAAACTTGTGGTGAAAATGTCAACCTCGCAACATTTTTTCTTCCCGCCCATCCTCTGTGTGCATATTGCCGTATATTTATTGCTCCATGCCCGTGCAATTCCTGGCGGTATAGACTTGCTTTACTCATTGATAATGTCATGCAATATCAATCAAATGCAGTAATTTGGACATGTATGGATAGCTTAGATCAAGGGCTACATTTTAGAATCATCGGCAGCTTCCTAGATTTAAAACTTGTAGAGAAAATTTCAACCTCGCAATATTTTGTCTTCCCGCCCACCCTCTGTGTGCATATTGCAGTGTATTTATTGCTCCATGCCCGTGCAATTCCTGGCGGTATAGACTTGCTTTACTCATTCATAATGTCATGCAATATCAATCAAATGCAGTAATTTTGACATGTATGGATAGCTTAGATCTGCCGCTACATTTTGCATTCATTGGCGGCTTCCCAGAGTTAAAGGTTGTTGGGGAAAATTCAAACCTCGCAATGTTTATTTTCTTCCCGCCCATCCTCTGTGTGCATATTGCCGTATATTTATTGCTCCATGCCCGTGCAATTCCTGGCGGTATAGACTTGCTTTACTCATTGATAATGTCATGCAATATCAATCAAATGCAGTAATTTTGACATGTATGGATAGCTTAGATCAAGGGCTACATTTTAGAATCATCGGCGGCTTCCTAGATTTAAAACTTGTGGAGAAAATTTCAACCTCGCAACATTTTGTCTTCCCGCCGACCCTCTGTGTGCATATTGCAGTGTATTTATTGCCCCATGCCCGTTCAATTCCTGGCAGTATAGATTTGCTTTACTCATTCATAATTTCTTGGAATATCAACCAAAGACAGTAATTTTGACATGTATGGATAGCTTAGATCTAGGGCTACATTTTAGAATCATCGGCGGATTCCTAGATTTAAAACTTGTGGAGAAAATTTCAACCTCGCTATATTTTTGTCTTCCCGCCCATCCCCTGTGTGCATATTGCCGTATATTTATTGCTCCATGCCCGTGCAATTCCTGGCGGTATAGACTTGCTTTACTCATTCATAATGTCATGCAATATCAATCAAATGCAGTAATTTTGACATGTATGGATAGCTTAGATCTGCCGCTACATTTTGCATTCATTGGCGGCTTCCCAGAGTTAAAGGTTGTTGGGGAAAATTCAAACCTCGCAATGTTTATTTTCTGCCCGCCCACCCTCTGTGTGCATATTGCCGTATATGTATTGCTCCATGCCCGTGCAATTCCTGGCGGTATAGACTTGCTTTACTCATTCATAATTTCATGCAATATCAACCAAAGGCAGTAATTTTGACATGTATGGATAGCTTAGATCTAGGGCTACATTTTGCATTCATTGGCGGCTTCCCAGAGTTAAAAGTTGTTGGGGAAAATTTCAACCTCGCAATGTTTATTTTCTTCCCGGCCACCCTCTGTGTGCATATTACCGTCTATTTATTGCACCATGCCTGTCTAATTCCCGTGGGTATGGACTTGCTTTACTCATTCATAATTTCTTGGAATATCAACCAAAGACAGTAATTTTGACATGTATGGATAGCTTAGATCTAGGGCTACATTTTGGAATCATCGGCGGCTTCCTAGATTTAAAACTTGTGGAGAAAATTCCAACCTCGCAATATTTGTTTCTTCCTGCCCATCCTCTGTGTGCATATTGCCGTATATTTATTGCTCCATGCCCGTGCAATTCCTTGCGGTATAGACTTGCTTTACTCATTGATAATGTCATGCAATATCAATCAAATGCAGTAATTTTGACATGTATGGATAGCTTAGATCAAGGGCTACATTTTAGAATCATCGGCGGCTTCCTAGATTTAAAACTTGTGGTGAAAATTTCAACCTCGCAACATTTTTTCTTCCCGCCCATCCTCTGTGTGCATATTGCCGTATATTTATTGCTCCATGCCCGTGCAATTCCTGGCGGTATAGACCTGCTTTACTCATTGATAATGTCATGCAATATCAATCAAATGCAGTAATTTTGACATGTATGGATAGCTTAGATCAAGGGCTACATTTTAGAATCATCGGCGGCTTCCTAGATTTAAAACTTGTGGAGAAAATTTCAACCTCGCAACATTTTGTCTTCCCGCCCACCCTCTGTGTGCATATTGCAGTGTATTTATTGCCCCATGCCCGTTCAATTCCTGGCAGTATAGATTTGCTTTACTCATTCATAATTTCTTGGAATATCAACCAAAGACAGTAATTTTGACATGTATGGATAGCTTAGATCTAGGGCTACATTTTAGAATCATCGGCGGATTCCTAGATTTAAAACTTGTGGAGAAAATTTCAACCTCGCTATATTTTTGTCTTCCCGCCCATCCCCTGTGTGCATATTGCCGTATATTTATTGCTCCATGCCCGTGCAATTCCTGGCGGTATAGACTTGCTTTACTCATTCATAATGTCATGCAATATCAATCAAATGCAGTAATTTTGACATGTATGGATAGCTTAGATCTGCCGCTACATTTTGCATTCATTGGCGGCTTCCCAGAGTTAAAGGTTGTTGGGGAAAATTCAAACCTCGCAATGTTTATTTTCTTCCCGCCCACCCTCTGTGTGCATATTGCCGTATATGTATTGCTCCATGCCCGTGCAATTCCTGGCGGTATAGACTTGCTTTACTCATTCATAATTTCATGCAATATCAACCAAAGGCAGTAATTTTGACATGTATGGATAGCTTAGATCTAGGGCTACATTTTGCATTCATTGGCGGCTTCCCAGAGTTAAAAGTTGTTGGGGAAAATTTCAACCTCGCAATGTTTATTTTCTTCCCGGCCACCCTCTGTGTGCATATTACCGTCTATTTATTGCACCATGCCTGTCTAATTCCCTGGGGTATGGACTTGCTTTACTCATTCATAATTTCTTGGAATATCAACCAAAGACAGTAATTTTGACATGTATGGATAGCTTAGATCTAGGGCTTCCTTTTTTTTTGGAATCATCGGCGGCTTCCTAGATTTAAAACTTGTGGAGAAAATTCCAACCTCGCAATATTTGTTTCTTCCTGCCCATCCTCTGTGTGCATATTGCCGTATATTTATTGCTCCATGCCCGTGCAATTCCTTGCGGTATAGACTTGCTTTACTCATTGATAATGTCATGCAATATCAATCAAATGCAGTAATTTTGACATGTATGGATAGCTTAGATCAAGGGCTACATTTTAGAATCATCGGCGGCTTCCTAGATTTAAAACTTGTGGTGAAAATTTCAACCTCGCAACATTTTTTCTTCCCGCCCATCCTCTGTGTGCATATTGCAGTGTATTTATTGCCCCATGCCCGTTCAATTCCTGGCAGTATAGATTTGCTTTACTCATTCATAATTTCTTGGAATATCAACCAAAGACAGTAATTTTGACATGTATGGATAGCTTAGATCTAGGGCTACATTTTGCAAGCATCGGCGGCTTCCCAGAGTTAAAAGTTGTTGGGGAAAATTCAAACCTCGCAATGTTGATTTTCTTCCCGGCCACCCTCTGTATGCATATTACCGTCTATTTATTGCACCATGCTTGTCTAATTCCCTGGGGTATGGACTTGCTTTACTCATTCATAATTGCATGGAATATCAACCAAAGGCAGTAATTTTGACATGTATGGATAGCTTAGATCTAGGGCTACATTTTGGAATCATCGGCGGCTTTCTAGATTTAAAACTTGTGGAGAAAATTTCAACCTCGCAATATTTTTGTCTGCCCCGCCCATCCTCTGTGTGCATATTGCCGTATATTTATTGCTCCATGCCCGTGCAATTCCTGGCGGTATAGACTTGCTTTACTCATTCATAATGT
The DNA here is from genome assembly GCA_037893225.1 of Hippasteria phrygiana. Taxonomy (NCBI): domain Eukaryota; kingdom Metazoa; phylum Echinodermata; class Asteroidea; order Valvatida; family Goniasteridae; genus Hippasteria; species Hippasteria phrygiana. The sequence goes on from JAZGUH010000341.1 coordinate 1,225,372, forward strand.
CATGCAATATCAATCAAATGCAGTAATTTTGACATGTATGGATAGCTTAGATCTAGGGCTACATTTTGCAAGCATCGGCGGCTTCCCAGAGTTAAAAGTTGTTGTGAAAAATTCAAACCTCGCAATGTATATTTTCTTTCCGGCCACCCTCTGTGTGCATATACTGACCTTTTCCAGCATAAGGTGACCGGTCACCGTATTTCTATGGGCATGGGGCGACCGACCGGCTTAGGGCGACCGATTACCGGTCGCCTTAAAGTAAATGCAACAGGAAAAGATTTGGTTAGGTTACATTTTTTTTAATGCACAATCCCCATAGACCGGTCGCCCCAATGCGGGAAAGGGCGTTATATATATTACCGTCTATTTATTGCACCATGCCTGTCTAATTCCCTGGGGTATGGACTTGCTTTACTCATTCATAATTTCTTGGAATATCAACCAAAGACAGTAATTTTGACATGTATGGATAGCTTAGATCTAGGGCTTCCTTTTTTTTTGGAATCATCGGCGGCTTCCTAGATTTAAAACTTGTGGAGAAAATTCCAACCTCGCAATATTTGTTTCTTCCTGCCCATCCTCTGTGTGCATATTGCCGTATATTTATTGCTCCATGCCCGTGCAATTCCTTGCGGTATAGACTTGCTTTACTCATTGATAATGTCATGCAATATCAATCAAATGCAGTAATTTTGACATGTATGGATAGCTTAGATCAAGGGCTACATTTTAGAATCATCGGCGGCTTCCTAGATTAAAAACTTGTGGAGAAAATTTCAACCTCGCAACATTTTTTCTTCCCGCCCATCCTCTGTGTGCATATTGCAGTGTATTTATTGCCCCATGCCCGTTCAATTCCTGGCAGTATAGATTTGCTTTACTCATTCATAATTTCTTGGAATATCAACCAAAGACAGTAATTTTGACATGTATGGATAGCTTAGATCTAGGGCTACATTTTGCAAGCATCGGCGGCTTCCCAGAGTTAAAAGTTGTTGGGGAAAATTCAAACCTCGCAATGTTGATTTTCTTCCCGGCCACCCTCTGTATGCATATTACCGTCTATTTATTGCACCATGCTTGTCTAATTCCCTGGGGTATGGACTTGCTTTACTCATTCATAATTGCATGGAATATCAACCAAAGGCAGTAATTTTGACATGTATGGATAGCTTAGATCTAGGGCTACATTTTGGAATCATCGGCGGCTTTCTAGATTTAAAACTTGTGGAGAAAATTTCAACCTCGCAATATTTTTGTCTGCCCCGCCCATCCTCTGTGTGCATATTGCCGTATATTTATTGCTCCATGCCCGTGCAATTCCTGGCGGTATAGACTTGCTTTACTCATTCATAATGTCATGCAATATCAATCAAATGCAGTAATTTTGACATGTATGGATAGCTTAGATCTAGGGCTACATTTTGCAAGCATCGGCGGCTTCCCAGAGTTAAAAGTTGTTGTGAAAAATTCAAACCTCGCAATGTATATTTTCTTTCCGGCCACCCTCTGTGTGCATATACTGACCTTTTCCAGCATAAGGTGACCGGTCACCGTATTTCTATGGGCATGGGGCGACCGACCGGCTTAGGGCGACCGATTACCGGTCGCCTTAAAGTAAATGCAACAGGAAAAGATTTGGTTAGGTTACATTTTTTTTAATGCACAATCCCCATAGACCGGTCGCCCCAATGCGGGAAAGGGCGTTATATATATTACCGTCTATTTATTGCACCATGCCTGTCTAATTCCCTGGGGTATAGACTTGCTTTACTCATTCATAATTGCATGGAATATCAACCAAAGGCAGTAATTTTGACCTGTATGGATAGCTTAGATATAGGGCTACATTTTAGAATCATCGGCGGCTTCCTAGATTTAAAACTTGTGGAGAAAATTTCAACCTCGCAATATTTTTGTCTTCCCGCCCATCCTCTGTGTGCATATTGCCGTATATTTATTGCTCCATGCCCGTGCAATTCCTGGCGGTATAGACTTGCTTTACTCATTCATGATGTCATGCAATATCAATCAAATGCAGTAATTTTGACATGTATGGATAGCTTAGATCTGCCGCTACATTTTGCATTCATCGGCGGCTTCCCAGAGTTAAAAGTTGTTGTGAAAAATTCAAACCTCGCAATGTTTATTTTCTTACCGGCCACCCTCTGTGTGCATATTACCGTCTATTTATTGCACCATGCCTGTCTAATTTCCTGGGGTATGGACTTGCTTTACTCATTCATAATTTCTTGGAATATCAACCAAAGACAGTAATTTTGACATGTATGGATAGCTTAGATCTAGGGCTACATTTTGGAATCATCGGCGGCTTTCTAGATTTAAAACTTGTGTAGAAAATTTCTAAGTCGCAATATTTTTTTCTTCCCGCCCATCCTCTGTGTGCATATTGCCGTATATTTATTGCTCCATGCCCGTGCAATTCCTGGCGGTATAGACTTGCTTTACTCATTCATAATGTCATGCAATATCAATCAAATGCAGTAATTTTGACATGTATGGATAGCTTAGATCTGCCGCTACATTTTGCATTCATCGGCGGCTTCCCAGAGTTAAAAGTTGTTGTGAAAAATTCAAACCTCGCAATGTTTATGTTCTTACCGGCCACCCACTGTGTGCATATTACCGTCTATTTATTGCACCATGCCTGTCTAATTCCCTGGGGTATGGACTTGCTTTACTCATTCATAATTTCTTGGAATATCAACCAAAGGCAGTAATTTTGACATGTATGTATAGCTTAGATCTAGGGATACATTTTGCAAGCATCGGCGGCTTCCCAGAGTTAAAAGTTGTTGTGAAAAATTCAAACCTCGCAATGTTTATTTTCTTTTCGGCCACCCTCTGTGTGCATATTACCGTCCATTTATTGCACCATGCCTGTCTAATTCCCTGGTGTATGGACTTGCTTTACTCATTCATAATTGCATGGAATATCAACCAAAGGCAGTAATTTTGACATTTTTGGACAGCTTAGATATAGGGCTACATTTTAGAATCATCGGCGGCTTCCTAGATTTAAAACTTGTGGAGAAAATTTCAACCTCGCAATATTTTTGTCTTCCCGCCCATCCTCTGTGTGCATATTGCCGTATATTTATTGCTCCATGCCCGTGCAATTCCTGGCGGTATAGACTTGCTTTACTCATTCATAATGTCATGCAATATCAATCAAATGCAGTAATTTTGACATGTATGGATAGCTTAGATCTAGGGCTACATTTTGCAAGCATCGGCGGCTTCCCAGAGTTAAAAGTTGTTGTGAAAAATTCAAACCTCGCAATGTTTATTTTCTTACCGGCCACCCACTGTGTGCATATTACCGTCTATTTATTGCACCATGCATGTCTAATTCCCTGGGGTATGGACTTGCTTTACTCATTCATAATTTCTTGGAATATCAACCAAAGGCAGTAATTTTGACATGTATGGATAGCTTAGATCTGCCGCTACATTTTGCATTCATCGGCGGCTTCCCAGAGTTAAAAGTTGTTGTGAAAAATTCAAACCTCGCAATGTTTATTTTCTTACCGGCCACCCACTGTGTGCATATTACCGTCTATTTATTGCACCATGCCTGTCTAATTCCCTGGGGTATGGACTTGCTTTACTCATTCATAATTGCATGGAATATCAACCAAAGGCAGTCATTTTGACATGTATGGATAGCTTAGTTAGAGGGCTACATTTTAGAATCATCGGCGGCTTCCTAGATTTAAAACTTGTGGTGAAAATTTCAACCTCGCAATATTTTTGTCTTCCCGCCCATCCTCTGTGTGCATATTGCCGTATATTTATTGCTCAATGCCCTTGCAATTCCTGGCGGTATAGACTTGCTTTACTCATTCATAATGTCATGCAATATCAATCAAATGCAGTAATTTTGACATGTATGGATAGCTTAGATCTGCCGCTACATTTTGCATTCATCGGCGGCTTCCCAGAGTTAAAAGTTGTTGTGAAAAATTCAAACCTCGCAATGTTTATTTTCTTACCGGCCACCCACTGTGTGCATATTACCGTCTATTTATTGCACCATGCCTGTCTAATTCCCTGGGGTATGGACTAGCTTTACTCATTCATAATTTCTTGGAATATCAACCAAAGGCAGTAATTTTGACATGTATGTATAGCTTAGATCTAGGGATACATTTTGCAAGCATCGGCGGCTTCCCAGAGTTAAAAGTTGTTGTGAAAAATTCAAACCTCGCAATGTTTATTTTCTTTCCGGCCACCCTCTGTGTGCATATTACCGTCTATTTATTGCACCATGCCTGTCTAATTCCCTGGTGTATGGACTTGCTTTACTCATTCATAATTGCATGGAATATCAACCAAAGGCAGTCATTTTGACATGTATGGATAGCTTAGTTAGAGGGCTACATTTTAGAATCATCGGCGGCTTCCTAGATTTAAAACTTGTGGAGAAAATTTCAATCTCGCAATATTTTTGTCTTCCCGCCCATCCTCTGTGTGCATATTGCCGTATATTTATTGCTCCAAGCCCGTGCAATTCCTGGCGGTATAGACTTGCTTTACTCATTCATAATGTCATGCAATATCAATAAAATGCAGTAATTTTGACATGTATGGATAGCTTAGATCTGCCGCTACATTTTGCATTCATCGGCGGCTTCCCAGAGTTAAAAGTTGTTGTGAAAAATGCAAACCTCGCAATGTTTATTTTCTTACCGGCCACCCACTGTGTGCATGTTACCGTCTATTTATTGCACCATGCCTGTCTAATTCCCTGGGATATGGACTTGCTTTACTCATTCAAAATTGCATGGAATATCAACCAAAGGCAGTAATTTTGACATGTATGGATAGCTTAGATCTAGGGCTACATTTTGCAAGCATCGGCGGCTTCCCAGAGTTAAAAGTTGTTGTTAAAAATTCAAACCTCGCAATGTATATTTTCTTTCCGGCCACCCTCTGTGTGCATATTACCGTCTATTTATTGCACCATGCCTGTCTAATTCCCTGGTGTATGGACTTGCTTTACTCATTCATAATTGCATGGAATATCAACCAAAGGCATTAATTTTGACATGTTTGGATAGCTTAGATATAGGGCTACATTTTAGAATCATCGGCGGCTTCCTAGATTTAAAACTTGTGGTGAAAATTTCAACCTCGCAATATTGTTGTCTTCCCGCCCATCCTCTGTGTGCATATTGCCGTATATTTATTGCTCCATGCCCGTGCAATTCCTGGCGGTATAGACTTGCTTTACTCATTCATAATGTCATGCAATATCAATCAAATGCAGTAATTTTGACATGTATGGATAGCTTAGATCTGCCGCTACATTTTGCATTCATCGGCGGCTTCCCAGAGTTAAAAGTTGTTGTGAAAAATTCAAACCTCGCAATGTTTATTTTCTTAACGGCCACCCACTGTGTGCATATTACCGTCTATTTATTGCACCATGCATGTCTAATTCCCTGGGGTATGGACTTGCTTTACTCATTCATAATTTCTTGGAATATCAACCAAAGGCAGTAATTTTGACATGTATGGATAGCTTAGATATAGGGCTACATTTTAGAATCATCGGCGGCTTCCTAGATTTAAAACTTGTTTAGAAAAGTTCAACCTCGCAATATTGTTGTCTTCCCGCCCATCCTCTGTGTGCATATTGCCGTATATTTATTGCTCCATGCCCGTGCAATTCCTGGCGGTATAGACTTGCTTTACTCATTCATAATGTCATGCAATATCAATCAAATGCAGTAATTTTGACATGTATGGATAGCTTAGATCTGCCGCTACATTTTGCATTCATCGGCGGCTTCCCAGAGTTAAAAGTTGTTGTGAAAAATTCAAACCTCGCAATGTTTATTTTCTTACCGGCCACCCACTGTGTGCATATTACCGTCTATTTATTGCACCATGCATGTCTAATTCCCTGGGGTATGGACTTGCTTTACTCATTCATAATTTCTTGGAATATCAACCAAAGGCAGTAATTTTGACATGTATGGATAGCTTAGATCTGCCGCTACATTTTGCATTCATCGGCGGCTTCCCAGAGTTAAAAGTTGTTGTGAAAAATTCAAACCTCGCAATGTTTATTTTCTTACCGGCCACCCACTGTGTGCATATTACCGTCTATTTATTGCACCATGCCTGTCTAATTCCCTGGGGTATGGACTTGCTTTACTCATTCATAATTGCATGGAATATCAACCAAAGGCAGTCATTTTGACATGTATGGATAGCTTAGTTAGAGGGCTACATTTTAGAATCATCGGCGGCTTCCTAGATTTAAAACTTGTGGAGAAAATTTCAATCTCGCAATATTTTTGTCTTCCCGCCCATCCTCTGTGTGCATATTGCCGTATATTTATTGCTCCAAGCCCGTGCAATTCCTGGCGGTATAGACTTGCTTTACTCATTCATAATGTCATGCAATATCAATAAAATGCAGTAATTTTGACATGTATGGATAGCTTAGATCTGCCGCTACATTTTGCATTCATCGGCGGCTTCCCAGAGTTAAAAGTTGTTGTGAAAAATGCAAACCTCGCAATGTTTATTTTCTTACCGGCCACCCACTGTGTGCATGTTACCGTCTATTTATTGCACCATGCCTGTCTAATTCCCTGGGATATGGACTTGGTTTACTCATTCATAATTGCATGGAATATCAACCAAAGGCAGTAATTTTGACATGTATGGATAGCTTAGATCTAGGGCTACATTTTGCAAGCATCGGCGGCTTCCCAGAGTTAAAAGTTGTTGTTAAAAATTCAAACCTCGCAATGTATATTTTCTTTCCGGCCACCCTCTGTGTGCATATTACCGTCTATTTATTGCACCATGCATGTCTAATTCCCTGGGGTATGGACTTGCTTTACTCATTCATAATTGCATGGAATATCAACCAAAGGCAGTAATTTTGACCTGTATGGATAGCTTAGATATAGGGCTACATTTTAGAATCATCGGCGGCTTCCTAGATTTAAAACTTGTGGAGAAAATTTCAACCTCGCAATATTTTTGTCTTCCCGCCCATCCTCTGTGTGCATATTGCCGTATATTTATTGCTCCATGCCCGTGCAATTCCTGGCGGTATAGACTTGCTTTACTCATTCATGATGTCATGCAATATCAATCAAATGCAGTAATTTTGACATGTATGGATAGCTTAGATCTGCCGCTACATTTTGCATTCATCGGCGGCTTCCCAGAGTTAAAAGTTGTTGTGAAAAATTCAAACCTCGCAATGTTTATTTTCTTACCGGCCACCCTCTGTGTGCATATTACCGTCTATTTATTGCACCATGCCTGTCTAATTTCCTGGGGTATGGACTTGCTTTACTCATTCATAATTTCTTGGAATATCAACCAAAGACAGTAATTTTGACATGTATGGATAGCTTAGATCTAGGGCTACATTTTGGAATCATCGGCGGCTTTCTAGATTTAAAACTTGTGTAGAAAATTTCTAAGTCGCAATATTTTTTTCTTCCCGCCCATCCTCTGTGTGCATATTGCCGTATATTTATTGCTCCATGCCCGTGCAATTCCTGGCGGTATAGACTTGCTTTACTCATTCATAATGTCATGCAATATCAATCAAATGCAGTAATTTTGACATGTATGGATAGCTTAGATCTGCCGCTACATTTTGCATTCATCGGCGGCTTCCCAGAGTTAAAAGTTGTTGTGAAAAATTCAAACCTCGCAATGTTTATGTTCTTACCGGCCACCCACTGTGTGCATATTACCGTCTATTTATTGCACCATGCCTGTCTAATTCCCTGGGGTATGGACTTGCTTTACTCATTCATAATTTCTTGGAATATCAACCAAATGCAGTAATTTTGACATGTATGGATAGCTTAGATCTAGGGCTACATTTTGCAAGCATCGGCGGCTTCCCAGAGTTAAAAGTTGTTGTGAAAAATTCAAACCTCGCAATGTATATTTTCTTTCCGGCCACCATCTGTGTGCATATTACCGTCTATTTATTGCACCATGCCTGTCTAATTCCCTGGTGTATGGACTTGCTTTACTCATTCATAATTGCATGGAATATCAACCAAAGGCATTAATTTTGACATGTTTGGATAGCTTAGATATAGGGCTACATTTTAGAATCATCGGCGGCTTCCTAGATTTAAAACTTGTGGTGAAAATTTCAACCTCGCAATATTGTTGTCTTCCCGCCCATCCTCTGTGTGCATATTGCCGTATATTTATTGCTCCATGCCCGTGCAATTCCTGGCGGTATAGACTTGCTTTACTCATTCATAATGTCATGCAATATCAATCAAATGCAGTAATTTTGACATGTATGGATAGCTTAGATCTGCCGCTACATTTTGCATTCATCGGCGGCTTCCCAGAGTTAAAAGTTGTTGTGAAAAATTCAAACCTCGCAATGTTTATTTTCTTAACGGCCACCCACTGTGTGCATATTACCGTCTATTTATTGCACCATGCATGTCTAATTCCCTGGGGTATGGACTTGCTTTACTCATTCATAATTTCTTGGAATATCAACCAAAGGCAGTAATTTTGACATGTATGGATAGCTTAGATATAGGGCTACATTTTAGAATCATCGGCGGCTTCCTAGATTTAAAACTTGTTTAGAAAAGTTCAACCTCGCAATATTGTTGTCTTCCCGCCCATCCTCTGTGTGCATATTGCCGTATATTTATTGCTCCATGCCCGTGCAATTCCTGGCGGTATAGACTTGCTTTACTCATTCATAATGTCATGCAATATCAATCAAATGCAGTAATTTTGACATGTATGGATAGCTTAGATCTGCCGCTACATTTTGCATTCATCGGCGGCTTCCCAGAGTTAAAAGTTGTTGTGAAAAATTCAAACCTCGCAATGTTTATTTTCTTACCGGCCACCCACTGTGTGCATATTACCGTCTATTTATTGCACCATGCATGTCTAATTCCCTGGGGTATGGACTTGCTTTACTCATTCATAATTTCTTGGAATATCAACCAAAGGCAGTAATTTTGACATGTATGGATAGCTTAGATCTGCCGCTACATTTTGCATTCATCGGCGGCTTCCCAGAGTTAAAAGTTGTTGTGAAAAATTCAAACCTCGCAATGTTTATTTTCTTACCGGCCACCCACTGTGTGCATATTACCGTCTATTTATTGCACCATGCCTGTCTAATTCCCTGGGGTATGGACTTGCTTTACTCATTCATAATTGCATGGAATATCAACCAAAGGCAGTCATTTTGACATGTATGGATAGCTTAGTTAGAGGGCTACATTTTAGAATCATCGGCGGCTTCCTAGATTTAAAACTTGTGGAGAAAATTTCAATCTCGCAATATTTTTGTCTTCCCGCCCATCCTCTGTGTGCATATTGCCGTATATTTATTGCTCCAAGCCCGTGCAATTCCTGGCGGTATAGACTTGCTTTACTCATTCATAATGTCATGCAATATCAATACAATGCAGTAATTTTGACATGTATGGATAGCTTAGATCTGCCGCTACATTTTGCATTCATCGGCGGCTTCCCAGAGTTAAAAGTTGTTGTGAAAAATGCAAACCTCGCAATGTTTATTTTCTTACCGGCCACCCACTGTGTGCATGTTACCGCTATTTATTGCACCATGCCTGTCTAATTCCCTGGGATATGGACTTGCTTTACTCATTCATAATTGCATGGAATATCAACCAAAGGCAGTAATTTTGACATGTATGGATAGCTTAGATCTAGGGCTACATTTTGCAAGCATCGGCGGCTTCCCAGAGTTAAAAGTTGTTGTTAAAAATTCAAACCTCGCAATGTATATTTTCTTTCCGGCCACCCTCTGTGTGCATATTACCGTCTATTTATTGCACCATGCATGTCTAATTCCCTGGGGTATGGACTTGCTTTACTCATTCATAATTGCATGGAATATCAACCAAAGGCAGTAATTTTGACCTGTATGGATAGCTTAGATATAGGGCTACATTTTAGAATCATCGGCGGCTTCCTAGATTTAAAACTTGTGGAGAAAATTTCAACCTCGCAATATTTTTGTCTTCCCGCCCATCCTCTGTGTGCATATTGCCGTATATTTATTGCTCCATGCCCGTGCAATTCCTGGCGGTATAGACTTGCTTTACTCATTCATGATGTCATGCAATATCAATCAAATGCAGTAATTTTGACATGTATGGATAGCTTAGATCTGCCGCTACATTTTGCATTCATCGGCGGCTTCCCAGAGTTAAAAGTTGTTGTGAAAAATTCAAACCTCGCAATGTTTATTTTCTTACCGGCCACCCTCTGTGTGCATATTACCGTCTATTTATTGCACCATGCCTGTCTAATTTCCTGGGGTATGGACTTGCTTTACTCATTCATAATTTCTTGGAATATCAACCAAAGACAGTAATTTTGACATGTATGGATAGCTTAGATCTAGGGCTACATTTTGGAATCATCGGCGGCTTTCTAGATTTAAAACTTGTGTAGAAAATTTCTAAGTCGCAATATTTTTTTCTTCCCGCCCATCCTCTGTGTGCATATTGCCGTATATTTATTGCTCCATGCCCGTGCAATTCCTGGCGGTATAGACTTGCTTTACTCATTCATAATGTCATGCAATATCAATCAAATGCAGTAATTTTGACATGTATGGATAGCTTAGATCTGCCGCTACATTTTGCATTCATCGGCGGCTTCCCAGAGTTAAAAGTTGTTGTGAAAAATTCAAACCTCGCAATGTTTATGTTCTTACCGGCCACCCACTGTGTGCATATTACCGTCTATTTATTGCACCATGCCTGTCTAATTCCCTGGGGTATGGACTTGCTTTACTCATTCATAATTTCTTGGAATATCAACCAAAGGCAGTAATTTTGACATGTATGTATAGCTTAGATCTAGGGATACATTTTGCAAGCATCGGCGGCTTCCCAGAGTTAAAAGTTGTTGTGAAAAATTCAAACCTCGCAATGTTTATTTTCTTTCCGGCCACCCTCTGTGTGCATATTACCGTCCATTTATTGCACCATGCCTGTCTAATTCCCTGGTGTATGGACTTGCTTTACTCATTCATAATTGCATGGAATATCAACCAAAGGCAGTAATTTTGACATTTTTGGACAGCTTAGATATAGGGCTACATTTTAGAATCATCGGCGGCTTCCTAGATTTAAAACTTGTGGAGAAAATTTCAACCTCGCAATATTTTTGTCTTCCCGCCCATCCTCTGTGTGCATATTGCCGTATATTTATTGCTCCATGCCCGTGCAATTCCTGGCGGTATAGACTTGCTTTACTCATTCATAATGTCATGCAATATCAATCAAATGCAGTAATTTTGACATGTATGGATAGCTTAGATCTAGGGCTACATTTTGCAAGCATCGGCGGCTTCCCAGAGTTAAAAGTTGTTGTGAAAAATTCAAACCTCGCAATGTTTATTTTCTTACCGGCCACCCACTGTGTGCATATTACCGTCTATTTATTGCACCATGCATGTCTAATTCCCTGGGGTATGGACTTGCTTTACTCATTCATAATTTCTTGGAATATCAACCAAAGGCAGTAATTTTGACATGTATGGATAGCTTAGATCTGCCGCTACATTTTGCATTCATCGGCGGCTTCCCAGAGTTAAAAGTTGTTGTGAAAAATTCAAACCTCGCAATGTTTATTTTCTTACCGGCCACCCACTGTGTGCATATTACCGTCTATTTATTGCACCATGCCTGTCTAATTCCCTGGGGTATGGACTTGCTTTACTCATTCATAATTGCATGGAATATCAACCAAAGGCAGTCATTTTGACATGTATGGATAGCTTAGTTAGAGGGCTACATTTTAGAATCATCGGCGGCTTCCTAGATTTAAAACTTGTGGTGAAAATTTCAACCTCGCAATATTTTTGTCTTCCCGCCCATCCTCTGTGTGCATATTGCCGTATATTTATTGCTCAATGCCCTTGCAATTCCTGGCGGTATAGACTTGCTTTACTCATTCATAATGTCATGCAATATCAATCAAATGCAGTAATTTTGACATGTATGGATAGCTTAGATCTGCCGCTACATTTTGCATTCATCGGCGGCTTCCCAGAGTTAAAAGTTGTTGTGAAAAATTCAAACCTCGCAATGTTTATTTTCTTACCGGCCACCCACTGTGTGCATATTACCGTCTATTTATTGCACCATGCCTGTCTAATTCCCTGGGGTATGGACTTGCTTTACTCATTCATAATTTCTTGGAATATCAACCAAAGGCAGTAATTTTGACATGTATGTATAGCTTAGATCTAGGGATACATTTTGCAAGCATCGGCGGCTTCCCAGAGTTAAAAGTTGTTGTGAAAAATTCAAACCTCGCAATGTTTATTTTCTTTCCGGCCACCCTCTGTGTGCATATTACCGTCTATTTATTGCACCATGCCTGTCTAATTCCCTGGTGTATGGACTCGCTTTACTCATTCATAATTGCATGGAATATCAACCAAAGGCAGTAATTTTGACATTTTTGGACAGCTTAGATATAGGGCTACATTTTAGAATCATCGGCGGCTTCCTAGATTTAAAACTTGTGGAGAAAATTTCAACCTCGCAATATTTTTGTCTTCCCGCCCATCCTCTGTGTGCATATTGCCGTATATTTATTGCTCCATGCCCGTGCAATTCCTGGCGGTATAGACTTGCTTTACTCATTCATAATGTCATGCAATATCAATCAAATGCAGTAATTTTGACATGTATGGATAGCTTAGATCTGCCGCTACATTTTGCATTCATCGGCGGCTTCCCAGAGTTAAAAGTTGTTGTGAAAAATTCAAACCTCGCAATGTTTATTTTCTTACCGGCCACCCACTGTGTGCATATTACCGTCTATTTATTGCACCATGCATGTCTAATTCCCTGGGGTATGGACTTGCTTTACTCATTCATAATTTCTTGGAATATCAACCAAAGGCAGTAATTTTGACATGTATGGATAGCTTAGATCTGCCGCTACATTTTGCATTCATCGGCGGCTTCCCAGAGTTAAAAGTTGTTGTGAAAAATTCAAACCTCGCAATGTTTATTTTCTTACCGGCCACCCACTGTGTGCATATTACCGTCTATTTATTGCACCATGCCTGTCTAATTCCCTGGGGTATGGACTTGCTTTACTCATTCATAATTGCATGGAATATCAACCAAAGGCAGTCATTTTGACATGTATGGATAGCTTAGTTAGAGGGCTACATTTTAGAATCATCGGCGGCTTCCTAGATTTAAAACTTGTGGAGAAAATTTCAATCTCGCAATATTTTTGTCTTCCCGCCCATCCTCTGTGTGCATATTGCCGTATATTTATTGCTCCAAGCCCGTGCAATTCCTGGCGGTATAGACTTGCTTTACTCATTCATAATGTCATGCAATATCAATAAAATGCAGTAATTTTGACATGTATGGATAGCTTAGATCTGCCGCTACATTTTGCATTCATCGGCGGCTTCCCAGAGTTAAAAGTTGTTGTGAAAAATGCAAACCTCGCAATGTTTATTTTCTTACCGGCCACCCACTGTGTGCATGTTACCGTCTATTTATTGCACCATGCCTGTCTAATTCCCTGGGATATGGACTTGCTTTACTCATTCAAAATTGCATGGAATATCAACCAAAGGCAGTAATTTTGACATGTATGGATAGCTTAGATCTAGGGCTACATTTTGCAAGCATCGGCGGCTTCCCAGAGTTAAAAGTTGTTGTTAAAAATTCAAACCTCGCAATGTATATTTTCTTTCCGGCCACCCTCTGTGTGCATATTACCGTCTATTTATTGCACCATGCCTGTCTAATTCCCTGGTGTATGGACTTGCTTTACTCATTCATAATTGCATGGAATATCAACCAAAGGCATTAATTTTGACATGTTTGGATAGCTTAGATATAGGGCTACATTTTAGAATCATCGGCGGCTTCCTAGATTTAAAACTTGTTGTGAAAATTTCAACCTCGCAATATTGTTGTCTTCCCGCCCATCCTCTGTGTGCATATTGCCGTATATTTATTGCTCCATGCCCGTGCAATTCCTGGCGGTATAGACTTGCTTTACTCATTCATAATGTCATGCAATATCAATCAAATGCAGTAATTTTGACATGTATGGATAGCTTAGATCTGCCGCTACATTTTGCATTCATCGGCGGCTTCCCAGAGTTAAAAGTTGTTGTGAAAAATTCAAACCTCGCAATGTTTATTTTCTTAACGGCCACCCACTGTGTGCATATTACCGTCTATTTATTGCACCATGCATGTCTAATTCCCTGGGGTATGGACTTGCTTTACTCATTCATAATTTCTTGGAATATCAACCAAAGGCAGTAATTTTGACATGTATGGATAGCTTAGATATAGGGCTACATTTTAGAATCATCGGCGGCTTCCTAGATTTAAAACTTGTTTAGAAAAGTTCAACCTCGCAATATTGTTGTCTTCCCGCCCATCCTCTGTGTGCATATTGCCGTATATTTATTGCTCCATGCCCGTGCAATTCCTGGCGGTATAGACTTGCTTTACTCATTCATAATGTCATGCAATATCAATCAAATGCAGTAATTTTGACATGTATGGATAGCTTAGATCTGCCGCTACATTTTGCATTCATCGGCGGCTTCCCAGAGTTAAAAGTTGTTGTGAAAAATTCAAACCTCGCAATGTTTATTTTCTTACCGGCCACCCACTGTGTGCATATTACCGTCTATTTATTGCACCATGCATGTCTAATTCCCTGGGGTATGGACTTGCTTTACTCATTCATAATTTCTTGGAATATCAACCAAAGGCAGTAATTTTGACATGTATGGATAGCTTAGATCTGCCGCTACATTTTGCATTCATCGGCGGCTTCCCAGAGTTAAAAAGTTGTTGTGAAAAATTCAAACCTCGCAATGTTTATTTTCTTACCGGCCACCCACTGTGTGCATATTACCGTCTATTTATTGCACCATGCCTGTCTAATTCCCTGGGGTATGGACTTGCTTTACTCATTCATAATTGCATGGAATATCAACCAAAGGCAGTCATTTTGACATGTATGGATAGCTTAGTTAGAGGGCTACATTTTAGAATCATCGGCGGCTTCCTAGATTTAAAACTTGTGGAGAAAATTTCAATCTCGCAATATTTTTGTCTTCCCGCCCATCCTCTGTGTGCATATTGCCGTATATTTATTGCTCCAAGCCCGTGCAATTCCTGGCGGTATAGACTTGCTTTACTCATTCATAATGTCATGCAATATCAATAAAATGCAGTCATTTTGACATGTATGGATAGCTTAGATCTGCCGCTACATTTTGCATTCATCGGCGGCTTCCCAGAGTTAAAAGTTGTTGTGAAAAATGCAAACCTCGCAATGTTTATTTTCTTACCGGCCACCCACTGTGTGCATGTTACCGTCTATTTATTGCACCATGCCTGTCTAATTCCCTGGGATATGGACTTGCTTTACTCATTCATAATTGCATGGAATATCAACCAAAGGCAGTAATTTTGACATGTATGGATAGCTTAGATCTAGGGCTACATTTTGCAAGCATCGGCGGCTTCCCAGAGTTAAAAGTTGTTGTTAAAAATTGAAACCTCGCAATGTATATTTTCTTTCCGGCCACCCTCTGTGTGCATATTACCGTCTATTTATTGCACCATGCATGTCTAATTCCCTGGGGTATGGACTTGCTTTACTCATTCATAATTTCTTGGAATATCAACCAAAGGCAGTAATTTTGACATGTATGGATAGCTTAGATCTGCCGCTACATTTTGCATTCATCGGCGGGTTCCCAGAGTTAAAAGTTGTTGTGAAAAATTCAAACCTCGCAATGTTTATTTTCTTACCGGCCACCCACTGTGTGCATATTACCGTCTATTTATTGCACCATGCCTGTCTAATTCCCTGGGGTATGGACTTGCTTTACTCATTCATAATTGCATGGAATATCAACCAAAGGCAGTCATTTTGACATGTATGGATAGCTTAGTTAGAGGGCTACATTTTAGAATCATCGGCGGCTTCCTAGATTTAAAACTTGTGGTGAAAATTTCAACCTCGCAATATTTTTGTCTTCCCGCCCATCCTCTGTGTGCATATTGCCGTATATTTATTGCTCAATGCCCTTGCAATTCCTGGCGGTATAGACTTGCTTTACTCATTCATAATGTCATGCAATATCAATCAAATGCAGTAATTTTGACATGTATGGATAGCTTAGATCTGCCGCTACATTTTGCATTCATCGGCGGCTTCCCAGAGTTAAAAGTTGTTGTGAAAAATTCAAACCTCGCAATGTTTATTTTCTTACCGGCCACCCACTGTGTGCATATTACCGTCTATTTATTGCACCATGCCTGTCTAATTCCCTGGGGTATGGACTTGCTTTACTCATTCATAATTTCTTGGAATATCAACCAAAGGCAGTCATTTTGACATGTATGTATAGCTTAGATCTAGGGATACATTTTGCAAGCATCGGCGGCTTCCCAGAGTTAAAAGTTGTTGTGAAAAATTCAAACCTCGCAATGTTTATTTTCTTTCCGGCCACCCTCTGTGTGCATATTACCGTCTATTTATTGCACCATGCCTGTCTAATTCCCTGGTGTATGGACTTGCTTTACTCATTCATAATTGCATGGAATATCAACCAAAGGCAGTAATTTTGACATTTTTGGACAGCTTAGATATAGGGCTACATTTTAGAATCATCGGCGGCTTCCTAGATTTAAAACTTGTGGAGAAAATTTCAACCTCGCAATATTTTTGTCTTCCCGCCCATCCTCTGTGTGCATATTGCCGTATATTTATTGCTCCATGCCCGTGCAATTCCTGGCGGTATAGACTTGCTTTACTCATTCATAATGTCATGCAATATCAATCAAATGCAGTAATTTTGACATGTATGGATAGCTTAGATCTGCCGCTACATTTTGCATTCATCGGCGGCTTCCCAGAGTTAAAAGTTGTTGTGAAAAATTCAAACCTCGCAATGTTTATTTTCTTACCGGCCACCCACTGTGTGCATATTACCGTCTATTTATTGCACCATGCCTGTCTAATTCCCTGGGGTATGGACTTGCTTTACTCATTCATAATTGCATGGAATATCAACCAAAGGCAGTCATTTTGACATGTATGGATAGCTTAGTTAGAGGGCTACATTTTAGAATCATCGGCGGCTTCCTAGATTTAAAACTTGTGGTGAAAATTTCAACCTCGCAATATTTTTGTCTTCCCGCCCATCCTCTGTGTGCATATTGCCGTATATTTATTGCTCAATGCCCTTGCAATTCCTGGCGGTATAGACTTGCTTTACTCATTCATAATGTCATGCAATATCAATCAAATGCAGTAATTTTGACATGTATGGATAGCTTAGATCTGCCGCTACATTTTGCATTCATCGGCGGCTTCCCAGAGTTAAAAGTTGTTGTGAAAAATTCAAACCTCGCAATGTTTATTTTCTTACCGGCCACCCACTGTGTGCATATTACCGTCTATTTATTGCACCATGCCTGTCTAATTCCCTGGGGTATGGACTTGCTTTACTCATTCATAATTTCTTGGAATATCAACCAAAGGCAGTAATTTTGACATGTATGTATAGCTTAGATCTAGGGATACATTTTGCAAGCATCGGCGGCTTCCCAGAGTTAAAAGTTGTTGTGAAAAATTCAAACCTCGCAATGTTTATTTTCTTTCCGGCCACCCTCTGTGTGCATATTACCGTCTATTTATTGCACCATGCCTGTCTAATTCCCTGGTGTATGGACTTGCTTTACTCATTCATAATTGCATGGAATATCAACCAAAGGCAGTAATTTTGACATTTTTGGACAGCTTAGATATAGGGCTACATTTTAGAATCATCGGCGGCTTCCTAGATTTAAAACTTGTGGAGAAAATTTCAACCTCGCAATATTTTTGTCTTCCCGCCCATCCTCTGTGTGCATATTGCCGTATATTTATTGCTCCATGCCCGTGCAATTCCTGGCGGTATAGACTTGCTTTACTCATTCATAATGTCATGCAATATCAATCAAATGCAGTAATTTTGACATGTATGGATAGCTTAGATCTGCCGCTACATTTTGCATTCATCGGCGGCTTCCCAGAGTTAAAAGTTGTTGTGAAAAATTCAAACCTCGCAATGTTTATTTTCTTACCGGCCACCCACTGTGTGCATATTACCGTCTATTTATTGCACCATGCATGTCTAATTCCCTGGGGTATGGACTTGCTTTACTCATTCATAATTTCTTGGAATATCAACCAAAGGCAGTAATTTTGACATGTATGGATAGCTTAGATCTGCCGCTACATTTTGCATTCATCGGCGGCTTCCCAGAGTTAAAAGTTGTTGTGAAAAATTCAAACCTCGCAATGTTTATTTTCTTACCGGCCACCCACTGTGTGCATATTACCGTCTATTTATTGCACCATGCCTGTCTAATTCCCTGGGGTATGGACTTGCTTTACTCATTCATAATTGCATGGAATATCAACCAAAGGCAGTCATTTTGACATGTATGGATAGCTTAGTTAGAGGGCTACATTTTAGAATCATCGGCGGCTTCCTAGATTTAAAACTTGTGGAGAAAATTTCAATCTCGCAATATTTTTGTCTTCCCGCCCATCCTCTGTGTGCATATTGCCGTATATTTATTGCTCCAAGCCCGTGCAATTCCTGGCGGTATAGACTTGCTTTACTCATTCATAATGTCATGCAATATCAATAAAATGCAGTAATTTTGACATGTATGGATAGCTTAGATCTGCCGCTACATTTTGCATTCATCGGCGGCTTCCCAGAGTTAAAAGTTGTTGTGAAAAATGCAAACCTCGCAATGTTTATTTTCTTACCGGCCACCCACTGTGTGCATGTTACCGTCTATTTATTGCACCATGCCTGTCTAATTCCCTGGGATATGGACTTGCTTTACTCATTCAAAATTGCATGGAATATCAACCAAAGGCAGTAATTTTGACATGTATGGATAGCTTAGATCTAGGGCTACATTTTGCAAGCATCGGCGGCTTCCCAGAGTTAAAAGTTGTTGTTAAAAATTCAAACCTCGCAATGTATATTTTCTTTCCGGCCACCCTCTGTGTGCATATTACCGTCTATTTATTGCACCATGCCTGTCTAATTCCCTGGTGTATGGACTTGCTTTACTCATTCATAATTGCATGGAATATCAACCAAAGGCATTAATTTTGACATGTTTGGATAGCTTAGATATAGGGCTACATTTTAGAATCATCGGCGGCTTCCTAGATTTAAAACTTGTGGTGAAAATTTCAACCTCGCAATATTGTTGTCTTCCCGCCCATCCTCTGTGTGCATATTGCCGTATATTTATTGCTCCATGCCCGTGCAATTCCTGGCGGTATAGACTTGCTTTACTCATTCATAATGTCATGCAATATCAATCAAATGCAGTAATTTTGACATGTATGGATAGCTTAGATCTGCCGCTACATTTTGCATTCATCGGCGGCTTCCCAGAGTTAAAAGTTGTTGTGAAAAATTCAAACCTCGCAATGTTTATTTTCTTACCGGCCACCCACTGTGTGCATATTACCGTCTATTTATTGCACCATGCATGTCTAATTCCCTGGGGTATGGACTTGCTTTACTCATTCATAATTTCTTGGAATATCAACCAAAGGCAGTAATTTTGACATGTATGGATAGCTTAGATCTGCCGCTACATTTTGCATTCATCGGCGGCTTCCCAGAGTTAAAAGTTGTTGTGAAAAATTCAAACCTCGCAATGTTTATTTTCTTACCGGCCACCCACTGTGTGCATATTACCGTCTATTTATTGCACCATGCCTGTCTAATTCCCTGGGGTATGGACTTGCTTTACTCATTCATAATTGCATGGAATATCAACCAAAGGCAGTCATTTTGACATGTATGGATAGCTTAGTTAGAGGGCTACATTTTAGAATCATCGGCGGCTTCCTAGATTTAAAACTTGTGGAGAAAATTTCAATCTCGCAATATTTTTGTCTTCCCGCCCATCCTCTGTGTGCATATTGCCGTATATTTATTGCTCCAAGCCCGTGCAATTCCTGGCGGTATAGACTTGCTTTACTCATTCATAATGTCATGCAATATCAATAAAATGCAGTAATTTTGACATGTATGGATAGCTTAGATCTGCCGCTACATTTTGCATTCATCGGCGGCTTCCCAGAGTTAAAAGTTGTTGTGAAAAATGCAAACCTCGCAATGTTTATTTTCTTACCGGCCACCCACTGTGTGCATGTTACCGTCTATTTATTGCACCATGCCTGTCTAATTCCCTGGGATATGGACTTGCTTTACTCATTCAAAATTGCATGGAATATCAACCAAAGGCAGTAATTTTGACATGTATGGATAGCTTAGATCTAGGGCTACATTTTGCAAGCATCGGCGGCTTCCCAGAGTTAAAAGTTGTTGTTAAAAATTCAAACCTCGCAATGTATATTTTCTTTCCGGCCACCCTCTGTGTGCATATTACCGTCTATTTATTGCACCATGCCTGTCTAATTCCCTGGTGTATGGACTTGCTTTACTCATTCATAATTGCATGGAATATCAACCAAAGGCATTAATTTTGACATGTTTGGATAGCTTAGATATAGGGCTACATTTTAGAATCATCGGCGGCTTCCTAGATTTAAAACTTGTGGTGAAAATTTCAACCTCGCAATATTGTTGTCTTCCCGCCCATCCTCTGTGTGCATATTGCCGTATATTTATTGCTCCATGCCCGTGCAATTCCTGGCGGTATAGACTTGCTTTACTCATTCATAATGTCATGCAATATCAATCAAATGCAGTAATTTTGACATGTATGGATAGCTTAGATCTGCCGCTACATTTTGCATTCATCGGCGGCTTCCCAGAGTTAAAAGTTGTTGTGAAAAATTCAAACCTCGCAATGTTTATTTTCTTAACGGCCACCCACTGTGTGCATATTACCGTCTATTTATTGCACCATGCATGTCTAATTCCCTGGGGTATGGACTTGCTTTACTCATTCATAATTTCTTGGAATATCAACCAAAGGCAGTAATTTTGACATGTATGGATAGCTTAGATATAGGGCTACATTTTAGAATCATCGGCGGCTTCCTAGATTTAAAACTTGTTTAGAAAAGTTCAACCTCGCAATATTGTTGTCTTCCCGCCCATCCTCTGTGTGCATATTGCCGTATATTTATTGCTCCATGCCCGTGCAATTCCTGGCGGTATAGACTTGCTTTACTCATTCATAATGTCATGCAATATCAATCAAATGCAGTAATTTTGACATGTATGGATAGCTTAGATCTGCCGCTACATTTTGCATTCATCGGCGGCTTCCCAGAGTTAAAAGTTGTTGTGAAAAATTCAAACCTCGCAATGTTTATTTTCTTACCGGCCACCCACTGTGTGCATATTACCGTCTATTTATTGCACCATGCATGTCTAATTCCCTGGGGTATGGACTTGCTTTACTCATTCATAATTTCTTGGAATATCAACCAAAGGCAGTAATTTTGACATGTATGGATAGCTTAGATCTGCCGCTACATTTTGCATTCATCGGCGGCTTCCCAGAGTTAAAAGTTGTTGTGAAAAATGCAAACCTCGCAATGTTTATTTTCTTACCGGCCACCCACTGTGTGCATGTTACCGTCTATTTATTGCACCATGCCTGTCTAATTCCCTGGGATATGGACTTGCTTTACTCATTCATAATTGCATGGAATATCAACCAAAGGCAGTAATTTTGACATGTATGGATAGCTTAGATCTAGGGCTACATTTTGCAAGCATCGGCGGCTTCCCAGAGTTAAAAGTTGTTGTTAAAAATTCAAACCTCGCAATGTATATTTTCTTTCCGGCCACCCTCTGTGTGCATATTACCGTCTATTTATTGCACCATGCCTGTCTAATTCCCTGGTGTATGGACATGCTTTACTCATTCATAATTGCATGGAATATCAACCAAAGGCATTAATTTTGACATGTTTGGATAGCTTAGATATAGGGCTACATTTTAGAATCATCGGCGGCTTCCTAGATTTAAAACTTGTGGAGAAAAGTTCAAGCTCGCAATATTGTTGTCTTCCCGCCCATCCTCTGTGTGCATATTGCCGTATATTTATTGCTCCATGCCCGTGCAATTCCTGGCGGTATAGACTTGCTTTACTCATTCATAATGTCATGCAATATCAATCAAATGCAGTAATTTTGACATGTATGGATAGCTTAGATCTGCCGCTATATTTTGCATTCATCGGCGGCTTCCCAGAGTTAAAAGTTGTTGTGAAAAATTCAAACCTCGCAATGTTTATTTTCTTACCGGCCACCCACTGTGCGCATGTTACCGTCTATTTATTGCACCATGCCTGTCTAATTCCCTGGGGTATAGACTTGCTTTACTCATTCATAATTTCTTGGAATATCAACCAAAGGCAGTAATTTTGACATGTATGGATAGCTTAGATCTAGGGCTACATTTTGCAAGCATCGGCGGCTTCCCAGAGTTAAAAGTTGTTGTGAAAAATTCAAACCTCGCAATGTATATTTTCTTTCCTGCCACCCTCTGTGTGCATATTACCGTCTATTTATTGCACCATGCCTGTATAATTCCCTGGGGTATGGACTTGCTTTACTCATTCATAATTGCATGGAATATCAACCAAAGGCAGTCATTTTGACATGTATGGATAGCTTAGATATAGGGCTACATTTTAGAATCATCCGCGGCTTCCTAGATTTAAAACTTGTGGAGAAAATTTCAACCTCGCAATATTTTTGTCTTCCCGCCCATCCTCTGTGTGCATATTGCCGTATATTTATTGCTCCAAGCCCGTGCAATTCCTGGCGGTATAGACTTGCTTTACTCATTCATAATGTCATGCAATATCAATCAAATGCAGTAATTTTGACATGTATGGATAGCTTAGATCTGCCGCTACATTTTGCATTCATCGGCGGCTTCCCAGAGTTAAAAGTTGTTGTGAAAAATGCAAACCTCGCAATGTTTATTTTCTTACCGGCCACCCACTGTGTGCATATTACCGTCTATTTATTGCACCATGCCTGTCTAATTCCCTGGGGTATGGACTTGCTTTACTCATTCATAATTGCATGGAATATCAACCAAAGGCAGTAATTTTGACATGTATGGATAGCTTAGATCTAGGGCTACATTTTGCAAGCATCGGCGGCTTCCCAGAGTTAAAAGTTGTTGTTAAAAATTCAAACCTCGCAATGTATATTTTCTTTCCGGCCACCCTCCGTGTGCATATTACCGTCTATTTATTGCACCATGCCTGTCTAATTCCCTGGTGTATGGACTTGCTTTACTCATTCATAATTGCATGGAATATCAACCAAAGGCAGTAATTTTGACATGTATGGATAGCTTAGATATAGGGCTACATTTTAGAATCATCGGCGGCTTCCTAGATGTAAAACTTGTGGTGACAATTTCAACCTCGCAGTATTTTTGTCTTCCCGCCCATCCTCTGTGTGCATATTGCCGTATATTTATTGCTCCATGCCCTTGCAATTCCTGGCGGTATAGACTTGCTTTACTCATTCATAATGTCATGCAATATCAATCAAATGCAGTAATTTTGACATGTATGGATAGCTTAGATCTGCCGCTACATTTTGCATTCATCGGCGGCTTCCCAGAGTTAAAAGTTGTTGTGAAAAATTCAAACCTCGCAATGTTTATTTTCTTACCGGCCACCCACTGTGTGCATATTACCGTCTATTTATTGCACCATGCCTGTCTAATTCCCTGGGGTATGGTCTTGCTTTACTCATTCATAATTGCATGAAATATCAACCAAAGGCAGTGATTTTGACAAGTATGCTTAGCTTAGATTTGCCGCTACATTTTGCATTCATCGGCGGCTTCCCAGAGTTAAAGTTGTTGTGAAAAATTCAAACCTCGCAATGTTTATTTTCTTCCCGGCCACCTTCTGTGTGCATATTACCGTCTATTTATTGCACCATGTCTGTCTAATTCCCTGGGGTATGGACTTGCTTTACTCATTCATAATTGCATGGAATATCAACCAAAGGCAGTAATTTTGACATGTATGGATAGCTTAGATCTAGGGCTACATTTTGCATTCATTGGCGGCTTCCCAGAGTTAAAGGTTGTTGGGGAAAATTCAAACCTCGCAATGTTTATTTTCTTCCCGGCCACCCTCTGTGTGCATATTACCGTCTATTTATTGCACCATGCCTGTCTAATTCCCTGGGGTATGGACTTGCTTTACTCATTCATAATTGCATGGAATATCAACCAAAGACAGTAATTTTGACATGTATGGATAGCTTAGATCCAGGGCTACATTTTGGAATCATCGGCGGCTTCCTAGATTTAAAACTTGTGGAGAAAATGTCAACCTCGCAATATTTTTTTCTTCCCGCCCATCCTCTGTGTGCATATTGCCGTATATGTATTGCTCCATGCCCGTGCAATTCCTGGCGGTATAGACTTGCTTTACTCATTCATAATGTCATGCAATATCAATCAAATGCAGTAATTTTGACATGTATGAATAGCTTAGATCTGCCGCTACATTTTGCATTCATCGGCGGCTTCCCAGAGTTAAAAGTTGTTGGGGAAAATTCAAACCTCGCAATGTTTATTTTCTTCCCGGCCACCCTCTGTATGCATATTACCGTCTATTTATTGCACCATGCTTGTCTAATTCCCTGGGGTATGGACTTGCTTTACTCATTCATAATTTCATGGAATATTAACCAAATGCCGCAATTTTGGCATGTATGGATAGCTTAGATCTAGGGCTACATTTTGGAAGCATCGGCGGCTTCCCAGAGTTAAAAGTTGTTGTGAAAAATTCAAACCTCGCAATGTTTATTTTCTTACCGGCCACCCACTGTGTGCATATTACCGTCTATTTATTGCACCATGCCTGTCTAATTCCCTGGGGTATGGACTTGCTTTACTCATTCATAATTGCATGGAATATCAACCAAAGGCAGTCATTTTGACATGTATGGATAGCTTAGATATAGGGCTACATTTTAGAATCATCGGCGGCTTCCTAGATTTAAAACTTGTGGAGAAAATTTCAACCTCGCAATATTTTTGTCTTCCCGCCCATCCTCTGTGTGCATATTGCCGTATATTTATTGCTCCAAGCCCGTGCAATTCCTGGCGGTATAGACTTGCTTTACTCATTCATAATGTCATGCAATATCAATAAAATGCAGTAATTTTGACATGTATGGATAGCTTAGATCTGCCGCTACATTTTGCATTCATCGGCGGCTTCCCAGAGTTAAAAGTTGTTGTGAAAAATGCAAACCTCGCAATGTTTATTTTCTTACCGGCCACCCACTGTGTGCATGTTACCGTCTATTTATTGCACCATGCCTGTCTAATTCCCTGGGGTATGGACTTGCTTTACTCATTCATAATTGCATGGAATATCAACCAAAGGCAGTAATTTTGACATGTATGGATAGCTTAGATCTAGGGCTACATTTTGCATTCATCGGCGGCTTCCCAGAGTTAAAAGTTGTTGCGAAAAATTCAAACCTCGCAATGTATATTTTCTTACCGGCCACCCACTGTGTGCAT
Organism: Hippasteria phrygiana; assembly: GCA_037893225.1. NCBI lineage: Eukaryota > Metazoa > Echinodermata > Asteroidea > Valvatida > Goniasteridae > Hippasteria > Hippasteria phrygiana. The sequence continues at coordinate 1,251,012 of JAZGUH010000341.1, forward strand.
ATTACCGTCTATTTATTGCACCATGCATGTCTAATTCCCTGGGGTATGGACTTGCTTTACTCATTCATAATTTCTTGGAATATCAACCAAAGGCAGTAATTTTGACATGTATGGATAGCTTAGATCTAGGGCTACATTTTAGAATCATCGGCGGCTTCCTAGATTTAAAACTTGTGGAGAAAAGTTCAACCTCGCAATATTGTTGTCTTCCCGCCCATCCTCTGTGTGCATATTGCCGTATATTTATTGCTCCATGCCCGTGCAATTCCTGTCGGTATAGACTTGCTTTACTCATTCATAATGTCATGCAATATCAATCAAATGCAGTAATTTTGACATGTATGGATAGCTTAGATCTGCCGCTACATTTTGCATTCATCGGCGGCTTCCCAGAGTTAAAAGTTGTTGTGAAAAATTCAAACCTCGCAATGTTTATTTTCTTACCGGCCACCCACTGTGTGCATGTTACCGTCTATTTATTGCACCATGCCTGTCTAATTCCCTGGGGTATAGACTTGCTTTACTCATTCATAATTTCTTGGAATATCAACCAAAGGCAGTAATTTTGACATGTATGGATAGCTTAGATCTAGGGCTACATTTTGCATTCATCGGCGGCTTCCCAGAGTTAAAAGTTGTTGTGAAAAATTCAAACCTCGCAATGTATATTTTCTTTCCGGCCACCCTCTCTGTGCATATTACCGTCTATTTATTGCACCATGCCTGTCTAATTCCCTGGGGTATGGACTTGCTTTACTCATTCATAATTGCATGGAATATCAACCAAAGGCAGTAATTTTGACATGTTTGGATAGCTTAGATATAGGGCTACATTTTAGAATCATCGGCGGCTTCCTAGATGTAAAACTTGTGGTGAAAATTTCAACCTCGCAATATTTTTGTCTTCCCGCCCATCCTCTGTGTGCATATTGCCGTATATTTATTGCTCCATGCCCTTGCAATTCCTGGCGGTATAGACTTGCTTTACTCATTCATAATGTCATGCAATATCAATCAAATGCAGTAATTTTGACATGTATGGATAGCTTAGATCTGCCGCTACATTTTGCATTCATCGGCGGCTTCCCAGAGTTAAAAGTTGTTGCGAAAAATTCAAACCTCGCAATGTTTATTTTCTTACCGGCCACCCACTGTGTGCATATTACCGTCTATTTATTGCACCATGCATGTCTAATTCCCTGGGGTATGGACTTGCTTTACTCATTCATAATTTCTTGGAATATCAACCAAAGGCAGTCATTTTGACATGTATGGATAGCTTAGATATAGGGCTACATTTTAGAATCATCGGCGGCTTCCTAGATTTAAAACTTGTGGTGAAAATTTCAACCTCGCAATATTTTTGTCTTCCCGCCCATCCTCTGTGTGCATATTGCCGTATATTTATTGCTCCATGCCCGTGCAATTCCTGGCGGTATAGACTTGCTTTACTCATTCGTAATGTCATGCAATATCAATCAAATGCAGTAATTTTGACATGTATGGATAGCTTAGATCTGCCGCTACATTTTGCATTCATCGGCGGCTTCCCAGAGTTAAAAGTTGTTGTGAAAAATTCAAACCTCGCAATGTTTATTTTCATACCGGCCACCCACGGTGTGCATATTACCGTCTATTTATTGCACCATGCATGTCTAATTCCCTGGGGTATGGACTTGCTTTACTCATTCATAATTTCTTGGAATATCAACCAAAGGCAGTAATTTTGACATGTATGGATAGCTTAGATCTGCCGCTACATTTTGCATTCATCAAGGCTTCCCAGAGTTAAAAGTTGTTGTGAAAAATTCAAACCTCGCAATGTGTATTTTCTTACCGGCTACCCACTGTGTGCATATTACCGTCTATGTATTGCACCATGCCTGTCTAATTCCCTGGGGTATGGACTTGCTTTACTCATTCATAATTGCATGGAATATCAACCAAAGGCAGTAATTTTGACATGTATGGATAGCTTAGATATAGGGCTACATTTTAGAATCATCGGCGGCTTCCTAGATTTAAATCTTGTGGAGAAAATTTCAACCTCGCAATATTTTTGTCTTCCCGCCCATCCTCTGTGTGCATATTGCCGTATATGTATTGCTCCATGCCCGTGCAATTCCTGGCGGTATAGACTTGCTTTACTCATTCATAATGTCATGCAATATCAATCAAATGCAATAATTTTGACATGTATGGATAGCTTAGATCTGCCGCTACATTTTGCATTCATCGGCGGCTTCCCAGAGTTAAAAGTTGTTGGGGAAAATTCAAACCTCGCAATGTTTATTTTCTTCCCGGCCACCCACTGTGTGCATGTTACCGTCTATTTATTGCACCATGCCTGTCTAATTCCCTGGGGTATAGACTTGCTTTACTCATTCATAATTTCTTGGAATATCAACCAAAGGCAGTAATTTTGACATGTATGGATAGCTTCGATCTAGGGCTACATTTTGCAAGCATCGGCGGCTTCCCAGAGTTAAAAGTTGTTGTGAAAAATTCAAACCTCGCAATGTGTATTTTCTTACCGGCTACCCACTGTGTGCATATTACCGTCTATGTATTGCACCATGCCTGTCTAATTCCCTGGGGTATGGACTTGCTTTACTCATTCATAATTGCATGGAATATCAATTAAAGGCAGTAATTTTGACATGTATGGATAGCTTAGATATAGGGCTACATTTTAGAATCATCGGCGGCTTCCTAGATTTAAAACTTGTGGAGAAAATTTCAACCTCGCAATATTTTTGTCTTCCCGCCCATCCTATGTGTGCATATTGCCGTATATTTATTGCTCCATGCCCTTGCAATTCCTGGCGGTATAGACTTGCTTTACTCATTCATAATGTCATGCAATATCAATCAAATGCAATAATTTTGACATGTATGGATAGCTTAGATCTGCCGCTACATTTTGCATTCATCGGCGGCTTCCCAGAGTTAAAAGTTGTTGGGGAAAATTCAAACCTCGCAATGTTTATTTTCTTCCCGGCCACCCACTGTGTGCATGTTACCGTCTATTTATTGCACCATGCCTGTCTAATTCCCTGGGGTATAGACTTGCTTTACTCATTCATAATTTCTTGGAATATCAACCAAAGGCAGTAATTTTGACATGTATGGATAGCTTAGATCTAGGGCTACATTTTGCAAGCATCGGCGGCTTCCCAGAGTTAAAAGTTGTTGTGAAAAATTCAAACCTCGCAATGTATATTTTCTTTCCGGCCACCATCTGTTTGCATATTACCGTCTATTTATTGCACCATGCCTGTCTAATTCCCTGGGGTATGGACTTGCTTTACTCATTCATAATTGCATGGAATATCAACCAAAGGCAGTCATTTTGACATGTATGGATAGCTTAGATATAGGGCTACATTTTAGAATCATCGGCGGCTTCCTAGATTTAAAACTTGTGGAGAAAATTTCAACCTCGCAATATTTTTGTCTTCCCGCCCATCCTCTGTGTGCATATTGCCGTATATTTATTGCTCCAAGCCCGTGCAATTCCTGGCGGTATAGACTTGCTTTACTCATTCATAATGTCATGCAATATCAATAAAATGCAGTAATTTTGACATGTATGGATAGCTTAGATCTAGGGCTACATTTTGCAAGCATCGGCGGCTTCCCAGAGTTAAAAGTTGTTGTTAAAAATTCAAACCTCGCAATGTATATTTTCTTTCCGGCCACCCTCTCTGTGCATATTACCGTCTATTTATTGCACCATGCCTGTCTAATTCCCTGGTGTATGGACTTGCTTTACTCATTCATAATTGCATGGAATATCAACCAAAGGCAGTAATTTTGACATGTTTGGATAGCTTAGATATAGGGCTACATTTTAGAATCATCGGCGGCTTCCTAGATGTAAAACTTGTGGTGAAAATTTCAACCTCGCAATATTTTTGTCTTCCCGCCCATCCCCTGTGTGCATATTGCCGTATATTTATTGCTCCATGCCCTTGCAATTCCTGGCGGTATAGACTTGCTTTACTCATTCATAATGTCATGCAATATCAATCAAATGCAGTAATTTTGACATGTATGGATAGCTTAGATCTGCCGCTACATTTTGCATTCATCGGCGGCTTCCCAGAGTTAAAAGTTGTTGTGAAAAATTCAAACCTCGCAATGTTTATTTTCTTACCGGCCACCCACTGTGTGCATATTACCGTCTATTTATTGCACCATGCATGTCTAATTCCCTGGGGTATGGACTTGCTTTACTCATTCATAATTTCTTGGAATATCAACCAAAGGCAGTCATTTTGACATGTATGGATAGCTTAGATCTAGGGCTACATTTTGCAAGCATCGGCGGCTTCCCAGAGTTAAAAGTTGTTGGGACAAATTCAAACCTCGCAATGTGTATTTTCTTCCCGGCCACCCTCTGTGTCCATATTGTTGTGTATTTATTGCTCCATGCCCGTGCAATTCCTGGCGGTATAGATTTGCTTTACTAATTCTTAATTGCATGCAATATCAACCAAATGCAGTGATTTTGACATGTATGGATAGCTTAGATCAGCCGCTACATTTAGCAATCATCGGCGGCTTTCTAGAGTTTAAACTTGTTGAGAAAATTTCAACCTCGCATTATTTTTCTTCCTGCCCACCCTCTGTGTGCATATTGCCGTCTATTTATTGCACCATGCCCTTGCAATTCCTGGCGGTATAGACTTGCTTTACTCATTCATAATGTCATGCAATATCAATCAAATGCAATAATTTTGACATGTATGGATAGCTTAGATCTGCCGCTACATTTTGCATTCATCGGCGGCTTCCCAGAGTTAAAAGTTGTTGGGGAAAATTCAAACCTCGCAATGTTTATTTTCTTCCCGGCCACCCACTGTGTGCATGTTACCGTCTATTTATTGCACCATGCCTGTCTAATTCCCTGGGGTATAGACTTGCTTTACTCATTCATAATTTCTTGGAATATCAACCAAAGGCAGTAATTTTGACATGTATGGATAGCTTAGATCTAGGGCTACATTTTGCAAGCATCGGCGGCTTCCCAGAGTTAAAAGTTGTTGTGAAAAATTCAAACCTCGCAATGTATATTTTCTTTCCGGCCACCATCTGTGTGCATATTACCGTCTATTTATTGCACCATGCATGTCTAATTCCCTGGGGTATGGACTTGCTTTACTCATTCATAATTTCTTGGAATATCAACCAAAGGCAGTCATTTTGACATGTATGGATAGCTTAGATATAGGGCTACATTTTAGAATCATCGGCGGCTTCCTAGATTTAAAACTTGTGGTGAAAATTTCAACCTCGCAATATTTTTCTTTTCCCGCCCATCCTCTGTGTGCATATTGCCGTATATTTATTGCTCCATGCCCGTGCAATTCCTGGCGGTATAGACTTGCTTTACTCATTCATAATGTCATGCAATATCAATCAAATGCAGTAATTTTGACATGTATGGATAGCTTAGATCTGCCGCTACATTTTGCATTCATCGGCGGCTTCCCAGAGTTAAAAGTTGTTGTGAAAAATTCAAACCTCGCAATGTTTATTTTCTTACCGGCCACCCACGGTGTGCATATTACCGTCTATTTATTGCACCATGCATGTCTAATTCCCTGGGGTATGGATTTGCTTTACTCATTCATAATTTCTTGGAATATCAACCAAAGGCAGTAATTTTGACATGTATGGATAGCTTAGATCTGCCGCTACATTTTGCATTCATCTGCGGCTTCCCAGAGTTAAAAGTTGTTTTGAAAAATTCAAACCTCGCAATGTGTATTTTCTTACCGGCTACCCACTGTGTGCATATTACCGTCTATGTATTGCACCATGCCTGTCTAATTCCCTGGGGTATGGACTTGCTTTACTCATTCATAATTGCATGGAATATCAACCAAAGGCAGTCATTTTGACATGTATGGATAGCTTAGATATAGGGCTACATTTTAGAATCATCGGCGGCTTCCTAGATTTAAAACTTGTGGAGAAAATTTCAACCTCGCAATATTTTTGTCTTCCCGCCCATCCTATGTGTGCATATTGCCGTATATTTATTGCTCCATGCCCTTGCAATTCCTGGCGGTATAGACTTGCTTTACTCATTCATAATGTCATGCAATATCAATCAAATGCAATAATTTTGACATGTATGGATAGCTTAGATCTGCCGCTACATTTTGCATTCATCGGCGGCTTCCCAGAGTTAAAAGTTGTTGGGGAAAATTCAAACCTCGCAATGTTTATTTTCTTCCCGGCCACCCACTGTGTGCATGTTACCGTCTATTTATTGCACCATGCCTGTCTAATTCCCTGGGGTATAGACTTGCTTTACTCATTCATAATTTCTTGGAATATCAACCAAAGGCAGTAATTTTGACATGTATGGATAGCTTAGATCTAGGGCTACATTTTGCAAGCATCGGCGGCTTCCCAGAGTTAAAAGTTGTTGTGAAAAATTCAAACCTCGCAATGTATATTTTCTTTCCGGCCACCATCTGTGTGCATATTACCGTCTATTTATTGCACCATGCCTGTCTAATTCCCTGGGGTATGGACTTGCTTTACTCATTCATAATTGCATGGAATATCAACCAAAGGCAGTAATTTTGACATGTATGGATAGCTTAGATATAGGGCTACATTTTAGAATCATCGGCGGCTTCCTAGATTTAAAACTTGTGGAGAAAATTTCAACCTCGCAATATTTTTGTCTTCCCGCCCATCCTCTGTGTGCATATTGCCGTATATTTATTGCTCCATGCCCGTGCAATACCTGGCGGTATAGACTTGCTTTACTCATTCATAATGTCATGCAATATCAATCAAATGCAGTAATTTTGACATGTATGGATAGCTTAGATCTGCCGCTACATTTTGCATTCATCGGCGGCTTCCCAGAGTTATAAGTTGTTGTGAAAAATGCAAACCTCGCAATTTTTATTTTCTTACCGGCCACCCACTGTGTGCATATTACCGTCTATTTATTGCACCATGCATGTCTAATTCCCTGGGGTATGGACTTGCTGTACTCATTCATAATTTCTTGGAATATCAACCTAAGGCAGTAATTTTGAAATGTATGGATAGCTTAGATCTGCCGCTACATTTTGCATTCATCGGCGGCTTCCCAGAGTTAAAAGTTGTTGTGAAAAATTCAAACCTCGCAATGTTTATTTTCTTACCGGCCACCCACTGTGTGCATATTACCGTCTATTTATTGCACCATTCCTGTCTAATTCCCTGGGGTATGGACTTGCTTTACTCATTCATAATTGCATGGAATATCAACCAAAGGCAGTAATTTTGACATGTATGGATAGCTTAGATCTAGGGCTACATTTTGCAAGCATCGGCGGCTTCCCAGAGTTAAAAGTTGTTGTGAAAAATTCAAACTTCGCAATGTATATTTTCTTCCCGGCCACCCTCTGTGTGCATATTACCGTCTATTTATTGCACCATGCCTGTCTAATTCCCTGGGGTATGGACTTGCTTTACTCATTCATAATTGCATGGAATATCAACCAAAGGCAGTAATTTTGACATGTATGGATAGCTTAGATATAGGGCTACATTTTAGAATCATAGGGGCGGCTTCCTAGATTTAAAACTTGTAGAGACAATTTCAACCTCGCAATATTTTTGTCTTCCCGCCCATCCTCTGTGTGCATATTGCCGTATATTTATTGCTCCATGCCCGTGCAATTCCAGGCGGTATAGACTTGCTTTACTCTTTCATAATGTCATGCAATATCAATCAAATGCAGTAATTTTGACATGTATGAATAGCTTAGATCTGCCGCTACATTTTGCATTCATCGGCGGCTTCCCAGAGTTAAAAGTTGTTGTGAAAAATTCAAACCTCGCAATGTTTATTTTCTTACCGGCCACCCTCTGTGTGCATATTACCGTCTATTTATTGCACCATGCCTGTCTAATTCCCTGGGGTATGGACTTGCTTTACTCATTCATAATTGCATGGAATATCAACCAAAGGCAGTGATTTTGACAAGTATGCTTAGCTTAGATTTGCCGCTACATTTTGCATTCATCGGCGGCTTCCCAGAGTTAAAGTTGTTGTGAAAAATTCAAACCTCGCAATGTTTATTTTCTTCCCGGCCACCTTCTGTGTGCATATTACCGTCTATTTATTGCACCATGCTTGTCTAATTCCCTGGGGTATGGACTTGCTTTACTCATTCATAATTTCATGGAATATTAACCAAATGCCGCAATTTTGGCATGTATGGATAGCTTAGATCTAGGGCTACATTTTGCAATCATCGGCGGCTTCCTAGATGTATAACTTTTGGAGAAAATGTCAAACCTCGCAAAGTTTATTTTTTTCCCGGCCACCCTCTGTGTGCATATTGCCGTATATGTATTGCACCATGCCTGTCTAATTCCCTGAGGTATGGACTTGCTTTACTCTTTCATAATTTCTTGGAATATCAACCAAAGGCAGTAATTTTGACATGTATGGATAGCTTAGATCTAGGGCTACATTTTGCATTCATTGGCGGCTTCCCAGAGTTAAAGGTTGTTGGGGAAAATTCAAACCTCGCAATGTTTATTTTCTTACCGGCCACCCACTGTGTGCATATTACCGTCTATTTATTGCACCATGCCTGTCTAATTCCCTGGGGTATGGACTTGCTTTACTCATTCATAATTGCATGGAATATCAACCAAAGGCAGTCATTTTGACATGTATGGATAGCTTAGATATAGGGCTACATTTTAGAATCATCGGCGGCTTCCTAGATTTAAAACTTGTTGAGAAAATTTCAACCTCGCAATATTGTTGTCTTCCCGCCCATCCTCTGTGTGCATATTGCCGTATATTTATTGCTCCAAGCCCGTGCAATTCCTGGCGGTATAGACTTGCTTTACTCATTCATAATGTCATGCAATATCAATAAAATGCAGTAATTTTGACATGTATTGATAGCTTAGATCTAGGGCTACATTTTGCAAGCATCGGCGGCTTCCCAGAGTTAAAAGTTGTTGCGAAAAATTCAAACCTCGCAATGTTTATTTTCTTACCGGCCACCCACTGTGTGCATATTACCGTCTATTTATTGCACCATGCATGTCTAATTCCCTTGGGTATGGACTTGCTTTACTCATTCATAATTTCTTGGAATATCAACCAAAGGCAGTCATTTTGACATGTATGGATAGCTTAGATATAGGGCTACATTTTAGAATCATCGGCGGCTTCCTAGATTTAAAACTTGTGGTGAAAATTTCAACCTCGCAATATTTTTGTCTTCCCGCCCATCCTCTGTGTGCATATTGCCGTATATTTATTGCTCCATGCCCGTGCAATTCCTGGCGGTATAGACTTGCTTTACTCATTCATAATTGCATGAAATATCAACCAAAGGCAGTGATTTTGACAAGTATGCTTAGCTTAGATTTGCCGCTACATTTTGCATTCATCGGCGGCTTCCCAGAGTTAAAGTTGTTGTGAAAAATTCAAACCTCGCAATGTTTATTTTCTTCCCGGCCACCTTCTGTGTGCATATTACCGTCTATTTATTGCACCATGTCTGTCTAATTCCCTGGGGTATGGACTTGCTTTACTCATTCATAATTGCATGGAATATCAACCAAAGGCAGTAATTTTGACATGTATGGATAGCTTAGATCTAGGGCTACATTTTGCAAGCATCGGCGGCTTCCCAGAGTTAAAAGTTGTTGTGAAAAATTCAAACCTCGCAATGTTTATTTTCTTCCCGGCCACCCTCTGTGTGCATATTACCGTCTATTTATTGCACCATGCCTGTCTAATTCCCTGGGGTATGGACTTGCTGTACTCATTCATAATTGCATGGAATATCAACCAAAGGCAGTAATTTTGACATGTATGGATAGCTTAGATCTAGGGCTACATTTTGCATTCATTGGCGGCTTCCCAGAGTTAAAGGTTGTTGGGGAAAATTCAAACCTCGCAATGTTTATTTTCTTCCCGGCCACCCTCTGTGTGCATATTACCGTCTATTTATTGCACCATGCCTGTCTAATTCCCTGGGGTATGGACTTGCTTTACTCATTCATGATTGCATGGAATATCAACCAAAGACAGTAATTTTGACATGTATGGATAGCTTAGATCCAGGGCTACATTTTGGAATCACCGGCGGCTTCCTAGATTTAAAACTTGTGGAGAAAATGTCAACCTCGCAATATTTTTTTTCTTCCTGCCCATCCTCTGTGTGCATATTGCCGTATATTTATTGCTCCATGCCCGTGCAATTCCTGGCGGTATAGACTTGCTTTACTCATTCATAATGTCATGCAATATCAATCAAATGCAGTTATTTTGACATGTATGAATAGCTTAGATCTGCCGCTACATTTTGCATTCATCGGCGGCTTCCCATAGTTAAAAGTTGTTGGGGAAAATTCAAACCTCGCAATGTTTATTTTCTTCCCGGCCACCCTCTGTATATATATTACCGTCTATTTATTGCACCATGCTTGTCTAATTCCCTGGGGTATGGACTTGCTTTACTCATTCATAATTTCATGGAATATTAGCCAAATGCCGCAATTTTGGCATGTATGGATAGCTTAGATCTAGGGCTACATTTTGCAATCATCGGCGGCTTCCTAGATGTATAACTTGTGGAGAAAATTTCAAACCTCGCAATGTTTATTTTTTTCCCGGCCACCCTCTGTGTGCATATTGCCGTGTATTTATTGCTCCATGCCCCGTGCAATTCCTTGCGGTATAGACTTGCTTTACTTATACATAATTACATGCAATATCAACCAAATGCATTAATTAATTTTGACATGTATGGATAGCTTAGATCTGCCGCTACATGTTGCATTCATCGGCGGCTTCCCAGAGTTAAAAGTTGTTGGGGTAAATTCAAACCTCGCAATGTGTATTTTCTTCCCGGCCACCCTCTGTGTGCATATTACCGTGTATTTATTGCTCCATGTCCGAGCAATTCCTGGCGGTATAGACTTGCTTTACTCATTCTTAATTGCATGCAATATCAACCAAATGCAGTAATTTTGACATGTATGGATAGCTTAGATCTGCCGCTGCATTTTGCATTCATCGGCGGCTTCCCAGAGTTAAAAGTTGTTGGGACAAATTCAAACCTCGCAATGTGTATTTTCTTCCCGGCCACCCTCTGTGTCCATATTGTTGTGTATTTATTGCTCCATGCCCGTGCAATTCCTGGCGGTATAGATTTGCTTTACTAATTCTTAATTGCATGCAATATCAACCAAATGCAGTGATTTTGACATGTATGGATAGCTTAGATCAGCCGCTACATTTAGCAATCATCGGCGGCTTTCTAGAGTTTAAACTTGTTGAGAAAATTTCAACCTCGCATTATTTTTCTTCCTGCCCACCCTCTGTGTGCATATTGCCGTCTATTTATTGCACCATGCCTGTCTAATTCCCTGGGTATGGACTTGCTTTACTCATTCACAATTGCATGGAATATCAACCAAAGGCAGTAATTTTGACATGTATGGATAGCTTAGATCTAGGGCTACATTTTGCATTCATCGGCGGCTTCCCAGAGTTAAAAGTTGTTGTGAAAAATTCAAACCACGCAATGTTTATTTTCTTACCGGCCACCCACCGTGTGCATATTACCGTCTATTTATTGCAGCATGCCTGTCAAATTCCCTGGGGTATGGACTTGCTTTACTCATTCATAATGTCATGCAATATCAATCAAATGCAGTAATTTTGACGTGTATGGATAGCTTAGATCTGCTGCTACATTTTGCATTCATTGGCGGCTTCCTAGAGTTAAAGGTTGTTGGGGAAAATTCAAACCTCGCAATGTTTATTTTCTTCCCGGCTACCCTCTGTGTGCATATTACCGTCTATGTATTGCACCATGCCTGTCTAATTCCCTGGGGTATGGACTTGCTTTACTCATTCATAACTGCATGGAATATCAACCAAAGACAGTAATTTTGACATGTATGGATAGCTTAGATCTAGTGCTACATTTTGCAATCATCGGCGGCTTCCTAGATTTATAACTTGTGGAGAAAATTTCAACCTCGCAATGTTTATTTTCTTCCCGCCCACCCTCTGTGTGCATATTGCCGTATATTTATTGCTCCATGCCCGTGCAATTCCTGTCGGTATAGACTTGCTTTACTCATTCATAATGTCATGCAATATCAATCAAATGCAGTAATTTTGACGTGTATGGATAGCTTAGATCTGCTGCTACATTTTGCATTCATTGGCGGCTTCCTAGAGTTAAAGGTTGTTGGGGAAAATTCAAACCTCGCAATGTTTATTTTCTTCCCGGCCACCCTCTGTGTGCATATTACCGTCTATTTATTGCACCATGCCTGTCTAATTCCCTGGGGTATGGACTTGCTTTACTCATTCATAATTGCATGGAATATCAACCAAATGCAGTAATTTTGACATGTATGGATAGCTTAGATCTAGGGCTACATTTTGCAAGCATCGGCGGCTTCCCAGAGTTCAAAGTTGTTGTGACGAATTCAAACCTCGCAATGTTTATTTTCTTCCCGGCCACCCTCTGTGTGCATATTACCGTCTATTTATTGCACCATGCCTGTCTAATTCCCTGGGGTATGGACTTGCTTTACTCATTCATAACTGCATGGAATATCAACCAAAGACAGTAATTTTGACATGTATGGATAGCTTAGATCTTGGGCTACATTTTGGAAGCATCGGCGGCTTCCCAGAGTTCAAAGTTGTTGTGAAGAATTCAAACCTCGCAATGTTTATTTTCTTCCCGGCCACCCTCTGTGTGCATATTACCGTCTATTTATTGCTCCATGCCCGTGCAATTCCTGTTGGTATAGACTTGCTTTACTCATTCATAATGTCATGCAATATCAATCAAATGCAGTAATTTTGACATGTATGGATAGCTTAGATCTAGGGCTACATTTTGGAATCATCGGCGGCTTCCTAGATTTAAAACTTGTGGAGAAAATTTCAACCTCGCAATATTTTTTTCTTCCCGCCCATCCTCTGTGTGCATATTGCCGTATATTTATTGCTCCATGCCCGTGCAATTCCTGGCGGTATAGACTTGCTTTACTCATTCATAATGTCATGCAATATCAATCAAATGCAGTAATTTTGACATGTATGGATAGCTTAGATCTGCCGCTACATTTTGCATTCATCGGGCTTCCCAGAGTTAAAAGTTGTTGTGAAAAATTCAAACCTCGCAATGTTTATTTTCTTACCGGCCACCCACTGTGTGCATATTACCGTCTATTTATTGCACAATGCCTGTCTAATTCCCTGGGGTATGGACTTGCTTTACTCATTCATAATTTCTTGGAATATCAACCAAAGGCAGTAATTTTGACATGTATGGATAGCTTAGATCTAGGGCTACATTTTGCATTCATTGGCGGCTTCCCAGAGTTAAAACTTGTTGTGAAAAATTCAACCTCGCAATGTTTATTTTCTTCCCGGCCACCCTCTGTGTGCATATTACCGTCTATTTATTGCTCCATGCCCGTGCAATTCCTGTTGGTATAGACTTGCTTTACTCATTCATAATGTCATGCAATATCAATCAAATGCAGTAATTTTGACATGTATGGATAGCTTAGATCTAGGGCTACATTTTGGAATCATCGGCGGCTTCCTAGATTTAAAACTTGTGGAGAAAATTTCAACCTCGCAATATTTTTTTCTTCCGGCCCATCCTCTGTGTGCATATTGCCGTATATTTATTGCTCCATGCCCGTGCAATTCCTGGCGGTATAGACTTGCTTTACTCATTCATAATGTCATGCAATATCAATCAAATGCAGTAATTTTGACATGTATGAATAGCTTAGATCTGCCGCTATATTTTGCATTCATCGGGCTTCCCAGAGTTAAAAGTTGTTGTGAAAAATTCAAACCTCGCAATGTTTATTTTCTTACCGGCCACCCACTGTGTGCATATTACCGTCTATTTATTGCACAATGCCTGTCTAATTCCCTGGGGTATGGACTTGCTTTACTCATTCATAATTTCTTGGAATATCAACCAAAGGCAGTAATTTTGACATGTATGGATAGCTTAGATCTAGGGCTACATTTTGCAATCATCGGCGGCTTCCCAGAGTTAAAAGTTGTTGTGAAAAAATTAAACCTCGCAATGTTTATTTTCTTCCCGGCCACCCTTTGTGTGCATATTACCGTCTATTTATTGCACCATGCCTGTCTAATTCCCTGGGGTAGGGACTTGCTTTACTCATTCATAACTGCATGGAATATCAACCAAAGACAGTAATTTTGACATGTATGGATAGCTTAGATCTAGGGCTACATTTTGCATTCATTGGCGGCTTCCCAGAGTTAAAACTTGTTGTGAAAAATTCAACCTCGCAATGTCTATTTTCTTCCCGCCCACCCTCTGTGTGCATATTGCCGTATATGTATTCCTCCATGCCTGTGCAATTCCTGTCGGTATAGACTTGCTTTACTCATTCATAATGTCATGCAATATCAACCAAATGCAGTAATTTTGACATGTATGGATAGCTTAGATCTAGGGCTACATTTTGCAAGCATCGGCGGCTTCCCAAAGTTAAAAGTTGTTGTGAAGAATTCAAACCTCGCAATGTTTATTTTCTTCCCGGCCACCCTCTGTGTGCATATTACCGTCTATTTATTGCTCCTTGCCCGTGCAATTCCTGTCGGTATAGACTTGCTTTACTCATTCATAATGTCATGCAATATCAATCAAATGCAGTAATTTTGACATGTATGGATAGCTTAGATCTGCCGCTACATTTTGCATTCATCGGCGGCTTCCCAGAGTTAAAAGTTGTTGTGAAAAATTCAAACCTCGCAATGTTTATTTTCTTACCGGCCACCCACTGTGTGCATATTACCGTCTATTTATTGCACCATGCCTGTCTAATTCCCTGGGGTATGGACTTGCTTTACTCATTCATAATTTCTTGGAATATCAACCAAAGGCAGTAATTTTGACATGTATGGATAGCTTAGATCTGCCGCTACATGTTGCATTCATCGGCGGCTTCCCAGAGTTAAAAGTTGTTGGGGTAAATTCAAACCTCGCAATGTGTATTTTCTTCCCGGCCACCCTCTGTGTGCATATTACCGTGTATTTATTGCTCCATGTCCGAGCAATTCCTGGCGGTATAGACTTGCTTTACTCATTCTTAATTGCATGCAATATCAACCAAATGCAGTAATTTTGACATGTATGGATAGCTTAGATCTGCCGCTACATTTTGCATTCATCGGCGGCTTCCCAGAGTTAAAAGTTGTTGGGACAAATTCAAACCTCGCAATGTGTATTTTCTTCCCGGCCACCCTCTGTGTCCATATTGTTGTGTATTTATTGCTCCATGCCCGTGCAATTCCTGGCGGTATAGATTTGCTTTACTAATTCTTAATTGCATGCAATATCAACCAAATGCAGTGATTTTGACATGTATGGATAGCTTAGATCAGCCGCTACATTTAGCAATCATCGGCGGCTTTCTAGAGTTTAAACTTGTTGAGAAAATTTCAACCTCGCATTATTTTTCTTCCTGCCCACCCTCTGTGTGCATATTGCCGTCTATTTATTGCACCATGCCCGTCTAATTCCCTGGGTATGGACTTGCTTTACTCATTCACAATTGCATGGAATATCAACCAAAGGCAGTAATTTTGACATGTATGGATAGCTTAGATCTAGGGCTACATTTTGCAATCATCGGCGGCTTCCCAGAGTTAAAAGTTGTTGTGAAAAATTCAAACCACGCAATGTTTATTTTCTTACCGGCCACCCACCGTGTGCATATTACCGTCTATTTATTGCAGCATGCCTGTCAAATTCCCTGGGGTATGGACTTGCTTTACTCATTCATAATGTCATGCAATATCAATCAAATGCAGTAATTTTGACGTGTATGGATAGCTTAGATCTGCTGCTACATTTTGCATTCATTGGCGGCTTCCTAGAGTTAAAGGTTGTTGGGGAAAATTCAAACCTCGCAATGTTTATTTTCTTCCCGGCTACCCTCTGTGTGCATATTACCGTCTATGTATTGCACCATGCCTGTCTAATTCCCTGGGGTATGGACTTGCTTTACTCATTCATAACTGCATGGAATATCAACCAAAGACAGTAATTTTGACATGTATGGATAGCTTAGATCTAGTGCTACATTTTGCAATCATCGGCGGCTTCCTAGATTTATAACTTGTGGAGAAAATTTCAACCTCGCAATGTTTATTTTCTTCCCGCCCACCCTCTGTGTGCATATTGCCGTATATTTATTGCTCCATGCCCGTGCAATTCCTGTCGGTATAGACTTGCTTTACTCATTCATAATGTCATGCAATATCAATCAAATGCAGTAATTTTGACGTGTATGGATAGCTTAGATCTGCTGCTACATTTTGCATTCATTGGCGGCTTCCTAGAGTTAAAGGTTGTTGGGGAAAATTCAAACCTCGCAATGTTTATTTTCTTCCCGGCCACCCTCTGTGTGCATATTACCGTCTATTTATTGCACCATGCCTGTCTAATTCCCTGGGGTATGGACTTGCTTTACTCATTCATAACTGCATGGAATATCAACCAAAGACAGTAATTTTGACATGTATGGATAGCTTAGATCTTGGGCTACATTTTGGAAGCATCGGCGGCTTCCCAGAGTTCAAAGTTGTTGTGAAGAATTCAAACCTCGCAATGTTTATTCTCTTCACGGCCACCCTCTGTGTGCATATTACCGTCTATTTATTGCTCCATGCCTGTCTAATTCCCTGGGGTAGGGACTTGCTTTACTCATTCATAATTGCATGGAATATCAACCAAAGGCAGTAATTTTGACATGTATGGATAGCTTAGATCTAGGGCTACATTTTGCAATCATCTGCGGCTTCCCAGAGTTAAAAGTTGTTGTGAAAAATTCAAACCTCGCAATGTTTGTTTTCTTCCCGGCCACCCTCTGTGTGCATATTACCGTCTATTTATTGCACCATGCCTGTCTAATTCCCTGGGGTAGGGACTTGCTTTACTCATTCATAACTGCATGGAATATCAACCAAAGACAGTAATTTTGACATGTATGGATAGCTTAGATCTAGGGCTACATTTTGGAATCATCGGCGGCTTCCTAGATTTAAAACTTGTGGAGAAAATTTCAACCTCGCAATATTTTTTTCTTCCCGCCCATCCTCTGTGTGCATATTGCCGTATATTTATTGCTCCATGCCCGTGCAATTCCTGGCGGTATAGACTTGCTTTACTCATTCATAATGTCATGCAATATCAATCAAATGCAGTAATTTTGACATGTATGGATAGCTTAGATCTGCCGCTACATTTTGCATTTATCGGGCTTCCCAGAGTTAAAAGTTGTTGTGAAAAATTCAAACCTCGCAATGTTTATTTTCTTACCGGCCACCCACTGTGTGCATATTACCGTCTATTTATTGCACAATGCCTGTCTAATTCCCTGGGGTATGGACTTGCTTTACTCATTCATAATTTCTTGGAATATCAACCAAAGGCAGTAATTTTGACATGTATGGATAGCTTAGATCTAGGGCTACATTTTGCAATCATCGGCGGCTTCCCAGAGTTAAAAGTTGTTGTGAAAAAATTAAACCTCGCAATGTTTATTTTCTTCCCGGCCACCCTTTGTGTGCATATTACCGTCTATTTATTGCACCATGCCTGTCTAATTCCCTGGGGTAGGGACTTGCTTTACTCATTCATAACTGCATGGAATATCAACCAAAGACAGTAATTTTGACATGTATGGATAGCTTAGATCTAGGGCTACATTTTGCATTCATTGGCGGCTTCCCAGAGTTAAAACTTGTTGTGAAAAATTCAACCTCGCAATGTCTATTTTCTTCCCGCCCACCCTCTGTGTGCATATTGCCGTATATGTATTCCTCCATGCCTGTGCAATTCCTGTCGGTATAGACTTGCTTTACTCATTCATAATGTCATGCAATATCAACCAAATGCAGTAATTTTGACATGTATGGATAGCTTAGATCTAGGGCTACATTTTGCAAGCATCGGCGGCTTCCCAAAGTTAAAAGTTGTTGTGAAGAATTCAAACCTCGCAATGTTTATTTTCTTCCCGGCCACCCTCTGTGTGCAT
The DNA here is from genome assembly GCA_037893225.1 of Hippasteria phrygiana. Lineage (NCBI taxonomy): Eukaryota > Metazoa > Echinodermata > Asteroidea > Valvatida > Goniasteridae > Hippasteria > Hippasteria phrygiana. The sequence continues at coordinate 1,269,132 of JAZGUH010000341.1, forward strand.
ATTACCGTCTATTTATTGCTCCATGCCCGTGCAATTCCTGTCGGTATAGACTTGCTTTACTCATTCATAATGTCATGCAATATCAATCAAATGCAGTAATTTTGACATGTATGGATAGCTTAGATCTAGGGCTACATTTTGGAATCATCGGCGGCTTCCTAGATTTAAAACTTGTGGAGAAAATTACAACCTCGCAATATTTGTTCTTCCCGCCCATCCTCTGTGTGCATATTGCCGTATATTTATTGCTCCATGCCCGTGCAATTCCTGGCGGTATAGACTTGCTTTACTCATTCATAATGTCATGCAATATCAATCAAATGCAGTAATTTTGACATGTATGGATAGCTTAGATCTGCCGCTACATTTTGCATTCATCGGCGGCTTCCCAGAGTTAAAAGTTGTTGTGAAAAATTCAAACCTCGCAATGTTTATTTTCTTCCCGCCCACCCTCTGTGTGCATATTGCCGTATATGTATTCCTCCATGCCTGTGCAATTCCTGTCGGTATAGACTTGCTTTACTCATTCATAATGTCATGCAATATCAACCAAATGCAGTAATTTTGACATGTATGGATAGCTTAGATCTAGGGCTACATTTTGCAAGCATCGGCGGCTTCCCAAAGTTAAAAGTTGTTGTGAAGAATTCAAACCTCGCAATGTTTATTTTCTTCCCGGCCACCCTCTGTGTGCATATTACCGTCTATTTATTGCTCCATGCCCGTGCAATTCCTGTCGGTATAGACTTGCTTTACTCATTCATAATGTCATGCAATATCAATCAAATGCAGTAATTTTGACATGTATGGATAGCTTAGATCTGCCGCTACATTTTGCATTCATCGGCGGCTTCCCAGAGTTAAAAGTTGTTGTGAAAAATTCAAACCTCGCAATGTTTATTTTCTTACCGGCCACCCACTGTGTGCATATTACCGTCTATTTATTGCACCATGCCTGTCTAATTCCCTGGGGTATGGACCTGCTTTACTCATTCATAATTTCTTGGAATATCAACCAAAGGCAGTAATTTTGACATGTATGGATAGCTTAGATCTGCCGCTACATGTTGCATTCATCGGCGGCTTCCCAGAGTTACAAGTTGTTGGGGTAAATTCAAACCTCGCAATGTGTATTTTCTTCCCGGCCACCCTCTGTGTGCATATTACCGTGTATTTATTGCTCCATGCCCGTGCAATTCCTGGCGGTATAGATTTGCTTTACTAATTCTTAATTGCATGCAATATCAACCAAATGCAGTGATTTTGACATGTATGGATAGCTTAGATCAGCCGCTACATTTAGCAATCATCGGCGGCTTTCTAGAGTTTAAACTTGTTGAGAAAATTTCAACCTCGCATTATTTTTCTTCCTGCCCACCCTCTGTGTGCATATTGCCGTCTATTTATTGCACCATGCCCGTCTAATTCCCTGGGTATGGACTTGCTTTACTCATTCACAATTGCATGGAATATCAACCAAAGGCAGTAATTTTGACATGTATGGATAGCTTAGATCTAGGGCTACATTTTGCAATCATCGGCGGCTTCCCAGAGTTAAAAGTTGTTGTGAAAAATTCAAACCACGCAATGTTTATTTTCTTACCGGCCACCCACCGTGTGCATATTACCGTCTATTTATTGCAGCATGCCTGTCAAATTCCCTGGGGTATGGACTTGCTTTACTCATTCATAATGTCATGCAATATCAATCAAATGCAGTAATTTTGACGTGTATGGATAGCTTAGATCTGCTGCTACATTTTGCATTCATTGGCGGCTTCCTAGAGTTAAAGGTTGTTGGGGAAAATTCAAACCTCGCAATGTTTATTTTCTTCCCGGCTACCCTCTGTGTGCATATTACCGTCTATGTATTGCACCATGCCTGTCTAATTCCCTGGGGTATGGACTTGCTTTACTCATTCATAACTGCATGGAATATCAACCAAAGACAGTAATTTTGACATGTATGGATAGCTTAGATCTAGTGCTACATTTTGCAATCATCGGCGGCTTCCTAGATTTATAACTTGTGGAGAAAATTTCAACCTCGCAATGTTTATTTTCTTCCCGCCCACCCTCTGTGTGCATATTGCCGTATATTTATTGCTCCATGCCCGTGCAATTCCTGTCGGTATAGACTTGCTTTACTCATTCATAATGTCATGCAATATCAATCAAATGCAGTAATTTTGACGTGTATGGATAGCTTAGATCTGCTGCTACATTTTGCATTCATTGGCGGCTTCCTAGAGTTAAAGGTTGTTGGGGAAAATTCAAACCTCGCAATGTTTATTTTCTTCCCGGCCACCCTCTGTGTGCATATTACCGTCTATTTATTGCACCATGCCTGTCTAATTCCCTGGGGTATGGACTTGCTTTACTCATTCATAATTGCATGGAATATCAACCAAATGCAGTAATTTTGACATGTATGGATAGCTTAGATCTAGGGCTACATTTTGCAAGCATCGGCGGCTTCCCAGAGTTCAAAGTTGTTGTGAAGAATTCAAACCTCGCAATGTTTATTTTCTTCCCGGCCACCCTCTGTGTGCATATTACCGTCTATTTATTGCACCATGCCTGTCTAATTCCCTGGGGTATGGACTTGCTTTACTCATTCATAACTGCATGGAATATCAACCAAAGACAGTAATTTTGACATGTATGGATAGCTTAGATCTTGGGCTACATTTTGCAAGCATCGGCGGCTTCCCAGAGTTCAAAGTTGTTGTGAAGAATTCAAACCTCGCAATGTTTATTCTCTTCACGGCCACCCTCTGTGTGCATATTACCGTCTATTTATTGCTCCATGCCTGTCTAATTCCCTGGGGTAGGGACTTGCTTTACTCATTCATAATTGCATGGAATATCAACCAAAGGCAGTAATTTTGACATGTATGGATAGATTAGATCTAGGGCTACATTTTGCAATCATCTGCGGCTTCCCAGAGTTAAAAGTTGTTGTGAAAAATTCAAACATCGCAATGTTTGTTTTCTTCCCGGCCACCCTCTGTGTGCATATTACGGTCTATTTATTGCTCCATGCCCGTGCAATTCCTGTCGGTATAGACTTGCTTTACTCATTCATAATGTCATGCAATATCAATCAAATGCAGTAATTTTGACATGTATGGATAGCTTAGATCTAGGGCTACATTTTGGAATCATCGGCGGCTTCCTAGATTTAAAACTTGTGGAGAAAATTACAACCTCGCAATATTTTTTCTTCCCGCCCATCCTCTGTGTGCATATTGCCGTATATTTATTGCTCCATGCCCGTGCAATTCCTGGCGGTATAGACTTGCTTTACTCATTCATAATGTCATGCAATATCAATCAAATGCAGTAATTTTGACATGTATGGATAGCTTAGATCTGCCGCTACATTTTGCATTCATCGGCGGCTTCCCAGAGTTAAAAGTTGTTGTGAAAAATTCAAACCTCGCAATGTTTATTTTCTTCCCGGCCACCCTCTGTGTGCATATTACCGTCTATTTATTGCACCATGCCTGTCTAATTCCCTGGGGTATGGACTTGCTTTACTCATTCATAATTTCTTGGAATATCAACCAAAGGCAGTAATTTTGACATGTATGGATAGCTTAGATCTAGGGCTACATTTTGCAAGCATCCTCGGCTTCCCAGAGTTAAAAGTTGTTGTGAAAAATTCAAACCTCGCAATGTTTATTTTCTTCCCGGCCACCCTCTGTGTGCATATTACCGTCTATTTATTGCACCATGCCTGTCTAATTCCCTGGGGTATGGACTTGCTTTACTCATTCATAACTGCATGGAATATCAACCAAAGACAGTAATTTTGACATGTATGGATAGCTTAGATCTTGGGCTACATTTTGGAAGCATCGGCGGCTTCCCAGAGTTCAAAGTTGTTGTGAAGAATTCAAACCTCGCAATGTTTATTCTCTTCACGGCCACCCTCTGTGTGCATATTACCGTCTATTTATTGCTCCATGCCTGTCTAATTCCCTGGGGTAGGGACTTGCTTTACTCATTCATAATTGCATGGAATATCAACGAAAGGCAGTAATTTTGACATGTATGGATAGCTTAGATCTAGGGCTACATTTTGCAATCATCTGCGGCTTCCCAGAGTTAAAAGTTGTTGTGAAAAATTCAAACATCGCAATGTTTGTTTTCTTCCCGGCCACCCTCTGTGTGCATATTACGGTCTATTTATTGCTCCATGCCCGTGCAATTCCTGTCGGTATAGACTTGCTTTACTCATTCATAATGTCATGCAATATCAATCAAATGCAGTAATTTTGACATGTATGGATAGCTTAGATCTAGGGCTACATTTTGGAATCATCGGCGGCTTCCTAGATTTAAAACTTGTGGAGAAAATTACAACCTCGCAATATTTTTTCTTCCCGCCCATCCTCTGTGTGCATATTGCCGTATATTTATTGCTCCATGCCCGTGCAATTCCTGGCGGTATAGACTTGCTTTACTCATTCATAATGTCATGCAATATCAATCAAATGCAGTAATTTTGACATGTATGGATAGCTTAGATCTGCCGCTACATTTTGCATTCATCGGCGGCTTCCCAGAGTTAAAAGTTGTTGTGAAAAATTCAAACCTCGCAATGTTTATTTTCTTCCCGGCCACCCTCTGTGTGCATATTACCGTCTATTTATTGCACCATGCCTGTCTAATTCCCTGGGGTATGGACTTGCTTTACTCATTCATAATTTCTTGGAATATCAACCAAAGGCAGTAATTTTGACATGTATGGATAGCTTAGATCTAGGGCTACATTTTGCAAGCATCCTCGGCTTCCCAGAGTTAAAAGTTGTTGTGAAAAATTCAAACCTCGCAATGTTTATTTTCTTCCCGGCCACCCTCTGTGTGCATATTACCGTCTATTTATTGCACCATGCCTGTCTAATTCCCTGGGGTATGGACTTGCTTTACTCATTCATAATTTCTTGGAATATCAACCATAGGCAGTAATTTTGACATGTATGGATAGCTTAGATCTAGGGCTACATTTTGGAATCATCGGCGGCTTCCTAGATTTAAAACTTGTGGAGAAAATTTCAACCTCGCAATATTTTTTTCTTCCCGCCCATCCTCTGTGTGCATATTGCCGTATATGTATTGCTCCATGCCCGTGCAATTCCTGGCGGTATAGACTTGCTTTACTCATTCATAATGTCATGCAATATCAACCAAATGCAGTAATTTTGACATGTATGGATAGCTTATATCTAGGGCTACATTTTGCAAGCATCGGCGGCTTCCCAAAGTTAAAAGTTGTTGTGAAGAATTCAAACCTCGCAATGTTTATTTTCTTCCCGGCCACCCTCTGTGTGCATATAACCGTCTATTTATTGCTCCATGCCCGTGCAATTCCTGTCGGTATAGACTTGCTTTACTCATTCATAATGTCATGCAATATCAATCAAATGCAGTAATTTTGACATGTATGGATAGCTTAGATCTAGGGCTACATTTTGGAATCATCGGCGGCTTCCTAGATTTAAAACTTGTGGAGAAAATTTCAACCTCGCAATATTTTTTCTTCCCGCCCATCCTCTGTGTGCATATTGCCGTATATTTATTGCTCCATGCCCGTGCAATTCCTGGCGGTATAGACTTGCTTTACTCATTCATAATGTCATGCAATATCAATCAAATGCAGTAATTTTGACATGTATGGATAGCTTAGATCTGCCGCTACATTTTGCATTCATCGGCGGCTTCCCAGAGTTAAAAGTTGTTGTGAAAAATTCAAACCTCGCAATGTTTATTTTCTTACCGGCCACCCACTGTGTGCATATTACCGTCTATTTATTGCACCATGCCTGTCTAATTCCCTGGGGTATGGACTTGCTTTACTCATTCATAATTTCTTGGAATATCAACCAAAGGCAGTAATTTTGACATGTATGGATAGCTTAGATCTAGGGCTACATTTTGCAAGCATCCTCGGCTTCCCAGAGTTAAAAGTTGTTGTGAAAAATTCAAACCTCGCAATGTTTATTTTCTTCCCGGCCACCCTCTGTGTGCATATTACCGTCTATTTATTGCACCATGCCTGTCTAATTCCCTGGGGTATGGACTTGCTTTACTCATTCATAATTTCTTGGAATATCAACCAAAGGCAGTAATTTTGACATGTATGGATAGCTTAGATCTAGGGCTACATTTTGGAATCATCGGCGGCTTCCTAGATTTAAAACTTGTGGAGAAAATTTCAACCTCGCAATATTTTTTCTTCCCGCCCATCCTCTGTGTGCATATTGCCGTATATTTATTGCTCCATGCCCGTGCAATTCCTGGCGGTATAGACTTGCTTTACTCATTCATAATGTCATGCAATATCAATCAAATGCAGTAATTTTGACATGTATGGATAGCTTAGATCTGCCGCTACATTTTGCATTCATCGGCGGCTTCCCAGAGTTAAAAGTTGTTGTGAAAAATTCAAACCTCGCAATGTTTATTTTCTTACCGGCCACCCACTGTGTGCATATTACCGTCTATTTATTGCACCATGCCTGTCTAATTCCCTGGGGTATGGACTTGCTTTACTCATTCATAATTTCTTGGAATATCAACCAAAGGCAGTAATTTTGACATGTATGGATAGCTTAGATCTAGGGCTACATTTTGCAAGCATCCTCGGCTTCCCAGAGTTAAAAGTTGTTGTGAAAAATTCAAACCTCGCAATGTTTATTTTCTTCCCGGCCACCCTCTGTGTGCATATTACCGTCTATTTATTGCACCATGCCTGTCTAATTCCCTGGGGTATGGACTTGCTTTACTCATTCATAATTTCTTGGAATATCAACCAAAGGCAGTAATTTTGACATGTATGGATAGCTTAGATCTAGGGCTACATTTTGGAATCATCGGCGGCATCCTAGATTTAAAACTTGTGGAGAAAATGTCAACCTCGCAATATTTTTTTCTTCCCGCCCATCCTCTGTGTGCATATTGCCGTATATGTATTGCTCCATGCCCGTGCAATTCCTGGCGGTATAGACTTGCTTTACTCATTCATAATGTCATGCAATATCAATCAAATGCAGTAATTTTGACATGTATGAATAGCTTAGATCTAGGGCTACATTTTGGAATCATCGGCGGCTTCCTAGATTTAAAACTTGTGGAGAAAATTTCAACCTCGCAATATTTTTTTCTTCCCGCCCATCCTCTGTGTGCATATTGCCGTATATTTATTGCTCCATGCCCGTGCAATTCCTGTCGGTATAGACTTGCTTTACTCATTCATAATGTCATGCAATATCAATCAAATGCAGTAATTTTGACATGTATGGATAGCTTAGATCTAGGGCTACATTTTGGAATCATCGGCGGCTTCCTAGATTTAAAACTTGTGGAGAAAATTTCAACCTCGCAATATCTTTTTCTTCCCGCCCATCCTCTGTGTGCATATTGCCGTATATTTATTGCTCCATGCCCGTGCAATTCCTGGCGGTATAGACTTGCTTTACTCATTCATAATGTCATGCAATATCAATCAAATGCAGTAATTTTGACATGTATGGATAGCTTAGATCTGCCGCTACATTTTGCATTCATCGGGCTTCCCAGAGTTAAAAGTTGTTGTGAAAAATTCAAACCTCGCAATGTTTATTTTCTTACCGGCCACCCACTGTGTGCATATTACCGTCTATTTATTGCACAATGCCTGTCTAATTCCTTGGGGTATGGACTTGCTTTACTCATTCATAATTTCTTGGAATATCAACCAAAGGCAGTAATTTTGACATGTATGGATAGCTTAGATCTAGGGCTACATTTTGCAATCATCGGCGGCTTCCCAGAGTTAAAAGTTGTTGTGGAAAATTTAAACCTCGCAATGTTTATTTTCTTCCCGGCCACCCTTTGTGTGCATATTACCGTCTATTTATTGCACCATGCCTGTCTAATTCCCTGGGGTAGGGACTTGCTTTACTCATTCATAACTGCATGGAATATCAACCAAAGACAGTAATTTTGACATGTATGGATAGCTTAGATCTAGGGCTACATTTTGCAAGCATCGGCGGCTTCCCAGAGTTAAAAGTTGTTGTGAAAAATTCAAACCTCGCAATGTTTATTTTCTTCCCGGCCACCCTCTGTGTGCATATTACCGTCTATTTATTGCACCATGCCTGTCTAATTCCCTGGGGTATGGACTGGCTTTACTCATTCATAATTTCTTGGAATATCAACCAAAGGCAGTAATTTTGACATGTATGGATAGCTTAGATCTAGGGCTACATTTTGGAATCATCGGCGGCATCCTAGATTTAAAACTTGTGGAGAAAATTTCAACCTCGCAATATTTTTTTCTTCCCGCCCATCCTCTGTGTGCATATTGCCGTATATGTATTGCTCCATGCCCGTGCAATTCCTGGCGGTATAGACTTGCTTTACTCATTCATAATGTCATGCAATATCAATCAAATGCAGTAATTTTGACATGTATGAATAGCTTAGATCTAGGGCTACATTTTGGAATCATCGGCGGCTTCCTAGATTTAAAACTTGTGGAGAAAATTTCAACCTCGCAATATTTTTTTCTTCCCGCCCATCCTCTGTGTGCATATTGCCGTATATTTATTGCTCCATGCCCGTGCAATTCCTGTCGGTATAGACTTGCTTTACTCATTCATAATGTCATGCAATATCAATCAAATGCAGTAATTTTGACATGTATGGATAGCTTAGATCTAGGGCTACATTTTGGAATCATCGGCGGCTTCCTAGATTTAAAACTTGTGGAGAAAATTTCAACCTCGCAATATCTTTTTCTTCCCGCCCATCCTCTGTGTGCATATTGCCGTATATTTATTGCTCCATGCCCGTGCAATTCCTGGCGGTATAGACTTGCTTTACTCATTCATAATGTCATGCAATATCAATCAAATGCAGTAATTTTGACATGTATGGATAGCTTAGATCTGCCGCTACATTTTGCATTCATCGGCGGCTTCCCAGAGTTAAAAGTTGTTGTGAAAAATTCAAACCTCGCAATGTTTATTTTCTTACCGGCCACCCACTGTGTGCATATTACCGTCTATTTATTGCACCATGCCTGTCTAATTCCCTGGGGTATGGACTTGCTTTACTCATTCATAATTTCTTGGAATATCAACCAAAGGCAGTAATTTTGACATGTATGGATAGCTTAGATCTAGGGCTACATTTTGCAAGCATCCTCGGCTTCCCAGAGTTAAAAGTTGTTGTGAAAAATTCAAACCTCGCAATGTTTATTTTCTTCCCGGCCACCCTCTGTGTGCATATTACCGTCTATTTATTGCACCATGCCTGTCTAATTCCCTGGGGTATGGACTTGCTTTACTCATTCATAATTTCTTGGAATATCAACCAAAGGCAGTAATTTTGACATGTATGGATAGCTTAGATCTAGGGCTACATTTTGGAATCATCGGCGGCATCCTAGATTTAAAACTTGTGGAGAAAATGTCAACCTCGCAATATTTTTTTCTTCCCGCCCATCCTCTGTGTGCATATTGCCGTATATGTATTGCTCCATGCCCGTGCAATTCCTGGCGGTATAGACTTGCTTTACTCATTCATAATGTCATGCAATATCAATCAAATGCAGTAATTTTGACATGTATGAATAGCTTAGATCTAGGGCTACATTTTGGAATCATCGGCGGCTTCCTAGATTTAAAACTTGTGGAGAAAATTTCAACCTCGCAATATTTTTTTCTTCCCGCCCATCCTCTGTGTGCATATTGCCGTATATTTATTGCTCCATGCCCGTGCAATTCCTGTCGGTATAGACTTGCTTTACTCATTCATAATGTCATGCAATATCAATCAAATGCAGTAATTTTGACATGTATGGATAGCTTAGATCTAGGGCTACATTTTGGAATCATCGGCGGCTTCCTAGATTTAAAACTTGTGGAGAAAATTTCAACCTCGCAATATCTTTTTCTTCCCGCCCATCCTCTGTGTGCATATTGCCGTATATTTATTGCTCCATGCCCGTGCAATTCCTGGCGGTATAGACTTGCTTTACTCATTCATAATGTCATGCAATATCAATCAAATGCAGTAATTTTGACATGTATGGATAGCTTAGATCTGCCGCTACATTTTGCATTCATCGGGCTTCCCAGAGTTAAAAGTTGTTGTGAAAAATTCAAACCTCGCAATGTTTATTTTCTTACCGGCCACCCACTGTGTGCATATTACCGTCTATTTATTGCACAATGCCTGTCTAATTCCTTGGGGTATGGACTTGCTTTACTCATTCATAATTTCTTGGAATATCAACCAAAGGCAGTAATTTTGACATGTATGGATAGCTTAGATCTAGGGCTACATTTTGCAATCATCGGCGGCTTCCCAGAGTTAAAAGTTGTTGTGGAAAATTTAAACCTCGCAATGTTTATTTTCTTCCCGGCCACCCTTTGTGTGCATATTACCGTCTATTTATTGCACCATGCCTGTCTAATTCCCTGGGGTAGGGACTTGCTTTACTCATTCATAACTGCATGGAATATCAACCAAAGACAGTAATTTTGACATGTATGGATAGCTTAGATCTAGGGCTACATTTTGCAAGCATCGGCGGCTTCCCAGAGTTAAAAGTTGTTGTGAAAAATTCAAACCTCGCAATGTTTATTTTCTTCCCGGCCACCCTCTGTGTGCATATTACCGTCTATTTATTGCACCATGCCTGTCTAATTCCCTGGGGTATGGACTGGCTTTACTCATTCATAATTTCTTGGAATATCAACCAAAGGCAGTAATTTTGACATGTATGGATAGCTTAGATCTAGGGCTACATTTTGGAATCATCGGCGGCATCCTAGATTTAAAACTTGTGGAGAAAATTTCAACCTCGCAATATTTTTTTCTTCCCGCCCATCCTCTGTGTGCATATTGCCGTATATGTATTGCTCCATGCCCGTGCAATTCCTGGCGGTATAGACTTGCTTTACTCATTCATAATGTCATGCAATATCAATCAAATGCAGTAATTTTGACATGTATGAATAGCTTAGATCTAGGGCTACATTTTGGAATCATCGGCGGCTTCCTAGATTTAAAACTTGTGGAGAAAATTTCAACCTCGCAATATTTTTTTCTTCCCGCCCATCCTCTGTGTGCATATTGCCGTATATTTATTGCTCCATGCCCGTGCAATTCCTGTCGGTATAGACTTGCTTTACTCATTCATAATGTCATGCAATATCAATCAAATGCAGTAATTTTGACATGTATGGATAGCTTAGATCTAGGGCTACATTTTGGAATCATCGGCGGCTTCCTAGATTTAAAACTTGTGGAGAAAATTTCAACCTCGCAATATCTTTTTCTTCCCGCCCATCCTCTGTGTGCATATTGCCGTATATTTATTGCTCCATGCCCGTGCAATTCCTGGCGGTATAGACTTGCTTTACTCATTCATAATGTCATGCAATATCAATCAAATGCAGTAATTTTGACATGTATGGATAGCTTAGATCTGCCGCTACATTTTGCATTCATCGGGCTTCCCAGAGTTAAAAGTTGTTGTGAAAAATTCAAACCTCGCAATGTTTATTTTCTTACCGGCCACCCACTGTGTGCATATTACCGTCTATTTATTGCACAATGCCTGTCTAATTCCTTGGGGTATGGACTTGCTTTACTCATTCATAATTTCTTGGAATATCAACCAAAGGCAGTAATTTTGACATGTATGGATAGCTTAGATCTAGGGCTACATTTTGCAATCATCGGCGGCTTCCCAGAGTTAAAAGTTGTTGTGGAAAATTTAAACCTCGCAATGTTTATTTTCTTCCCGGCCACCCTTTGTGTGCATATTACCGTCTATTTATTGCACCATGCCTGTCTAATTCCCTGGGGTAGGGACTTGCTTTACTCATTCATAACTGCATGGAATATCAACCAAAGACAGTAATTTTGACATGTATGGATAGCTTAGATCTAGGGCTACATTTTGCAAGCATCGGCGGCTTCCCAGAGTTAAAAGTTGTTGTGAAAAATTCAAACCTCGCAATGTTTATTTTCTTCCCGGCCACCCTCTGTGTGCATATTACCGTCTATTTATTGCACCATGCCTGTCTAATTCCCTGGGGTATGGACTGGCTTTACTCATTCATAATTTCTTGGAATATCAACCAAAGGCAGTAATTTTGACATGTATGGATAGCTTAGATCTAGGGCTACATTTTGGAATCATCGGCGGCTTCCTAGATTTAAAACTTGTGGAGAAAATTTCAACCTCGCAATATTTTTTTCTTCCTGCCCATCCTCTGTGTGCATATTGCCGTATATTTATTGCTCCATGCCCGTGCAATTCCTGGCGGTATAGACTTGCTTTACTCATTCATAATGTCATGCAATATCAATCAAATGCAGTAATTTTGACATGTATGAATAGCTTAGATCTGCCGCTACATTTTGCATTCATCGGGCTTCCCAGAGTTAAAAGTTGTTGTGAAAAATTCAAACCTCGCAATGTTTATTTTCTTACCGGCCACCCACTGTGTGCATATTACCGTCTATTTATTGCACAATGCCTGTCTAATTCCCTGGGGTATGGACTTGCTTTACTCATTCATAATTTCTTGGAATATCAACCAAAGGCAGTAATTTTGACATGTATGGATAGCTTAGATCTAGGGCTACATTTTGCAATCATCGGCGGCTTCCCAGAGTTAAAAGTTGTTGTGAAAAAATTAAACCTCGCAATGTTTATTTTCTTCCCGGCCACCCTTTGTGTGCATATTACCGTCTATTTATTGCACCATGCCTGTCTAATTCCCTGGGGTAGGGACTTGCTTTACTCATTCATAACTGCATGGAATATCAACCAAAGACAGTAATTTTGACATGTATGGATAGCTTAGATCTAGGGCTACATTTTGCATTCATTGGCGGCTTCCCAGAGTTAAAACTTGTTGTGAAAAATTCAACCTCGCAATGTCTATTTTCTTCCCGCCCACCCTCTGTGTGCATATTGCCGTATATGTATTCCTCCATGCCTGTGCAATTCCTGTCGGTATAGACTTGCTTTACTCATTCATAATGTCATGCAATATCAACCAAATGCAGTAATTTTGACATGTATGGATAGCTTAGATCTAGGGCTACATTTTGCAAGCATCGGCGGCTTCCCAAAGTTAAAAGTTGTTGTGAAGAATTCAAACCTCGCAATGTTTATTTTCTTCCCGGCCACCCTCTGTGTGCATATTACCGTCTATTTATTGCTCCATGCCCGTGCAATTCCTGTCGGTATAGACTTGCTTTACTCATTCATAATGTCATGCAATATCAATCAAATGCAGTAATTTTGACATGTATGGATAGCTTAGATCTGCCGCTACATTTTGCATTCATCGGCGGCTTCCCAGAGTTAAAAGTTGTTGTGAAAAATTCAAACCTCGCAATGTTTATTTTCTTACCGGCCACCCACTGTGTGCATATTACCGTCTATTTATTGCACCATGCCTGTCTAATTCCCTGGGGTATGGACTTGCTTTACTCATTCATAATTTCTTGGAATATCAACCAAAGGCAGTAATTTTGACATGTATGGATAGCTTAGATCTGCCGCTACATGTTGCATTCATCGGCGGCTTCCCAGAGTTACAAGTTGTTGGGGTAAATTCAAACCTCGCAATGTGTATTTTCTTCCCGGCCACCCTCTGTGTGCATATTACCGTGTATTTATTGCTCCATGTCCGAGCAATTCCTGGCGGTATAGACTTGCTTTACTCATTCTTAATTGCATGCAATATCAACCAAATGCAGTAATTTTGACATGTATGGATAGCTTAGATCTGCCGCTACATTTTGCATTCATCGGCGGCTTCCCAGAGTTAAAAGTTGTTGGGACAAATTCAAACCTCGCAATGTGTATTTTCTTCCCGGCCACCCTCTGTGTCCATATTGTTGTGTATTTATTGCTCCATGCCCGTGCAATTCCTGGCGGTATAGATTTGCTTTACTAATTCTTAATTGCATGCAATATCAACCAAATGCAGTGATTTTGACATGTATGGATAGCTTAGATCAGCCGCTACATTTAGCAATCATCGGCGGCTTTCTAGAGTTTAAACTTGTTGAGAAAATTTCAACCTCGCATTATTTTTCTTCCTGCCCACCCTCTGTGTGCATATTGCCGTCTATTTATTGCACCATGCCCGTCTAATTCCCTGGGTATGGACTTGCTTTACTCATTCACAATTGCATGGAATATCAACCAAAGGCAGTAATTTTGACATGTATGGATAGCTTAGATCTAGGGCTACATTTTGCAATCATCGGCGGCTTCCCAGAGTTAAAAGTTGTTGTGAAAAATTCAAACCACGCAATGTTGATTTTCTTACCGGCCACCCACCGTGTGCATATTACCGTCTATTTATTGCAGCATGCCTGTCAAATTCCCTGGGGTATGGACTTGCTTTACTCATTCATAATGTCATGCAATATCAATCAAATGCAGTAATTTTGACGTGTATGGATAGCTTAGATCTGCTGCTACATTTTGCATTCATTGGCGGCTTCCTAGAGTTAAAGGTTGTTGGGGAAAATTCAAACCTCGCAATGTTTATTTTCTTCCCGGCTACCCTCTGTGTGCATATTACCGTCTATGTATTGCACCATGCCTGTCTAATTCCCTGGGGTATGGACTTGCTTTACTCATTCATAACTGCATGGAATATCAACCAAAGACAGTAATTTTGACATGTATGGATAGCTTAGATCTAGTGCTACATTTTGCAATCATCGGCGGCTTCCTAGATTTATAACTTGTGGAGAAAATTTCAACCTCGCAATGTTTATTTTCTTCCCGCCCACCCTCTGTGTGCATATTGCCGTATATTTATTGCTCCATGCCCGTGCAATTCCTGTCGGTATAGACTTGCTTTACTCATTCATAATGTCATGCAATATCAATCAAATGCAGTAATTTTGACGTGTATGGATAGCTTAGATCTGCTGCTACATTTTGCATTCATTGGCGGCTTCCTAGAGTTAAAGGTTGTTGGGGAAAATTCAAACCTCGCAATGTTTATTTTCTTCCCGGCCACCCTCTGTGTGCATATTACCGTCTATTTATTGCACCATGCCTGTCTAATTCCCTGGGGTATGGACTTGCTTTACTCATTCATAATTGCATGGAATATCAACCAAATGCAGTAATTTTGACATGTATGGATAGCTTAGATCTAGGGCTACATTTTGCAAGCATCGGCGGCTTCCCAGAGTTCAAAGTTGTTGTGAAGAATTCAAACCTCGCAATGTTTATTTTCTTCCCGGCCACCCTCTGTGTGCATATTACCGTCTATTTATTGCACCATGCCTGTCTAATTCCCTGGGGTATGGACTTGCTTTACTCATTCATAACTGCATGGAATATCAACCAAAGACAGTAATTTTGACATGTATGGATAGCTTAGATCTTGGGCTACATTTTGCAAGCATCGGCGGCTTCCCAGAGTTCAAAGTTGTTGTGAAGAATTCAAACCTCGCAATGTTTATTCTCTTCACGGCCACCCTCTGTGTGCATATTACCGTCTATTTATTGCTCCATGCCTGTCTAATTCCCTGGGGTATGGACTTGCTTTACTCATTCATAATTGCATGGAATATCAACCAAAGGCAGTAATTTTGACATGTATGGATAGCTTAGATCTAGGGCTACATTTTGGAATCATCGGCGGCATCCTAGATTTAAAACTTGTGGAGAAAATTTCAACCTCGCAATATTTTTTTCTTCCCGCCCATCCTCTGTGTGCATATTGCCGTATATGTATTGCTCCATGCCCGTGCAATTCCTGGCGGTATAGACTTGCTTTACTCATTCATAATGTCATGCAATATCAATCAAATGCAGTAATTTTGACATGTATGGATAGCTTAGATCTAGGGCTACATTTTGGAATCATCGGCGGCTTCCTAGATTTAAAACTTGTGGAGAAAATGTCAACCTCGCAATATCTTTTTCTTCCCGCCCATCCTCTGTGTGCATATTGCCGTATATTTATTGCTCCATGCCCGTGCAATTACTGGCGGTATAGACTTGCTTTACTCATTCATAATGTCATGCAATATCAATCAAATGCAGTAATTTTGACATGTATGGATAGCTTAGATCTGCCGCTACATTTTGCATTCATCGGGCTTCCCAGAGTTAAAAGTTGTTGTGAAAAATTCAAACCTCGCAATGTTTATTTTCTTACCGGCCACCCACTGTGTGCATATTACCGTCTATTTATTGCACAATGCCTGTCTAATTCCTTGGGGTATGGACTTGCTTTACTCATTCATAATTTCTTGGAATATCAACCAAAGGCAGTAATTTTGACATGTATGGATAGCTTAGATCTAGGGCTACATTTTGCAATCATCGGCGGCTTCCCAGAGTTAAAAGTTGTTGTGGAAAATTTAAACCTCGCAATGTTTATTTTCTTCCCGGCCACCCTTTGTGTGCATATTACCGTCTATTTATTGCACCATGCCTGTCTAATTCCCTGGGGTAGGGACTTGCTTTACTCATTCATAACTGCATGGAATATCAACCAAAGACAGTAATTTTGACATGTATGGATAGCTTAGATCTAGGGCTACATTTTGCAAGCATCGGCGGCTTCCCAGAGTTAAAAGTTGTTGTGAAAAATTCAAACCTCGCAATGTTTATTTTCTTCCCGGCCACCCTCTGTGTGCATATTACCGTCTATTTATTGCACCATGCCTGTCTAATTCCCTGGGGTATGGACTGGCTTTACTCATTCATAATTTCTTGGAATATCAACCAAAGGCAGTAATTTTGACATGTATGGATAGCTTAGATCTAGGGCTACATTTTGGAATCATCGGCGGCTTCCTAGATTTAAAACTTGTGGAGAAAATTTCAACCTCGCAATATTTTTTCCTTCCCGCCCATCCTCTGTGTGCATATTGCCGTATATGTATTGCTCCATGCCCGTGCAATTCCTGGCGGTATAGACTTGCTTTACTCATTCATAATGTCATGCAATATCAATCAAATGCAGTAATTTTGACATGTATGGATAGCTTAGATCTAGGGCTACATTTTGGAATCATCGGCGGCTTCCTAGATTTAAAACTTGTGGAGAAAATTTCAACCTCGCAATATTTTTTTCTTCCCGCCCATCCTCTGTGTGCATATTGCCGTATATGTATTGCTCCATGCCCGTGCAATTCCTGGCGGTATAGACTTGCTTTACTCATTCATAATGTCATGCAATATCAATCAAATGCAGTAATTTTGACATGTATGGATAGCTTAGATCTGCCGCTACATTTTGCATTCATCGGGCTTCCCAGAGTTAAAAGTTGTTGTGAACAATTCAAACCTCGCAATGTTTATTTTCTTACCGGCCACCCACTGTGTGCATATTACCGTCTATTTATTGCACAATGCCTGTCTAATTCCCTGGGGTATGGACTTGCTTTACTCATTCATAATTTCTTGGAATATCAACCAAAGGCAGTAATTTTGACATGTATGGATAGCTTAGATCTAGGGCTACATTTTGCAATCATCGGCGGCTTCCCAGAGTTAAAAGTTGTTGTGAAAAATTTAAACCTCGCAATGTTTATTTTCTTCCCGGCCACCCTTTGTGTGTATATTACCGTCTATTTATTGCACCATGCCTGTCTAATTCCCTGGGGTAGGGACTTGCTTTACTCATTCATAACTGCATGGAATATCAACCAAAGACAGTAATTTTGACATGTATGGATAGCTTAGATCTAGGGCTACATTTTGCATTCATTGGCGGCTTCCCAGAGTTAAAACTTGTTGTGAAAAATTCAACCTCGCAATGTCTATTTTCTTCCCGCCCACCCTCTGTGTGCATATTGCCGTATATGTATTCCTCCATGCCTGTGCAATTCCTGTCGGTATAGACTTGCTTTACTCATTCATAATGTCATGCAATATCAATCAAATGCAGTAATTTTGACATGTATGGATAGCTTAGATCTAGTGCTACATTTTGGAATCATCGGCGGCTTCCTAGATTTAAAACTTGTGGAGAAAATTTCAACCTCGCAATATTTTTTCTTCCCGCCCATCCTCTGTGTGCATATTGCCGTATATTTATTGCTCCATGCCCGTGCAATTCCAGTCGGTATAGACTTGCTTTACTCATTCATAATGTCATGCAATATCAATCAAATGCAGTAATTTTGACATGTATGGATAGCTTAGATCTAGGGCTACATTTTGGAATCATCGGCGGCTTCCTAGATTTAAAACTTGTGGAGAAAATGTCAACCTCGCAATATTTTTTTTCTTCCCGCCCATCCTCTGTGTGCATATTGCCGTATATGTATTGCTCCATGCCCGTGCAATTCCTGGCGGTATATACTTGCTTTACTCATTCATAATGTCATGCAATATCAATCAAATGCAGTAATTTTGACATGTATGGATAGCTTAGATCTGCCGCTACATTTTGCATTCATCGGCGGCTTCCCAGAGTTAAAAGTTGTTGTGAAAAATTCAAACCTCGCAATGTTTATTTTCTTACCGGCCACCCTCTGTGTGCATATTACCGTCTATTTATTGCACCATGCATGTCTAATTCCCTGGGGTATGGACTTGCTTTACTCATTCATAATTTCTTGGAATATCAACCAAAGGCAGTAATTTTGACATGTATGGATAGCTTAGATCTAGGGCTACATTTTGGAATCATCGGCGGCTTCCTAGATTTAAAACTTGTGGAGAAAATTTCAACCTCGCAATATTTTTTTCTTCCCGCCCATCCTCTGTGTGCATATTGCCGTATATGTATTGCTCCATGCCCGTGCAATTCCTGGCGGTATAGACTTGCTTTACTCATTCATAATGTCATGCAATATCAATCAAATGCAGTAATTTTGACATGTATGGATAGCTTAGATCTAGGGCTACATTTTGGAATCATCGGCGGCTTCCTAGATTTAAAACTTGTGGAGAAAATTTCAACCTCGCAATATTTTTTTCTTCCCGCCCATCCTCTGTGTGCATATTGCCGAATATGTATTGCTCCATGCCCGTGCAATTCCTGGCGGTATAGACTTGCTTTACTCATTCATAATGTCATGCAATATCAATCAAATGCAGTAATTTTGACATGTATGGATAGCTTAGATCTGCCGCTACATTTCGCATTCATCGGGCTTCCCAGAGTTAAAAGTTGTTGTGAAAAATTCAAACCTCGCAATGCTTATTTTCTTACCGGCCACCCTCTGTGTGCATATTACCGTCTATTTATTGCACCATGCCTGTCTAATTCCCTGGGGTATGGACTTGCTTTACTCATTCATAATTACTTGGAATATCAACCAAAGACAGTAATTTTGACATGTATGGATAGCTTAGATCTAGGGCTACATTTTGGAATCATCGGCGGCTTCCTAGATTTAAAAATTGTAGAGAAAATTTCAACCTCGCAATATTTTGTTCTTCCTGCAAATCCTCTGTGTGTATATTGCCGTATATTTATTGCTCCATGCCCGTGCAATTCCTGGCGGTATAGACTTGCTTTACTCATTGATAATGTCATGCAATATCAATCAAATGCAGTAATGTTGACATGTATGGATAGCTTAGATCTAGGGCTACATTTTAGAATCATCGGCGGCTTCCTAGATTTAAAACTTGTGGAGAAAATTTCAACCTCGCAATATTTTGTTTCTTCCCGCCCATCCTCTGTGTGCATATTGCCGTATATTTATTGCTCCATGCCGGTGCAATTCCTGGCGGTATAGACTTGCTTTACTCATTCATAATGTCATGCAATATCAATCAAATGCAGTAATTTTGACATGTATGGATAGCTTAGATCTGCCGCTACATTTCGCATTCATCGGGCTTCCCAGAGTTAAAAGTTGTTGTGAAAAATTCAAACCTCGCAATGCTTATTTTCTTACCGGCCACCCTCTGTGTGCATATTACCGTCTATTTATTGCACCATGCCTGTCTAATTCCCTGGGGTATGGACTTGCTTTACTCATTCATAATTTCTTGGAATATCAACCAAAGGCAGTAATTTTGACATGTATGGATAGCTTAGATCTAGGGCTACATTTTGCAAGCATCGGCGGCTTCCTAGATTTAAAACTTGTGGAGAAAATTTCAACCTCGCAATGTTTATTTTCTTACCGGCCAGCCACTGTGTGCATATTACCGTATATTTATTGCTCCATGCCCGTGCAATTCCTGTCGGTATAGACTTGCTTTACTCATTCATAATCAAATGCAGTAATTTTGACGTGTATGGATAGCTCAAATCTGCCGCTACATTTTGCATTCATCGGCGGCTTCCCAGAGTTAAAAGTTGTTGTGAAAAATTCAAACCTCGCAATGTTTATTTTCTTCCCGGCCACCCTCTGTGTGCATATTACTGTCTATTTATTGCACCATGCCTGTCTAATTCCCTGGGGTATGGACTTGCTTTACTCATTCATAATTACTTGGAATATCAACCAAAGACAGTAATTTTGACATGTATGGATAGCTTAGATCTAGGGCTACATTTTGGAATCATCGGCGGCTTCCTAGATTTAAAAATTGTAGAGAAAATTTCAACCTCGCAATATTTTGTTCTTCCTGCAAATCCTCTGTGTGTATATTGCCGTATATTTATTGCTCCATGCCCGTGCAATTCCTGGCGGTATAGACTTGCTTTACTCATTGATAATGTCATGCAATATCAATCAAATGCAGTAATGTTGACATGTATGGATAGCTTAGATCTAGGGCTACATTTTAGAATCATCGGCGGCTTCCTAGATTTAAAACTTGTGGAGAAAATTTCAACCTCGCAATATTTTGTTTCTTCCCGCCCATCCTCTGTGTGCATATTGCCGTATATTTATTGCTCCATGCCGGTGCAATTCCTGGCGGTATAGACTTGCTTTACTCATTCATAATGTCATGCAATATCAATCAAATGCAGTAATTTTGACATGTATTGATAGCTTAGATCTGCCGCTACATTTTGCATTCATCGGCGGCTTCCCAGAGTTAAAAGTTGTTGTGAAAAATTCAAACCTCGCAATGTTTATTTTCTTACCGGCCACCCACTGTGTGCGTATTACCGTCTATCTATTGCACCATGCCTGTCTAATTCCCTGGGGTATGGACTTGCTTTACTCATTCATAATTTCTTGGAATATCAACCAAAGGCAGTAATTTTGACATGTATGGATAGCTTAGATCTAGGGCTACATTTTGCAATCATCGGCGGCTTCCCAGAGTTAAAAGTTGTTGTGAAAAATTCAAACCTCGCAATGTTTATTTTCTTCCCGGCCACCCTCTGTGTGCATATCACCGTCTATTTATTGCACCATGCCTGTCTAATTCCCTGGGGTATGGACTTGCTTTACTCATTCATAATTTCTTGGAATATCAACCAAAGGCAGTAATTTTGACATGTATGGATAGCTTAGATCTAGGGCTACATTTTGGAATCATCGGCGGCTTCCTAGATTTAAAACTTGTGGAGAAAATTTCAACCTCGCAATAGTTTTTTCTTCCCGCCCATCCTCTGTGTGCATATTGCCGTATATTTATTGCTCCATGCCCGTGCAATTCCTGGCGGTATAGACTTGCTTTACTATTTCATAATGTTATGCAATATCAATCAAATGCAGTAATTTTGACATGTATGGATAGCTCAAATCTGCCGCTACATTTTGCATTCATCGGCGGCTTCCCAGAGTTAAAAGTTGTTGTGAAAAATTCAAACCTCGCAATGTTTATTTTCTTCCCGGCCACCCTCTGTGTGCATATTACCGTCTATTTATTGCACCATGCCTGTCTAATTCCCTGGGGTATGGACTTGCTTTACTCATTCATAATTTCTTGGAATATCAACAAAAGACAGTAATTTTGACATGTATGGATAGCTTAGATCTAGGGCTACATTTTGGAATCATCGGCGGCTTCCTAGATTTAAAACTTGTGGAGCAAATTTCAACCTCGCAATATTTTTTCTTCCCGCCCATCCTCTGTGTGCATATTGCCGTATATTTATTGCTCCATGCCCGTGCAATTCCTGGCGGTATAGACTTGCTTTACTCATTGATAATGTCATGCAATATCAATCAAATGCAGTAATTTTGACATGTATGGATAGCTTAGATCTAGGGCTACATTTTAGAATCATCGGCGGCTTCCTAGATTTAAAACTTGTGGAGAAAATTTCAACCTCGCAATATGTTGTTTCTTCCCGCCCATCCTCTGTGTGCATATTGCCGTATATTTATTGCTCCATGCCGGTGCAATTCCTGGCGGTATAGACTTGCTTTACTCATTCATAATGTCATGCAATATCAATCAAATGCAGTAATTTTGACATGTATGGATAGCTTAGATCTGCCGCTACATTTTGCATTCATTGGCGGCTTCCCAGAGTTAAAAGTTGTTGGGGAAAATTCAAACCTCGCAATGTTTATTTTCTTCCCGGCCACCCTCTGTGTGCATGTTACCGTCTATTTATTGCACCATGCCTGTCTAATTCCCTGGGGTATGGACTTGCTTTACTCATTCATAATTTCTTGGAATATCAACAAAAGACAGTAATTTTGACATGTATGGATAGCTTAGATCTAGGGCTACATTTTGCATTCATCGGCGGCTTCCTAGATTTAAAACTTGTGGAGCAAATTTCAACCTCGCAATATTTTTTCTTCCCGCCCATCCTCTGTGTGCATATTGCCGTATATTTATTGATCCATGCCCGTGCAATTCCTGGCGGTATAGACTTGCTTTACTCATTCATAATGTCATGCAATATCAATCAAATGCAGTAATTTCGACATGTATGGATAGCTTAGATCTGCCGCTACATTTTGCAGTCATTGGCGGCTTCCCAGAGTTAAAAGTTGTTGGGGAAAATTCAAACCTCGCAATGTTTATTTTCTTCCCGGCCACCCTCTGTGTGCATATTACCGTCTATTTATTGCACCATGCCTGTCTAATTCCCTGGGGTATGGACTTGCTTTACTCATTCATAATTTCTTGGAATATCAACCAAAGACAGTAATTTTGACATGTATGGATAGCTTAGATCTAGGGATACATTTTGCAATCATCGGCGGCTTCCCAGAGTTAAAAGTTGTTGTGAAAAATTCAAACCTCGCAATGCTTATTTTCTTACCGGCCACCCTCTGTGTGCATATTACCGTCTATTTATTGCACCATGCCTGTCTAATTCCCTGGGGTAGGGACTTGCTTTACTCATTCATAATTGCATGGAATATCAACCAAAGGCAGTAATTTTGACATGTATGGATAGCTTAGATCTAGGGCTACATTTTGCATTCCTTGGCGGCTTCCAAGAGTTAAAAGTTGTTGGGGAAAATTCAAACCTCGCAATGTTTATTTTCTTCCCGGCCACCCTCTGTGTGCATATCACCGTCTATTTATTGCACCATGCCTGTCTAATTCCCTGGGGTATGGACTTGCTTTACTCATTCATAATTTCTTGGAATATCAACCAAAGGCAGTAATTTTGACATGTATGGATAGCTTAGATCTAGGGCTACATTTTGCAATCATCGGCGGCTTCCCAGAGTTAAAAGTTGTTGTGAAAAATACAAAAACCTCGCAATGCTTTTTTTTCTTCCCGCCCATCCTCTGTGTGCATATTGCCGTATATTTATTGCTCCATGCCCGTGCAATTCCTGGCGGTATAGACTTGCTTTACTCATTCATAATGTCATGCAATATCAATCAAATGCAGTAATTTTGACATGTATCGATAGCTCAAATCTGCCGCTACATTTTGCATTCTTTGGCGGCTTCCCAGAGTTAAAAGTTGTTGGGGAAAATTCAAACCTCGCAATGTTTATTTTCTTCCCGGCCACCCTCTGTGTGCATATTACCGTCTATTTATTGCACCATGCCTGTCTAATTCCCTGGGGTATGGACTTGCTTTATTCATTCATAATTTCTGGGAATATCAACCAAAGACAGTAATTTTGACATGTATGGATAGCTTAGATCTAGGGCTACATTTTGGAATCATCGGCGGCTTCCTAGATTTAAAACTTGTGGAGCAAATTTCAACCTCGCAATATTTTTTCTTCCCGCCCATCCTCTGTGTGCATATTGCCGTATATTTATTGCTCCATGCCCGTGCAATTCCTGGCGGTATAGACTTGCTTTACTCATTCATAATGTCATGCAATATCAATCAAATGCAGTAATTTTGACATGTATGGATAGCTTAGATCTAGGGCTACATTTTAGAATCATCGGCGGCTTCCTAGATTTAAAACTTGTGGAGAAAATTTCAACCTCGCAATATTTTTGTTTCTTCCCGCCCATCCTCTGTGTGCATATTGCCGTATATTTATTGCTCCATGCCGGTGCAATTCCTGGCGGTATAGACTTGCTTTACTCATTCATAATGTCATGCAATATCAATCAAATGCAGTAATTTTGACATGTATTGATAGCTTAGATCTGCCGCTACATTTTGCATTCATCGGCGGCTTCCCAGAGTTAAAAGTTGTTGTGAAAAATTCAAACCTCGCAATGTTTATTTTCTTACCGGCCACCCACTGTGTGCGTATTACCGTCTATCTATTGCACCATGCCTGTCTAATTCCCTGGGGTATGGACTTGCTTTACTCATTCATAATTTCTTGGAATATCAACCAAAGGCAGTAATTTTGACATGTATGGATAGCTCAAATCTGCCGCTACATTTTGCATTCATCGGCGGCTTCCCAGAGTTAAAAGTTGTTGTGAAAAATTCAAACCTCGCAATGTTTATTTTCTTCCCGGCCACCCTCTGTGTGCATATTACCGTCTATTTATTGCACCATGCCTGTCTAATTCCCTGGGGTATGGACTTGCTTTACTCATTCATAATTTCTTGGAATATCAACAAAAGACAGTAATTTTGACATGTATGGATAGCTTAGATCTAGGGCTACATTTTGGAATCATCGGCGGCTTCCTAGATTTAAAACTTGTGGAGCAAATTTCAACCTCGCAATATTTTTTCTTCCCGCCCATCCTCTGTGTGCATATTGCCGTATATTTATTGCTCCATGCCCGTGCAATTCCTGGCGGTATAGACTTGCTTTACTCATTCATAATGTCATGCAATATCAATCAAATGCAGTAATTTTGACATGTATGGATAGCTTAGATCTAGGGCTACATTTTAGAATCATCGGCGGCTTCCTAGATTTAAAACTCGTGGAGAAAATTTCAACCTCGCAATATTTTGTTTCTTCCCGCCCATCCTCTGTGTGCATATTGCCGTATATTTATTGCTCCATGCCGGTGCAATTCCTGGCGGTATAGACTTGCTTTACTCATTCATAATGTCATGCAATATCAATCAAATGCAGTAATTTTGACATGTATTGATAGCTTAGATCTGCCGCAAAATTTTGCATTCATCGGCGGCTTCCCAGAGTTAAAAGTTGTTGGGGAAAATTCAAACCTCGCAATGTTTATTTTCTTCCCGGCCACCCTCTGTGTGCATATTACCGTCTATTTATTGCACCATGCCTGTCTAATTCCCTGGGGTATGGACTTGCTTTACTCATTCATAATTTCTTGGAATATCAACCAAAGACAGTAATTTTGACATGTATGGATAGCTTAGATCTAGGGATACATTTTGCAATCATCGGCGGCTTCCCAGAGTTAAAAGTTGTTGTGAAAAATTCAAACCTCGCAATGCTTATTTTCTTACCGGCCACCCTCTGTGTGCATATTACCGTCTATTTATTGCACCATGCCTGTCTAATTCCCTGGGGTAGGGACTTGCTTTACTCATTCATAATTGCATGGAATATCAACCAAAGGCAGTAATTTTGACATGTATGGATAGCTTAGATCTAGGGCTACATTTTGCATTCCTTGGCGGCTTCCAAGAGTTAAAAGTTGTTGGGGAAAATTCAAACCTCGCAATGTTTATTTTCTTCCCGGCCACCCTCTGTGTGCATATCACCGTCTATTTATTGCACCATGCCTGTCTAATTCCCTGGGGTATGGACTTGCTTTACTCATTCATAATTTCTTGGAATATCAACCAAAGGCAGTAATTTTGACATGTATGGATAGCTTAGATCTAGGGCTACATTTTGCAATCATCGGCGGCTTCCCAGAGTTAAAAGTTGTTGTGAAAAATACAAAAACCTCGCAATGCTTTTGTTTCTTCCCGCCCATCCTCTGTGTGCATATTGCCGTATATTTATTGCTCCATGCCCGTGCAATTCCTGGCGGTATAGACTTGCTTTACTCATTCATAATGTCATGCAATATCAATCAAATGCAGTAATTTTGACATGTATCGATAGCTCAAATCTGCCGCTACATTTTGCATTCATTGGCGGCTTCCCAGAGTTAAAAGTTGTTGGGGAAAATTCAAACCTCGCAATGTTTATTTTCTTCCCGGCCACCCTCTGTGTGCATATTACCGTCTATTTATTGCACCATGCCTGTCTAATTCCCTGGGGTATGGACTTGCTTTATTCATTCATAATTTCTGGGAATATCAACCAAAGACAGTAATTTTGACATGTATGGATAGCTTAGATCTAGGGCTACATTTTGGAATCATCGGCGGCTTCCTAGATTTAAAACTTGTGGAGCAAATTTCAACCTCGCAATATTTTTTCTTCCCGCCCATCCTCTGTGTGCATATTGCCGTATATTTATTGCTCCATGCCCGTGCAATTCCTGGCGGTATAGACTTGCTTTACTCATTCATAATGTCATGCAATATCAATCAAATGCAGTAATTTTGACATGTATGGATAGCTTAGATCTAGGGCTACATTTTAGAATCATCGGCGGCTTCCTAGATTTAAAACTTGTGGAGAAAATTTCAACCTCGCAATATTTTTGTTTCTTCCCGCCCATCCTCTGTGTGCATATTGCCGTATATTTATTGCTCCATGCCGGTGCAATTCCTGGCGGTATAGACTTGCTTTACTCATTCATAATGTCATGCAATATCAATCAAATGCAGTAATTTTGACATGTATTGATAGCTTAGATCTGCCGCTACATTTTGCATTCATCGGCGGCTTCCCAGAGTTAAAAGTTGTTGTGAAAAATTCAAACCTCGCAATGTTTATTTTCTTACCGGCCACCCACTGTGTGCGTATTACCGTCTATCTATTGCACCATGCCTGTCTAATTCCCTGGGGTATGGACTTGCTTTACTCATTCATAATTTCTTGGAATATCAACCAAAGGCAGTAATTTTGACATGTATGGATAGCTCAAATCTGCCGCTACATTTTGCATTCATCGGCGGCTTCCCAGAGTTAAAAGTTGTTGTGAAAAATTCAAACCTCGCAATGTTTATTTTCTTCCCGGCCACCCTCTGTGTGCATATTACCGTCTATTTATTGCACCATGCCTGTCTAATTCCCTGGGGTATGGACTTGCTTTACTCATTCATAATTTCTTGGAATATCAACAAAAGACAGTAATTTTGACATGTATGGATAGCTTAGATCTAGGGCTACATTTTGGAATCATCGGCGGCTTCCTAGATTTAAAACTTGTGGAGCAAATTTCAACCTCGCAATATTTTTTCTTCCCGCCCATCCTCTGTGTGCATATTGCCGTATATTTATTGCTCCATGCCCGTGCAATTCCTGGCGGTATAGACTTGCTTTACTCATTCATAATGTCATGCAATATCAATCAAATGCAGTAATTTTGACATGTATGGATAGCTTAGATCTAGGGCTACATTTTAGAATCATCGGCGGCTTCCTAGATTTAAAACTCGTGGAGAAAATTTCAACCTCGCAATATTTTGTTTCTTCCCGCCCATCCTCTGTGTGCATATTGCCGTATATTTATTGCTCCATGCCGGTGCAATTCCTGGCGGTATAGACTTGCTTTACTCATTCATAATGTCATGCAATATCAATCAAATGCAGTAATTTTGACATGTATTGATAGCTTAGATCTGCCGCAAAATTTTGCATTCATCGGCGGCTTCCCAGAGTTAAAAGTTGTTGTGAAAAATTCAAACCTCGCAATGTTTATTTTCTTACCGGCCACCCACTGTGTGCGTATTACCGTCTATCTATTGCACCATGCCTGTCTAATTCCCTGGGGTATGGACTTGCTTTACTCATTCATAATTTCTTGGAATATCAACCAAAGGCAGTAATTTTGACATGTATGGATAGCTTAGATCTAGGGCTACATTTTGCAATCATCGGCGGCTTCCCAGAGTTAAAAGTTGTTGTGAAAAATTCAAACCTCGCAATGCTTTTTTTCTTCCCGCCCATCCTCTGTGTGCATATTGCCGTATATTTATTGCTCCATGCCCGTGCAATTCCTGGCGGTATAGACTTGCTTTACTCATTCATAATGTCATGCAATATCAATCAAATGCAGTAATTTTGACATGTATGGATAGCTCAAATCTGCCGCTACATTTTGCATTCATCGGCGGCTTCCCAGAGTTAAAAGTTGTTGTGAAAAATTCAAACCTCGCAATGTTTATTTTCTTCCCGGCCACCCTCTGTGTGCATATTACCGTCTATTTATTGCACCATGCCTGTCTAATTCGCTGGGGTATGGACTTGCTTTACTCATTCATAATTTCTTGGAATATCAACCAAAGACAGTAATTTTGACATGTGTGGATAGCTTAGATCTAGGGCTACATTTTGGAATCATCGGCGGCTTCCTAGATTTGAAACTTGTAGAGAAAATTTCAACCTCGCAATATTGTTTTCTTCCTGCAAATCCTCTGTGTGCATATTGCCGTATATTTATTGCTCCATGCCCGTGCAATTCCTGGCGGTATAGACTTGCTTTACTCATTGATAATGTCATGCAATATCAATCAAATGCAGTAATTTTGACATGTATGGATAGCTTAGATCTAGGGCTACATTTTAGAATCATCGGCGGCTTCCTAGATTTAAAACTTGTGGAGAAAATTTCAACCTCGCAATATTTTGTTTCTTCCCGCCCATCCTCTGTGTGCATATTGCCGTATATTTATTGCTCCATGCCGGTGCAATTCCTGGCGGTATAGACTTGCTTTACTATTTCATAATGTCATGCAATATCAATCAAATGCAGTAATTTTGACATGTATGGATAGCTCAAATCTGCCGCTACATTTTGCATTCATCGGCGGCTTCCCAGAGTTAAAAGTTGTTGTGAAAAATTCAAACCTCGCAATGTTTATTTTCTTCCCGGCCACCCTCTGTGTGCATATTACCGTCTATTTATTGCACCATGCCTGTCTAATTCCCTGGGGTATGGACTTGCTTTACTCATTCATAATTTCTTGGAATATCAACCAAAGACAGTAATTTTGACATGTATGGATAGCTTAGATCTAGGGCTACATTTTGGAATCATCGGCGGCTTCCTAGATTTAAAACTTGTGGAGAAAATTTCAACCTCGCAATAGTTTTTTCTTCCCGCCCATCCTCTGTGTGCATATTGCCGTATATTTATTGCTCCATGCCCGTGCAATTCCTGGCGGTATAGACTTGCTTTACTCATTGATAATGTCATGCAATATCAATCAAATGCAGTAATTTTGACATGTATGGATAGCTTAGATCTAGGGCTACATTTTAGAATCATCGGTGGCTTCCTAGATTTAAAACTTGTGGAGAAAATTTCAACCTCGCAATATGTTGTTTCTTCCCGCCCATCCTCTGTGTGCATATTGCCGTATATTTATTGCTCCATGCCGGTGCAATTCCTGGCGGTATAGACTTGCTTTGCTCATTCATAATGTCATGCAATATCAATCAAATGCAGTAATTTTGACATGTATGGATAGCTTAGATCTGCCGCTACATTTTGCATTCATTGGCGGCTTCCCAGAGTTAAAAGTTGTTGGGGAAAATTCAAACCTCGCAATGTTTATTTTCTTCCCGGCCACCCTCTGTGTGCATATTACCGTCTATTTATTGCACCATGCCTGTCTAATTCCCTGGGGTATGGACTTGCTTTACTCATTCATAATTTCTTGGAATATCAACCAAAGACAGTAATTTTGACATGTATGGATAGCTTAGATCTAGGGCTACATTTTGGAATCATCGGCGGCTTCCTAGATTTAAAACTTGTGGAGAAAATTTCAACCTCGCATAGTTTTTTCTTCCCGCCCATCCTCTGTGTGCATATTGCCGTATATTTATTGCTCCATGCCCGTGCAATTCCTGGCGGTATAGACTTGCTTTACTATTTCATAATGTCATGCAATATCAATCAAATGCAGTAATTTTGACATGTATGGATAGCTCAAATCTGCCGCTACATTTTGCATTCATCGGCGGCTTCCCAGAGTTAAAAGTTGTTGTGAAAAATTCAAACCTCGCAATGTTTATTTTCTTCCCGGCCACCCTCTTTGTGCATATTACCGTCTATTTATTGCTCCATGCCGGTGCAATTCCTGGCGGTATAGACTTGCTTTACTCATTCATAATGTCATGCAATATCAATCAAATGCAGTAATTTTGACATGTATGGATAGCTTAGATCTGCCGCTACATTTTGCATTCATCGGCGGCTTCCCAGAGTTAAAAGTTGTTGTGAAAAATTCAAACCTCGCAATGTTTATTTTCTTCCCGGCCACCCTCTGTGTGCATATTACCGTCTATTTATTGCACCATGCCTGTCTAATTCCCTGGGGTATGGACTTGCTTTACTCATTCATAATTTCTTGGAATATCAACCAAAGACAGTAATTTTGACATGTATGGATAGCTTAGATCTAGGGCTACATTTTGGAATCATCGGCGGCTTCCTAGATTTAAAACTTGTGGAGAAAATTTCAACCTCGCAATAGTTTTTTCTTCCCGCCCATCCTCTGTGTGCATATTGCCGTATATTTATTGCTCCTTGCCCGTGCAATTCCTGGCGGTATAGACTTGCTTTACTCATTCATAATGTCATGCAATATCAATCAAATGCAGTAATTTTGACATGTATGGATAGCTCAAATCTGCCGCTACATTTTGCATTCATCGGCGGCTTCCCAGAGTTAAACGATGTTGTGAAAAATTCAAACCTCGCAATGTTTATTTTCTTCCCGGCCACCCTCTGTGTGCATATTACTGTCTATTTATTGCACCATGCCTGTCTAATTCCCTGGGGTATGGACTTGCTTTACTCATTCATAATTTCTTGGAATATCAACCAAAGACAGTAATTTTGACATGTATGGATAGCTTAGATCTAGGGCTACATTTTGGAATCATCGGCGGCTTCCTAGATTTAAAACTTGTAGAGAAAATTTCAACCTCGCAATATTTTTTTCTTCCTGCAAATCCTCTGTGTGCATATTGCCGTATATTTATTGCTCCATGCCCGTGCAATTCCTGGCGGTATAGACTTGCTTTACTCATTGATAATGTCATGCAATATCAATCAAATGCAGTAATTTTGACATGTATGGATAGCTTAGATCTAGGGCTACATTTTAGAATCATCGGTGGCTTCCTAGATTTAAAACTTGTGGAGAAAATTTCAACCTCGCAATATGTTGTTTCTTCCCGCCCATCCTCTGTGTGCATATTGCCGTATATTTATTGCTCCATGCCGGTGCAATTCCTGGCGGTATAGACTTGCTTTACTCATTCATAATGTCATGCAATATCAATCAAATGCAGTAATTTTGACATGTATGGATAGCTTAGATCTGCCGCTACATTTTGCATTCATTGGCGGCTTCCCAGAGTTAAAAGTTGTTGGGGAAAATTCAAACCTCGCAATGTTTATTTTCTTCCCGGCCACCCTCTGTGTGCATATTACCGTCTATTTATTGCACCATGCCTGTCTAATTCCCTGGGGTATGGACTTGCTTTACTCATTCATAATTTCTTGGAATATCAACCAAAGACAGTAATTTTGACATGTATGGATAGCTTAGATCTAGGGCTACATTTTGGAATCATCGGCGGCTTCCTAGATTTAAAACTTGTGGAGAAAATTTCAACCTCGCATAGTTTTTTCTTCCCGCCCATCCTCTGTGTGCATATTGCCGTATATTTATTGCTCCATGCCCGTGCAATTCCTGGCGGTATAGACTTTCTTTACTATTTCATAATGTCATGCAATATCAATCAAATGCAGTAATTTTGACATGTATGGATAGCTCAAATCTGCCGCTACATTTTGCATTCATCGGCGGCTTCCCAGAGTTAAAAGTTGTTGTGAAAAATTCAAACCTCGCAATGTTTATTTTCTTCCCGGCCACCCTCTTTGTGCATATTACCGTCTATTTATTGCTCCATGCCGGTGCAATTCCTGGCGGTATAGACTTCCTTTACTCATTCATAATGTCATGCAATATCAATCAAATGCAGTAATTTTGACATGTATGGATAGCTTAGATCTGCCGCTACATTTTGCATTCATTGGCGGCTTCCCAGAGTTAAAAGTTGTTGGGGAAAATTCAAACCTCGCAATGTTTATTTTCTTCCCGGCCACCCTCTGTGTGCATATTACCGTCTATTTATTGCACCCTTCCTGTCTAATTCCCTGGGGTATGGACTTGCTTTACTCATTCATAATTTCTTGGA
The DNA here is from genome assembly GCA_037893225.1 of Hippasteria phrygiana. Classification (NCBI taxonomy): domain Eukaryota; kingdom Metazoa; phylum Echinodermata; class Asteroidea; order Valvatida; family Goniasteridae; genus Hippasteria; species Hippasteria phrygiana. The sequence goes on from JAZGUH010000341.1 coordinate 1,301,685, forward strand.
ATATCAACCAAAGACAGTAATTGTGACATGTATGGATAGCTTAGATCTAGGGCTACATTTTGGAATCATCGGCGGCTCAATTCCTGGCGGTATAGACTTGCTTTACTCATTGATAATGTCATGCAATATCAATCAAATGCAGTAATTTTGAAATGTATGGACAGCTTAGATCTAGGGCTACATTTTGCAAGCATCGGCGGCTTCCCAGAGTTAAAAGTTGTTGTGAAAAATTCAAACCTCGTAATGCTTATTTTCTTCCCGGCCACCCTCTGTGTGCATATTACCGTCTATTTATTGCACCATGCCTGTCTAATTCCTGGCGGTATAGATTTGCTTTACTCATTCATAATTTCATGCAATATTAACCAAATGCAGTAATTTTGACATGTATGGATAGCTGAGATGTAGGCCTACATTTTGCAAGCATCGGCGGCTTCCCAGAGTTAAAAGTTGTTGTGAAAAATTCAAACCTCGCAATGTTTATTTTCTTCCCGGCCACCCTCTGTGTGCATATTACCGTCTATTTATTGCACCCTTCCTGTCTAATTCCCTGGGGTATGGACTTGCTTTACTCATTCATAATTTCTTGGAATATCAACCAAAGACAGTAATTTTGACATGTATGGATAGCTTAGATCTAGGGCTACATTTTGCAATCATCGGCGGCTTCCCAGAGTTAAAAGTTGTTGTGAAAAATTCAAACCTCGCAATGTTTATTTTCTTACCGGCCACCCACTGTGTGCGTATTACCGTCTATCTATTGCACCATGCCTGTCTAATTCCCTGGGGTATGGACTTGCTTTACTCATTCATAATTTCTTGGAATATCAACCAAAGACAGTAATTTTGACATGTATGGATAGCTTAGATCTAGGGCTACATTTTGGAATCATCGGCGGCTTCCTAGATTTAAAACTTGTAGAGAAAATTTCAACCTCGCAATATTTTTTTCTTCCTGCAAATCCTCTGTGTGCATATTGCCGTATATTTATTGCTCCATGCCCGTGCAATTCCTGGCGGTATAGACTTGCTTTACTCATTGATAATGTCATGCAATATCAATCAAATGCAGTAATTTTGACATGTATGGATAGCTTAGATCTAGGGCTACATTTTAGAATCATCGGTGGCTTCCTAGATTTAAAAGTTGTTGAGAAAATTTCAACCTCGCAATATGTTGTTTCTTCCCGCCCATCCTCTGTGTGCATATTGCCGTATATTTATTGCTCCATGCCGGTGCAATTCCTGGCGGTATAGACTTGCTTTACTCATTCATAATGTCATGCAATATCAATCAAATGCAGTAATTTTGACATGTATTGATAGCTTAGATCTGCCGCTACATTTTGCATTCATCGGCGGCTTCCCAGAGTTAAAAGTTGTTGTGAAAAATTCAAACCTCGCAATGTTTATTTTCTTACCGGCCACCCACTGTGTGCGTATTACCGTCTATCTATTGCACCATGCCTGTCTAATTCCCTGGGGTATGGACTTGCTTTACTCATTCATAATTTCTTGGAATATCAACCAAAGGCAGTAATTTTGACATGTATGGATAGCTCAAATCTGCCGCTACATTTTGCATTCATCGGCGGCTTCCCAGAGTTAAAAGTTGTTGTGAAAAATTCAAACCTCGCAATGTTTATTTTCTTCCCGGCCACCCTCTGTGTGCATATTACCGTCTATTTATTGCACCATGCCTGTCTAATTCCCTGGGGTATGGACTTGCTTTACTCATTCATAATTTCTTGGAATATCAACAAAAGACAGTAATTTTGACATGTATGGATAGCTTAGATCTAGGGCTACATTTTGGAATCATCGGCGGCTTCCTAGATTTAAAACTTGTGGAGCAAATTTCAACCTCGCAATATTTTTTCTTCCCGCCCATCCTCTGTGTGCATATTGCCGTATATTTATTGCTCCATGCCCGTGCAATTCCTGGCGGTATAGACTTGCTTTACTCATTCATAATGTCATGCAATATCAATCAAATGCAGTAATTTTGACATGTATGGATAGCTTAGATCTAGGGCTACATTTTAGAATCATCGGCGGCTTCCTAGATTTAAAACTCGTGGAGAAAATTTCAACCTCGCAATATTTTGTTTCTTCCCGCCCATCCTCTGTGTGCATATTGCCGTATATTTATTGCTCCATGCCGGTGCAATTCCTGGCGGTATAGACTTGCTTTACTCATTCATAATGTCATGCAATATCAATCAAATGCAGTAATTTTGACATGTATTGATAGCTTAGATCTGCCGCAAAATTTTGCATTCATCGGCGGCTTCCCAGAGTTAAAAGTTGTTGTGAAAAATTCAAACCTCGCAATGTTTATTTTCTTACCGGCCACCCACTGTGTGCGTATTACCGTCTATCTATTGCACCATGCCTGTCTAATTCCCTGGGGTATGGACTTGCTTTACTCATTCATAATTTCTTGGAATATCAACCAAAGGCAGTAATTTTGACATGTATGGATAGCTTAGATCTAGGGCTACATTTTGCAATCATCGGCGGCTTCCCAGAGTTAAAAGTTGTTGTGAAAAATTCAAACCTCGCAATGCTTTTTTTCTTCCCGCCCATCCTCTGTGTGCATATTGCCGTATATTTATTGCTCCATGCCCGTGCAATTCCTGGCGGTATAGACTTGCTTTACTCATTCATAATGTCATGCAATATCAATCAAATGCAGTAATTTTGACATGTATGGATAGCTCAAATCTGCCGCTACATTTTGCATTCATCGGCGGCTTCCCAGAGTTAAAAGTTGTTGTGAAAAATTCAAACCTCGCAATGTTTATTTTCTTCCCGGCCACCCTCTGTGTGCATATTACCGTCTATTTATTGCACCATGCCTGTCTAATTCGCTGGGGTATGGACTTGCTTTACTCATTCATAATTTCTTGGAATATCAACCAAAGACAGTAATTTTGACATGTGTGGATAGCTTAGATCTAGGGCTACATTTTGGAATCATCGGCGGCTTCCTAGATTTGAAACTTGTAGAGAAAATTTCAACCTCGCAATATTGTTTTCTTCCTGCAAATCCTCTGTGTGCATATTGCCGTATATTTATTGCTCCATGCCCGTGCAATTCCTGGCGGTATAGACTTGCTTTACTCATTGATAATGTCATGCAATATCAATCAAATGCAGTAATTTTGACATGTATGGATAGCTTAGATCTAGGGCTACATTTTAGAATCATCGGCGGCTTCCTAGATTTAAAACTTGTGGAGAAAATTTCAACCTCGCAATATTTTGTTTCTTCCCGCCCATCCTCTGTGTGCATATTGCCGTATATTTATTGCTCCATGCCGGTGCAATTCCTGGCGGTATAGACTTGCTTTACTATTTCATAATGTCATGCAATATCAATCAAATGCAGTAATTTTGACATGTATGGATAGCTCAAATCTGCCGCTACATTTTGCATTCATCGGCGGCTTCCCAGAGTTAAAAGTTGTTGTGAAAAATTCAAACCTCGCAATGTTTATTTTCTTCCCGGCCACCCTCTGTGTGCATATTACCGTCTATTTATTGCACCATGCCTGTCTAATTCCCTGGGGTATGGACTTGCTTTACTCATTCATAATTTCTTGGAATATCAACCAAAGACAGTAATTTTGACATGTATGGATAGCTTAGATCTAGGGCTACATTTTGGAATCATCGGCGGCTTCCTAGATTTAAAACTTGTGGAGAAAATTTCAACCTCGCAATAGTTTTTTCTTCCCGCCCATCCTCTGTGTGCATATTGCCGTATATTTATTGCTCCATGCCCGTGCAATTCCTGGCGGTATAGACTTGCTTTACTCATTGATAATGTCATGCAATATCAATCAAATGCAGTAATTTTGACATGTATGGATAGCTTAGATCTAGGGCTACATTTTAGAATCATCGGTGGCTTCCTAGATTTAAAACTTGTGGAGAAAATTTCAACCTCGCAATATGTTGTTTCTTCCCGCCCATCCTCTGTGTGCATATTGCCGTATATTTATTGCTCCATGCCGGTGCAATTCCTGGCGGTATAGACTTGCTTTACTCATTCATAATGTCATGCAATATCAATCAAATGCAGTAATTTTGACATGTATGGATAGCTTAGATCTGCCGCTACATTTTGCATTCATTGGCGGCTTCCCAGAGTTAAAAGTTGTTGGGGAAAATTCAAACCTCGCAATGTTTATTTTCTTCCCGGCCACCCTCTGTGTGCATATTACCGTCTATTTATTGCACCATGCCTGTCTAATTCCCTGGGGTATGGACTTGCTTTACTCATTCATAATTTCTTGGAATATCAACCAAAGGCAGTAATTTTGACATGTATGGATAGCTTAGATCTAGGGCTACATTTTGCAATCATCGGCGGCTTCCCAGAGTTAAAAGTTGTTGTGAAAAATTCAAACCTCGCAATGCTTTTTTTCTTCCCGCCCATCCTCTGTGTGCATATTGCCGTATATTTATTGCTCCATGCCCGTGCAATTCCTGGCGGTATAGACTTGCTTTACTCATTCATAATGTCATGCAATATCAATCAAATGCAGTAATTTTGACATGTATGGATAGCTCAAATCTGCCGCTACATTTTGCATTCATCGGCGGCTTCCCAGAGTTAAAAGTTGTTGTGAAAAATTCAAACCTCGCAATGTTTATTTTCTTCCCGGCCACCCTCTGTGTGCATATTACCGTCTATTTATTGCACCATGCCTGTCTAATTCGCTGGGGTATGGACTTGCTTTACTCATTCATAATTTCTTGGAATATCAACCAAAGACAGTAATTTAGACATGTGTGGATAGCTTAGATCTAGGGCTACATTTTGGAATCATCGGCGGCTTCCTAGATTTGAAACTTGTAGAGAAAATTTCAACCTCGCAATATTGTTTTCTTCCTGCAAATCCTCTGTGTGCATATTGCCGTATATTTATTGCTCCATGCCCGTGCAATTCCTGGCGGTATAGACTTGCTTTACTCATTGATAATGTCATGCAATATCAATCAAATGCAGTAATTTTGACATGTATGGATAGCTTAGATCTAGGGCTACATTTTAGAATCATCGGCGGCTTCCTAGATTTAAAACTTGTGGAGAAAATTTCAACCTCGCAATATTTTGTTTCTTCCCGCCCATCCTCTGTGTGCATATTGCCGTATATTTATTGCTCCATGCCGGTGCAATTCCTGGCGGTATAGACTTGCTTTACTATTTCATAATGTCATGCAATATCAATCAAATGCAGTAATTTTGACATGTATGGATAGCTCAAATCTGCCGCTACATTTTGCATTCATCGGCGGCTTCCCAGAGTTAAAAGTTGTTGTGAAAAATTCAAACCTCGCAATGTTTATTTTCTTCCCGGCCACCCTCTGTGTGCATATTACCGTCTATTTATTGCACCATGCCTGTCTAATTCCCTGGGGTATGGACTTGCTTTACTCATTCATAATTTCTTGGAATATCAACCAAAGACAGTAATTTTGACATGTATGGATAGCTTAGATCTAGGGCTACATTTTGGAATCATCGGCGGCTTCCTAGATTTAAAACTTGTGGAGAAAATTTCAACCTCGCAATAGTTTTTTCTTCCCGCCCATCCTCTGTGTGCATATTGCCGTATATTTATTGCTCCATGCCCGTGCAATTCCTGGCGGTATAGACTTGCTTTACTCATTGATAATGTCATGCAATATCAATCAAATGCAGTAATTTTGACATGTATGGATAGCTTAGATCTAGGGCTACATTTTAGAATCATCGGTGGCTTCCTAGATTTAAAACTTGTGGAGAAAATTTCAACCTCGCAATATGTTGTTTCTTCCCGCCCATCCTCTGTGTGCATATTGCCGTATATTTATTGCTCCATGCCGGTGCAATTCCTGGCGGTATAGACTTGCTTTACTCATTCATAATGTCATGCAATATCAATCAAATGCAGTAATTTTGACATGTATGGATAGCTTAGATCTGCCGCTACATTTTGCATTCATTGGCGGCTTCCCAGAGTTAAAAGTTGTTGGGGAAAATTCAAACCTCGCAATGTTTATTTTCTTCCCGGCCACCCTCTGTGTGCATATTACCGTCTATTTATTGCACCATGCCTGTCTAATTCCCTGGGGTATGGACTTGCTTTACTCATTCATAATTTCTTGGAATATCAACCAAAGACAGTAATTTTGACATGTATGGATAGCTTAGATCTAGGGCTACATTTTGGAATCATCGGCGGCTTCCTAGATTTAAAACTTGTGGAGAAAATTTCAACCTCGCATAGTTTTTTCTTCCCGCCCATCCTCTGTGTGCATATTGCCGTATATTTATTGCTCCATGCCCGTGCAATTCCTGGCGGTATAGACTTGCTTTACTATTTCATAATGTCATGCAATATCAATCAAATGCAGTAATTTTGACATGTATGGATAGCTCAAATCTGCCGCTACATTTTGCATTCATCGGCGGCTTCCCAGAGTTAAAAGTTGTTGTAAAAAATTCAAACCTCGCAATGTTTATTTTCTTCCCGGCCACCCTCTTTGTGCATATTACCGTCTATTTATTGCTCCATGCCGGTGCAATTCCTGGCGGTATAGACTTGCTTTACTCATTCATAATGTCATGCAATATCAATCAAATGCAGTAATTTTGACATGTATCGATAGCTCAAATCTGCCGCTACATTTTGCATTCTTTGGCGGCTTCCCAGAGTTAAAAGTTGTTGGGGAAAATTCAAACCTCGCAATGTTTATTTTCTTCCCGGCCACCCTCTGTGTGCATATTACCGTCTATTTATTGCACCATGCCTGTCTAATTCCCTGGGGTATGGACTTGCTTTATTCATTCATAATTTCTGGGAATATCAACCAAAGACAGTAATTTTGACATGTATGGATAGCTTAGATCTAGGGCTACATTTTGGAATCATCGGCGGCTTCCTAGATTTAAAACTTGTGGAGCAAATTTCAACCTCGCAATATTTTTTCTTCCCGCCCATCCTCTGTGTGCATATTGCCGTATATTTATTGCTCCATGCCCGTGCAATTCCTGGCGGTATAGACTTGCTTTACTCATTCATAATGTCATGCAATATCAATCAAATGCAGTAATTTTGACATGTATGGATAGCTTAGATCTAGGGCTACATTTTAGAATCATCGGCGGCTTCCTAGATTTAAAACTTGTGGAGAAAATTTCAACCTCGCAATATTTTTGTTTCTTCCCGCCCATCCTCTGTGTGCATATTGCCGTATATTTATTGCTCCATGCCGGTGCAATTCCTGGCGGTATAGACTTGCTTTACTCATTCATAATGTCATGCAATATCAATCAAATGCAGTAATTTTGACATGTATTGATAGCTTAGATCTGCCGCTACATTTTGCATTCATCGGCGGCTTCCCAGAGTTAAAAGTTGTTGTGAAAAATTCAAACCTCGCAATGTTTATTTTCTTACCGGCCACCCACTGTGTGCGTATTACCGTCTATCTATTGCACCATGCCTGTCTAATTCCCTGGGGTATGGACTTGCTTTACTCATTCATAATTTCTTGGAATATCAACCAAAGGCAGTAATTTTGACATGTATGGATAGCTCAAATCTGCCGCTACATTTTGCATTCATCGGCGGCTTCCCAGAGTTAAAAGTTGTTGTGAAAAATTCAAACCTCGCAATGTTTATTTTCTTCCCGGCCACCCTCTGTGTGCATATTACCGTCTATTTATTGCACCATGCCTGTCTAATTCCCTGGGGTATGGACTTGCTTTACTCATTCATAATTTCTTGGAATATCAACAAAAGACAGTAATTTTGACATGTATGGATAGCTTAGATCTAGGGCTACATTTTGGAATCATCGGCGGCTTCCTAGATTTAAAACTTGTGGAGCAAATTTCAACCTCGCAATATTTTTTCTTCCCGCCCATCCTCTGTGTGCATATTGCCGTATATTTATTGCTCCATGCCCGTGCAATTCCTGGCGGTATAGACTTGCTTTACTCATTCATAATGTCATGCAATATCAATCAAATGCAGTAATTTTGACATGTATGGATAGCTTAGATCTAGGGCTACATTTTAGAATCATCGGCGGCTTCCTAGATTTAAAACTCGTGGAGAAAATTTCAACCTCGCAATATTTTGTTTCTTCCCGCCCATCCTCTGTGTGCATATTGCCGTATATTTATTGCTCCATGCCGGTGCAATTCCTGGCGGTATAGACTTGCTTTACTCATTCATAATGTCATGCAATATCAATCAAATGCAGTAATTTTGACATGTATTGATAGCTTAGATCTGCCGCAAAATTTTGCATTCATCGGCGGCTTCCCAGAGTTAAAAGTTGTTGGGGAAAATTCAAACCTCGCAATGTTTATTTTCTTCCCGGCCACCCTCTGTGTGCATATTACCGTCTATTTATTGCACCATGCCTGTCTAATTCCCTGGGGTATGGACTTGCTTTACTCATTCATAATTTCTTGGAATATCAACCAAAGACAGTAATTTTGACATGTATGGATAGCTTAGATCTAGGGATACATTTTGCAATCATCGGCGGCTTCCCAGAGTTAAAAGTTGTTGTGAAAAATTCAAACCTCGCAATGCTTATTTTCTTACCGGCCACCCTCTGTGTGCATGTTACCGTCTATTTATTGCACCATGCCTGTCTAATTCCCTGGGGTAGGGACTTGCTTTACTCATTCATAATTGCATGGAATATCAACCAAAGGCAGTAATTTTGACATGTATGGATAGCTTAGATCTAGGGCTACATTTTGCATTCCTTGGCGGCTTCCAAGAGTTAAAAGTTGTTGGGGAAAATTCAAACCTCGCAATGTTTATTTTCTTCCCGGCCACCCTCTGTGTGCATATCACCGTCTATTTATTGCACCATGCCTGTCTAATTCCCTGGGGTATGGACTTGCTTTACTCATTCATAATTTCTTGGAATATCAACCAAAGGCAGTAATTTTGACATGTATGGATAGCTTAGATCTAGGGCTACATTTTGCAATCATCGGCGGCTTCCCAGAGTTAAAAGTTGTTGTGAAAAATACAAAAACCTCGCAATGCTTTTTTTTCTTCCCGCCCATCCTCTGTGTGCATATTGCCGTATATTTATTGCTCCATGCCCGTGCAATTCCTGGCGGTATAGACTTGCTTTACTCATTCATAATGTCATGCAATATCAATCAAATGCAGTAATTTTGACATGTATCGATAGCTCAAATCTGCCGCTACATTTTGCATTCATTGGCGGCTTCCCAGAGTTAAAAGTTGTTGGGGAAAATTCAAACCTCGCAATGTTTATTTTCTTCCCGGCCACCCTCTGTGTGCATATTACCGTCTATTTATTGCACCATGCCTGTCTAATTCCCTGGGGTATGGACTTGCTTTATTCATTCATAATTTCTGGGAATATCAACCAAAGACAGTAATTTTGACATGTATGGATAGCTTAGATCTAGGGCTACATTTTGGAATCATCGGCGGCTTCCTAGATTTAAAACTTGTGGAGCAAATTTCAACCTCGCAATATTTTTTCTTCCCGCCCATCCTCTGTGTGCATATTGCCGTATATTTATTGCTCCATGCCCGTGCAATTCCTGGCGGTATAGACTTGCTTTACTCATTCATAATGTCATGCAATATCAATCAAATGCAGTAATTTTGACATGTATGGATAGCTTAGATCTAGGGCTACATTTTAGAATCATCGGCGGCTTCCTAGATTTAAAACTTGTGGAGAAAATTTCAACCTCGCAATATTTTTGTTTCTTCCCGCCCATCCTCTGTGTGCATATTGCCGTATATTTATTGCTCCATGCCGGTGCAATTCCTGGCGGTATAGACTTGCTTTACTCATTCATAATGTCATGCAATATCAATCAAATGCAGTAATTTTGACATGTATTGATAGCTTAGATCTGCCGCTACATTTTGCATTCATCGGCGGCTTCCCAGAGTTAAAAGTTGTTGTGAAAAATTCAAACCTCGCAATGTTTATTTTCTTACCGGCCACCCACTGTGTGCGTATTACCGTCTATCTATTGCACCATGCCTGTCTAATTCCCTGGGGTATGGACTTGCTTTACTCATTCATAATTTCTTGGAATATCAACCAAAGGCAGTAATTTTGACATGTATGGATAGCTCAAATCTGCCGCTACATTTTGCATTCATCGGCGGCTTCCCAGAGTTAAAAGTTGTTGTGAAAAATTCAAACCTCGCAATGTTTATTTTCTTCCCGGCCACCCTCTGTGTGCATATTACCGTCTATTTATTGCACCATGCCTGTCTAATTCCCTGGGGTATGGACTTGCTTTACTCATTCATAATTTCTTGGAATATCAACAAAAGACAGTAATTTTGACATGTATGGATAGCTTAGATCTAGGGCTACATTTTGGAATCATCGGCGGCTTCCTAGATTTAAAACTTGTGGAGCAAATTTCAACCTCGCAATATTTTTTCTTCCCGCCCATCCTCTGTGTGCATATTGCCGTATATTTATTGCTCCATGCCCGTGCAATTCCTGGCGGTATAGACTTGCTTTACTCATTCATAATGTCATGCAATATCAATCAAATGCAGTAATTTTGACATGTATGGATAGCTTAGATCTAGGGCTACATTTTAGAATCATCGGCGGCTTCCTAGATTTAAAACTCGTGGAGAAAATTTCAACCTCGCAATATTTTGTTTCTTCCCGCCCATCCTCTGTGTGCATATTGCCGTATATTTATTGCTCCATGCCGGTGCAATTCCTGGCGGTATAGACTTGCTTTACTCATTCATAATGTCATGCAATATCAATCAAATGCAGTAATTTTGACATGTATTGATAGCTTAGATCTGCCGCAAAATTTTGCATTCATCGGCGGCTTCCCAGAGTTAAAAGTTGTTGTGAAAAATTCAAACCTCGCAATGCTTTTTTTCTTCCCGCCCATCCTCTGTGTGCATATTGCCGTATATTTATTGCTCCATGCCCGTGCAATTCCTGGCGGTATAGACTTGCTTTACTCATTCATAATGTCATGCAATATCAATCAAATGCAGTAATTTTGACATGTATGGATAGCTCAAATCTGCCGCTACATTTTGCATTCATCGGCGGCTTCCCAGAGTTAAAAGTTGTTGTGAAAAATTCAAACCTCGCAATGTTTATTTTCTTCCCGGCCACCCTCTGTGTGCATATTACCGTCTATTTATTGCACCATGCCTGTCTAATTCGCTGGGGTATGGACTTGCTTTACTCATTCATAATTTCTTGGAATATCAACCAAAGACAGTAATTTTGACATGTGTGGATAGCTTAGATCTAGGGCTACATTTTGGAATCATCGGCGGCTTCCTAGATTTGAAACTTGTAGAGAAAATTTCAACCTCGCAATATTGTTTTCTTCCTGCAAATCCTCTGTGTGCATATTGCCGTATATTTATTGCTCCATGCCCGTGCAATTCCTGGCGGTATAGACTTGCTTTACTCATTGATAATGTCATGCAATATCAATCAAATGCAGTAATTTTGACATGTATGGATAGCTTAGATCTAGGGCTACATTTTAGAATCATCGGCGGCTTCCTAGATTTAAAACTTGTGGAGAAAATTTCAACCTCGCAATATTTTGTTTCTTCCCGCCCATCCTCTGTGTGCATATTGCCGTATATTTATTGCTCCATGCCGGTGCAATTCCTGGCGGTATAGACTTGCTTTACTATTTCATAATGTCATGCAATATCAATCAAATGCAGTAATTTTGACATGTATGGATAGCTCAAATCTGCCGCTACATTTTGCATTCATCGGCGGCTTCCCAGAGTTAAAAGTTGTTGTGAAAAATTCAAACCTCGCAATGTTTATTTTCTTCCCGGCCACCCTCTGTGTGCATATTACCGTCTATTTATTGCACCATGCCTGTCTAATTCCCTGGGGTATGGACTTGCTTTACTCATTCATAATTTCTTGGAATATCAACCAAAGACAGTAATTTTGACATGTATGGATAGCTTAGATCTAGGGCTACATTTTGGAATCATCGGCGGCTTCCTAGATTTAAAACTTGTGGAGAAAATTTCAACCTCGCAATAGTTTTTTCTTCCCGCCCATCCTCTGTGTGCATATTGCCGTATATTTATTGCTCCATGCCCGTGCAATTCCTGGCGGTATAGACTTGCTTTACTCATTGATAATGTCATGCAATATCAATCAAATGCAGTAATTTTGACATGTATGGATAGCTTAGATCTAGGGCTACATTTTAGAATCATCGGTGGCTTCCTAGATTTAAAACTTGTGGAGAAAATTTCAACCTCGCAATATGTTGTTTCTTCCCGCCCATCCTCTGTGTGCATATTGCCGTATATTTATTGCTCCATGCCGGTGCAATTCCTGGCGGTATAGACTTGCTTTACTCATTCATAATGTCATGCAATATCAATCAAATGCAGTAATTTTGACATGTATGGATAGCTTAGATCTGCCGCTACATTTTGCATTCATTGGCGGCTTCCCAGAGTTAAAAGTTGTTGGGGAAAATTCAAACCTCGCAATGTTTATTTTCTTCCCGGCCACCCTCTGTGTGCATATTACCGTCTATTTATTGCACCATGCCTGTCTAATTCCCTGGGGTATGGACTTGCTTTACTCATTCATAATTTCTTGGAATATCAACCAAAGACAGTAATTTTGACATGTATGGATAGCTTAGATCTAGGGCTACATTTTGGAATCATCGGCGGCTTCCTAGATTTAAAACTTGTGGAGAAAATTTCAACCTCGCATAGTTTTTTCTTCCCGCCCATCCTCTGTGTGCATATTGCCGTATATTTATTGCTCCATGCCCGTGCAATTCCTGGCGGTATAGACTTGCTTTACTATTTCATAATGTCATGCAATATCAATCAAATGCAGTAATTTTGACATGTATGGATAGCTCAAATCTGCCGCTACATTTTGCATTCATCGGCGGCTTCCCAGAGTTAAAAGTTGTTGTGAAAAATTCAAACCTCGCAATGTTTATTTTCTTCCCGGCCACCCTCTTTGTGCATATTACCGTCTATTTATTGCTCCATGCCGGTGCAATTCCTGGCGGTATAGACTTGCTTTACTCATTCATAATGTCATGCAATATCAATCAAATGCAGTAATTTTGACATGTATGGATAGCTTAGATCTGCCGCTACATTTTGCATTCATCGGCGGCTTCCCAGAGTTAAAAGTTGTTGTGAAAAATTCAAACCTCGCAATGTTTATTTTCTTCCCGGCCACCCTCTGTGTGCATATTACCGTCTATTTATTGCACCATGCCTGTCTAATTCCCTGGGGTATGGACTTGCTTTACTCATTCATAATTTCTTGGAATATCAACCAAAGACAGTAATTTTGACATGTATGGATAGCTTAGATCTAGGGCTACATTTTGGAATCATCGGCGGCTTCCTAGATTTAAAACTTGTGGAGAAAATTTCAACCTCGCAATAGTTTTTTCTTCCCGCCCATCCTCTGTGTGCATATTGCCGTATATTTATTGCTCCTTGCCCGTGCAATTCCTGGCGGTATAGACTTGCTTTACTCATTCATAATGTCATGCAATATCAATCAAATGCAGTAATTTTGACATGTATGGATAGCTCAAATCTGCCGCTACATTTTGCATTCATCGGCGGCTTCCCAGAGTTAAACGATGTTGTGAAAAATTCAAACCTCGCAATGTTTATTTTCTTCCCGGCCACCCTCTGTGTGCATATTACTGTCTATTTATTGCACCATGCCTGTCTAATTCCCTGGGGTATGGACTTGCTTTACTCATTCATAATTTCTTGGAATATCAACCAAAGACAGTAATTTTGACATGTATGGATAGCTTAGATCTAGGGCTACATTTTGGAATCATCGGCGGCTTCCTAGATTTAAAACTTGTAGAGAAAATTTCAACCTCGCAATATTTTTTTCTTCCTGCAAATCCTCTGTGTGCATATTGCCGTATATTTATTGCTCCATGCCCGTGCAATTCCTGGCGGTATAGACTTGCTTTACTCATTGATAATGTCATGCAATATCAATCAAATGCAGTAATTTTGACATGTATGGATAGCTTAGATCTAGGGCTACATTTTAGAATCATCGGTGGCTTCCTAGATTTAAAACTTGTGGAGAAAATTTCAACCTCGCAATATGTTGTTTCTTCCCGCCCATCCTCTGTGTGCATATTGCCGTATATTTATTGCTCCATGCCGGTGCAATTCCTGGCGGTATAGACTTGCTTTACTCATTCATAATGTCATGCAATATCAATCAAATGCAGTAATTTTGACATGTATGGATAGCTTAGATCTGCCGCTACATTTTGCATTCATTGGCGGCTTCCCAGAGTTAAAAGTTGTTGGGGAAAATTCAAACCTCGCAATGTTTATTTTCTTCCCGGCCACCCTCTGTGTGCATATTACCGTCTATTTATTGCACCATGCCTGTCTAATTCCCTGGGGTATGGACTTGCTTTACTCATTCATAATTTCTTGGAATATCAACCAAAGACAGTAATTTTGACATGTATGGATAGCTTAGATCTAGGGCTACATTTTGGAATCATCGGCGGCTTCCTAGATTTAAAACTTGTGGAGAAAATTTCAACCTCGCATAGTTTTTTCTTCCCGCCCATCCTCTGTGTGCATATTGCCGTATATTTATTGCTCCATGCCCGTGCAATTCCTGGCGGTATAGACTTTCTTTACTATTTCATAATGTCATGCAATATCAATCAAATGCAGTAATTTTGACATGTATGGATAGCTCAAATCTGCCGCTACATTTTGCATTCATCGGCGGCTTCCCAGAGTTAAAAGTTGTTGTGAAAAATTCAAACCTCGCAATGTTTATTTTCTTCCCGGCCACCCTCTTTGTGCATATTACCGTCTATTTATTGCTCCATGCCGGTGCAATTCCTGGCGGTATAGACTTCCTTTACTCATTCATAATGTCATGCAATATCAATCAAATGCAGTAATTTTGACATGTATGGATAGCTTAGATCTGCCGCTACATTTTGCATTCATTGGCGGCTTCCCAGAGTTAAAAGTTGTTGGGGAAAATTCAAACCTCGCAATGTTTATTTTCTTCCCGGCCACCCTCTGTGTGCATATTACCGTCTATTTATTGCACCCTTCCTGTCTAATTCCCTGGGGTATGGACTTGCTTTACTCATTCATAATTTCTTGGAATATCAACCAAAGACAGTAATTGTGACATGTATGGATAGCTTAGATCTAGGGCTACATTTTGGAATCATCGGCGGCTCAATTCCTGGCGGTATAGACTTGCTTTACTCATTGATAATGTCATGCAATATCAATCAAATGCAGTAATTTTGAAATGTATGGACAGCTTAGATCTAGGGCTACATTTTGCAAGCATCGGCGGCTTCCCAGAGTTAAAAGTTGTTGTGAAAAATTCAAACCTCGTAATGCTTATTTTCTTCCCGGCCACCCTCTGTGTGCATATTACCGTCTATTTATTGCACCATGCCTGTCTAATTCCTGGCGGTATAGATTTGCTTTACTCATTCATAATTTCATGCAATATTAACCAAATGCAGTAATTTTGACATGTATGGATAGCTGAGATGTAGGCCTACATTTTGCAAGCATCGGCGGCTTCCCAGAGTTAAAAGTTGTTGTGAAAAATTCAAACCTCGCAATGTTTATTTTCTTCCCGGCCACCCTCTGTGTGCATATTACCGTCTATTTATTGCACCCTTCCTGTCTAATTCCCTGGGGTATGGACTTGCTTTACTCATTCATAATTTCTTGGAATATCAACCAAAGACAGTAATTTTGACATGTATGGATAGCTTAGATCTAGGGCTACATTTTGCAATCATCGGCGGCTTCCCAGAGTTAAAAGTTGTTGTGAAAAATTCAAACCTCGCAATGTTTATTTTCTTACCGGCCACCCACTGTGTGCGTATTACCGTCTATCTATTGCACCATGCCTGTCTAATTCCCTGGGGTATGGACTTGCTTTACTCATTCATAATTTCTTGGAATATCAACCAAAGACAGTAATTTTGACATGTATGGATAGCTTAGATCTAGGGCTACATTTTGGAATCATCGGCGGCTTCCTAGATTTAAAACTTGTAGAGAAAATTTCAACCTCGCAATATTTTTTTCTTCCTGCAAATCCTCTGTGTGCATATTGCCGTATATTTATTGCTCCATGCCCGTGCAATTCCTGGCGGTATAGACTTGCTTTACTCATTGATAATGTCATGCAATATCAATCAAATGCAGTAATTTTGACATGTATGGATAGCTTAGATCTAGGGCTACATTTTAGAATCATCGGTGGCTTCCTAGATTTAAAAGTTGTTGAGAAAATTTCAACCTCGCAATATGTTGTTTCTTCCCGCCCATCCTCTGTGTGCATATTGCCGTATATTTATTGCTCCATGCCGGTGCAATTCCTGGCGGTATAGACTTGCTTTACTCATTCATAATGTCATGCAATATCAATCAAATGCAGTAATTTTGACATGTATTGATAGCTTAGATCTGCCGCTACATTTTGCATTCATCGGCGGCTTCCCAGAGTTAAAAGTTGTTGTGAAAAATTCAAACCTCGCAATGTTTATTTTCTTACCGGCCACCCACTGTGTGCGTATTACCGTCTATCTATTGCACCATGCCTGTCTAATTCCCTGGGGTATGGACTTGCTTTACTCATTCATAATTTCTTGGAATATCAACCAAAGGCAGTAATTTTGACATGTATGGATAGCTCAAATCTGCCGCTACATTTTGCATTCATCGGCGGCTTCCCAGAGTTAAAAGTTGTTGTGAAAAATTCAAACCTCGCAATGTTTATTTTCTTCCCGGCCACCCTCTGTGTGCATATTACCGTCTATTTATTGCACCATGCCTGTCTAATTCCCTGGGGTATGGACTTGCTTTACTCATTCATAATTTCTTGGAATATCAACAAAAGACAGTAATTTTGACATGTATGGATAGCTTAGATCTAGGGCTACATTTTGGAATCATCGGCGGCTTCCTAGATTTAAAACTTGTGGAGCAAATTTCAACCTCGCAATATTTTTTCTTCCCGCCCATCCTCTGTGTGCATATTGCCGTATATTTATTGCTCCATGCCCGTGCAATTCCTGGCGGTATAGACTTGCTTTACTCATTCATAATGTCATGCAATATCAATCAAATGCAGTAATTTTGACATGTATGGATAGCTTAGATCTAGGGCTACATTTTAGAATCATCGGCGGCTTCCTAGATTTAAAACTCGTGGAGAAAATTTCAACCTCGCAATATTTTGTTTCTTCCCGCCCATCCTCTGTGTGCATATTGCCGTATATTTATTGCTCCATGCCGGTGCAATTCCTGGCGGTATAGACTTGCTTTACTCATTCATAATGTCATGCAATATCAATCAAATGCAGTAATTTTGACATGTATTGATAGCTTAGATCTGCCGCAAAATTTTGCATTCATCGGCGGCTTCCCAGAGTTAAAAGTTGTTGTGAAAAATTCAAACCTCGCAATGTTTATTTTCTTACCGGCCACCCACTGTGTGCGTATTACCGTCTATCTATTGCACCATGCCTGTCTAATTCCCTGGGGTATGGACTTGCTTTACTCATTCATAATTTCTTGGAATATCAACCAAAGGCAGTAATTTTGACATGTATGGATAGCTTAGATCTAGGGCTACATTTTGCAATCATCGGCGGCTTCCCAGAGTTAAAAGTTGTTGTGAAAAATTCAAACCTCGCAATGCTTTTTTTCTTCCCGCCCATCCTCTGTGTGCATATTGCCGTATATTTATTGCTCCATGCCCGTGCAATTCCTGGCGGTATAGACTTGCTTTACTCATTCATAATGTCATGCAATATCAATCAAATGCAGTAATTTTGACATGTATGGATAGCTCAAATCTGCCGCTACATTTTGCATTCATCGGCGGCTTCCCAGAGTTAAAAGTTGTTGTGAAAAATTCAAACCTCGCAATGTTTATTTTCTTCCCGGCCACCCTCTGTGTGCATATTACCGTCTATTTATTGCACCATGCCTGTCTAATTCGCTGGGGTATGGACTTGCTTTACTCATTCATAATTTCTTGGAATATCAACCAAAGACAGTAATTTTGACATGTGTGGATAGCTTAGATCTAGGGCTACATTTTGGAATCATCGGCGGCTTCCTAGATTTGAAACTTGTAGAGAAAATTTCAACCTCGCAATATTGTTTTCTTCCTGCAAATCCTCTGTGTGCATATTGCCGTATATTTATTGCTCCATGCCCGTGCAATTCCTGGCGGTATAGACTTGCTTTACTCATTGATAATGTCATGCAATATCAATCAAATGCAGTAATTTTGACATGTATGGATAGCTTAGATCTAGGGCTACATTTTAGAATCATCGGCGGCTTCCTAGATTTAAAACTTGTGGAGAAAATTTCAACCTCGCAATATTTTGTTTCTTCCCGCCCATCCTCTGTGTGCATATTGCCGTATATTTATTGCTCCATGCCGGTGCAATTCCTGGCGGTATAGACTTGCTTTACTATTTCATAATGTCATGCAATATCAATCAAATGCAGTAATTTTGACATGTATGGATAGCTCAAATCTGCCGCTACATTTTGCATTCATCGGCGGCTTCCCAGAGTTAAAAGTTGTTGTGAAAAATTCAAACCTCGCAATGTTTATTTTCTTCCCGGCCACCCTCTGTGTGCATATTACCGTCTATTTATTGCACCATGCCTGTCTAATTCCCTGGGGTATGGACTTGCTTTACTCATTCATAATTTCTTGGAATATCAACCAAAGACAGTAATTTTGACATGTATGGATAGCTTAGATCTAGGGCTACATTTTGGAATCATCGGCGGCTTCCTAGATTTAAAACTTGTGGAGAAAATTTCAACCTCGCAATAGTTTTTTCTTCCCGCCCATCCTCTGTGTGCATATTGCCGTATATTTATTGCTCCATGCCCGTGCAATTCCTGGCGGTATAGACTTGCTTTACTCATTGATAATGTCATGCAATATCAATCAAATGCAGTAATTTTGACATGTATGGATAGCTTAGATCTAGGGCTACATTTTAGAATCATCGGTGGCTTCCTAGATTTAAAACTTGTGGAGAAAATTTCAACCTCGCAATATGTTGTTTCTTCCCGCCCATCCTCTGTGTGCATATTGCCGTATATTTATTGCTCCATGCCGGTGCAATTCCTGGCGGTATAGACTTGCTTTACTCATTCATAATGTCATGCAATATCAATCAAATGCAGTAATTTTGACATGTATGGATAGCTTAGATCTGCCGCTACATTTTGCATTCATTGGCGGCTTCCCAGAGTTAAAAGTTGTTGGGGAAAATTCAAACCTCGCAATGTTTATTTTCTTCCCGGCCACCCTCTGTGTGCATATTACCGTCTATTTATTGCACCATGCCTGTCTAATTCCCTGGGGTATGGACTTGCTTTACTCATTCATAATTTCTTGGAATATCAACCAAAGGCAGTAATTTTGACATGTATGGATAGCTTAGATCTAGGGCTACATTTTGCAATCATCGGCGGCTTCCCAGAGTTAAAAGTTGTTGTGAAAAATTCAAACCTCGCAATGCTTTTTTTCTTCCCGCCCATCCTCTGTGTGCATATTGCCGTATATTTATTGCTCCATGCCCGTGCAATTCCTGGCGGTATAGACTTGCTTTACTCATTCATAATGTCATGCAATATCAATCAAATGCAGTAATTTTGACATGTATGGATAGCTCAAATCTGCCGCTACATTTTGCATTCATCGGCGGCTTCCCAGAGTTAAAAGTTGTTGTGAAAAATTCAAACCTCGCAATGTTTATTTTCTTCCCGGCCACCCTCTGTGTGCATATTACCGTCTATTTATTGCACCATGCCTGTCTAATTCGCTGGGGTATGGACTTGCTTTACTCATTCATAATTTCTTGGAATATCAACCAAAGACAGTAATTTTGACATGTGTGGATAGCTTAGATCTAGGGCTACATTTTGGAATCATCGGCGGCTTCCTAGATTTGAAACTTGTAGAGAAAATTTCAACCTCGCAATATTGTTTTCTTCCTGCAAATCCTCTGTGTGCATATTGCCGTATATTTATTGCTCCATGCCCGTGCAATTCCTGGCGGTATAGACTTGCTTTACTCATTGATAATGTCATGCAATATCAATCAAATGCAGTAATTTTGACATGTATGGATAGCTTAGATCTAGGGCTACATTTTAGAATCATCGGCGGCTTCCTAGATTTAAAACTTGTGGAGAAAATTTCAACCTCGCAATATTTTGTTTCTTCCCGCCCATCCTCTGTGTGCATATTGCCGTATATTTATTGCTCCATGCCGGTGCAATTCCTGGCGGTATAGACTTGCTTTACTATTTCATAATGTCATGCAATATCAATCAAATGCAGTAATTTTGACATGTATGGATAGCTCAAATCTGCCGCTACATTTTGCATTCATCGGCGGCTTCCCAGAGTTAAAAGTTGTTGTGAAAAATTCAAACCTCGCAATGTTTATTTTCTTCCCGGCCACCCTCTGTGTGCATATTACCGTCTATTTATTGCACCATGCCTGTCTAATTCCCTGGGGTATGGACTTGCTTTACTCATTCATAATTTCTTGGAATATCAACCAAAGACAGTAATTTTGACATGTATGGATAGCTTAGATCTAGGGCTACATTTTGGAATCATCGGCGGCTTCCTAGATTTAAAACTTGTGGAGAAAATTTCAACCTCGCAATAGTTTTTTCTTCCCGCCCATCCTCTGTGTGCATATTGCCGTATATTTATTGCTCCATGCCCGTGCAATTCCTGGCGGTATAGACTTGCTTTACTCATTGATAATGTCATGCAATATCAATCAAATGCAGTAATTTTGACATGTATGGATAGCTTAGATCTAGGGCTACATTTTAGAATCATCGGTGGCTTCCTAGATTTAAAACTTGTGGAGAAAATTTCAACCTCGCAATATGTTGTTTCTTCCCGCCCATCCTCTGTGTGCATATTGCCGTATATTTATTGCTCCATGCCGGTGCAATTCCTGGCGGTATAGACTTGCTTTACTCATTCATAATGTCATGCAATATCAATCAAATGCAGTAATTTTGACATGTATGGATAGCTTAGATCTGCCGCTACATTTTGCATTCATTGGCGGCTTCCCAGAGTTAAAAGTTGTTGGGGAAAATTCAAACCTCGCAATGTTTATTTTCTTCCCGGCCACCCTCTGTGTGCATATTACCGTCTATTTATTGCACCATGCCTGTCTAATTCCCTGGGGTATGGACTTGCTTTACTCATTCATAATTTCTTGGAATATCAACCAAAGACAGTAATTTTGACATGTATGGATAGCTTAGATCTAGGGCTACATTTTGGAATCATCGGCGGCTTCCTAGATTTAAAACTTGTGGAGAAAATTTCAACCTCGCATAGTTTTTTCTTCCCGCCCATCCTCTGTGTGCATATTGCCGTATATTTATTGCTCCATGCCCGTGCAATTCCTGGCGGTATAGACTTGCTTTACTATTTCATAATGTCATGCAATATCAATCAAATGCAGTAATTTTGACATGTATGGATAGCTCAAATCTGCCGCTACATTTTGCATTCATCGGCGGCTTCCCAGAGTTAAAAGTTGTTGTGAAAAATTCAAACCTCGCAATGTTTATTTTCTTCCCGGCCACCCTCTTTGTGCATATTACCGTCTATTTATTGCTCCATGCCGGTGCAATTCCTGGCGGTATAGACTTGCTTTACTCATTCATAATGTCATGCAATATCAATCAAATGCAGTAATTTTGACATGTATGGATAGCTTAGATCTGCCGCTACATTTTGCATTCATCGGCGGCTTCCCAGAGTTAAAAGTTGTTGTGAAAAATTCAAACCTCGCAATGTTTATTTTCTTCCCGGCCACCCTCTGTGTGCATATTACCGTCTATTTATTGCACCATGCCTGTCTAATTCCCTGGGGTATGGACTTGCTTTACTCATTCATAATTTCTTGGAATATCAACCAAAGACAGTAATTTTGACATGTATGGATAGCTTAGATCTAGGGCTACATTTTGGAATCATCGGCGGCTTCCTAGATTTAAAACTTGTGGAGAAAATTTCAACCTCGCAATAGTTTTTTCTTCCCGCCCATCCTCTGTGTGCATATTGCCGTATATTTATTGCTCCTTGCCCGTGCAATTCCTGGCGGTATAGACTTGCTTTACTCATTCATAATGTCATGCAATATCAATCAAATGCAGTAATTTTGACATGTATGGATAGCTCAAATCTGCCGCTACATTTTGCATTCATCGGCGGCTTCCCAGAGTTAAACGATGTTGTGAAAAATTCAAACCTCGCAATGTTTATTTTCTTCCCGGCCACCCTCTGTGTGCATATTACTGTCTATTTATTGCACCATGCCTGTCTAATTCCCTGGGGTATGGACTTGCTTTACTCATTCATAATTTCTTGGAATATCAACCAAAGACAGTAATTTTGACATGTATGGATAGCTTAGATCTAGGGCTACATTTTGGAATCATCGGCGGCTTCCTAGATTTAAAACTTGTAGAGAAAATTTCAACCTCGCAATATTTTTTTCTTCCTGCAAATCCTCTGTGTGCATATTGCCGTATATTTATTGCTCCATGCCCGTGCAATTCCTGGCGGTATAGACTTGCTTTACTCATTGATAATGTCATGCAATATCAATCAAATGCAGTAATTTTGACATGTATGGATAGCTTAGATCTAGGGCTACATTTTAGAATCATCGGTGGCTTCCTAGATTTAAAACTTGTGGAGAAAATTTCAACCTCGCAATATGTTGTTTCTTCCCGCCCATCCTCTGTGTGCATATTGCCGTATATTTATTGCTCCATGCCGGTGCAATTCCTGGCGGTATAGACTTGCTTTACTCATTCATAATGTCATGCAATATCAATCAAATGCAGTAATTTTGACATGTATGGATAGCTTAGATCTGCCGCTACATTTTGCATTCATTGGCGGCTTCCCAGAGTTAAAAGTTGTTGGGGAAAATTCAAACCTCGCAATGTTTATTTTCTTCCCGGCCACCCTCTGTGTGCATATTACCGTCTATTTATTGCACCATGCCTGTCTAATTCCCTGGGGTATGGACTTGCTTTACTCATTCATAATTTCTTGGAATATCAACCAAAGACAGTAATTTTGACATGTATGGATAGCTTAGATCTAGGGCTACATTTTGGAATCATCGGCGGCTTCCTAGATTTAAAACTTGTGGAGAAAATTTCAACCTCGCATAGTTTTTTCTTCCCGCCCATCCTCTGTGTGCATATTGCCGTATATTTATTGCTCCATGCCCGTGCAATTCCTGGCGGTATAGACTTGCTTTACTATTTCATAATGTCATGCAATATCAATCAAATGCAGTAATTTTGACATGTATGGATAGCTCAAATCTGCCGCTACATTTTGCATTCATCGGCGGCTTCCCAGAGTTAAAAGTTGTTGTGAAAAATTCAAACCTCGCAATGTTTATTTTCTTCCCGGCCACCCTCTTTGTGCATATTACCGTCTATTTATTGCTCCATGCCGGTGCAATTCCTGGCGGTATAGACTTCCTTTACTCATTCATAATGTCATGCAATATCAATCAAATGCAGTAATTTTGACATGTATGGATAGCTTAGATCTGCCGCTACATTTTGCATTCATTGGCGGCTTCCCAGAGTTAAAAGTTGTTGGGGAAAATTCAAACCTCGCAATGTTTATTTTCTTCCCGGCCACCCTCTGTGTGCATATTACCGTCTATTTATTGCACCCTTCCTGTCTAATTCCCTGGGGTATGGACTTGCTTTACTCATTCATAATTTCTTGGAATATCAACCAAAGACAGTAATTGTGACATGTATGGATAGCTTAGATCTAGGGCTACATTTTGGAATCATCGGCGGCTCAATTCCTGGCGGTATAGACTTGCTTTACTCATTGATAATGTCATGCAATATCAATCAAATGCAGTAATTTTGAAATGTATGGACAGCTTAGATCTAGGGCTACATTTTGCAAGCATCGGCGGCTTCCCAGAGTTAAAAGTTGTTGTGAAAAATTCAAACCTCGTAATGCTTATTTTCTTCCCGGCCACCCTCTGTGTGCATATTACCGTCTATTTATTGCACCATGCCTGTCTAATTCCTCGCGGTATAGATTTGCTTTACTCATTCATAATTTCATGCAATATCAACCAAATGCAGTAATTTTGACATGTATGGATAGCTGAGATGTAGGCCTACATTTTGCAAGCATCGGCGGCTTCCCAGAGTTAAAAGTTGTTGTGAAAAATTCAAACCTCGCAATGTTTATTTTCTTCCCGGCCACCCTCTGTGTGCATATTACCGTCTATTTATTGCACCCTTCCTGTCTAATTCCCTGGGGTATGGACTTGCTTTACTCATTCATAATTTCTTGGAATATCAACCAAAGACAGTAATTTTGACATGTATGGATAGCTTAGATCTAGGGCTACATTTTGCAATCATCGGCGGCTTCCCAGAGTTAAAAGTTGTTGTGAAAAATTCAAACCTCGCAATGTTTATTTTCTTACCGGCCACCCACTGTGTGCGTATTACCGTCTATCTATTGCACCATGCCTGTCTAATTCCCTGGGGTATGGACTTGCTTTACTCATTCATAATTTCTTGGAATATCAACCAAAGACAGTAATTTTGACATGTATGGATAGCTTAGATCTAGGGCTACATTTTGGAATCATCGGCGGCTTCCTAGATTTAAAACTTGTAGAGAAAATTTCAACCTCGCAATATTTTTTTCTTCCTGCAAATCCTCTGTGTGCATATTGCCGTATATTTATTGCTCCATGCCCGTGCAATTCCTGGCGGTATAGACTTGCTTTACTCATTGATAATGTCATGCAATATCAATCAAATGCAGTAATTTTGACATGTATGGATAGCTTAGATCTAGGGCTACATTTGAGAATCATCGGTGGCTTCCTAGATTTAAAACTTGTGGAGAAAATTTCAACCTCGCAATATGTTGTTTCTTCCCGCCCATCCTCTGTGTGCATATTGCCGTATATTTATTGCTCCATGCCGGTGCAATTCCTGGCGGTATAGACTTGCTTTACTCATTCATAATGTCATGCAATATCAATCAAATGCAGTAATTTTGACATGTATGGATAGCTTAGATCTGCCGCTACATTTTGCATTCATTGGCGGCTTCCCAGAGTTAAAAGTTGTTGGGGAAAATTCAAACCTCGCAATGTTTATTTTCTTCCCGGCCACCCTCTGTGTGCATATTACCGTCTATTTATTGCACCATGCCTGTCTAATTCCCTGGGGTATGGACTTGCTTTACTCATTCATAATTTCTTGGAATATCAACCAAAGACAGTAATTTTGACATGTATGGATAGCTTAGATCTAGGGCTACATTTTGGAATCATCGGCGGCTTCCTAGATTTAAAACTTGTGGAGAAAATTTCAACCTCGCATAGTTTTTTCTTCCCGCCCATCCTCTGTGTGCATATTGCCGTATATTTATTGCTCCATGCCCGTGCAATTCCTGGCGGTATAGACTTGCTTTACTATTTCATAATGTCATGCAATATCAATCAAATGCAGTAATTTTGACATGTATGGATAGCTCAAATCTGCCGCTACATTTTGCATTCATCGGCGGCTTCCCAGAGTTAAAAGTTGTTGTGAAAAATTCAAACCTCGCAATGTTTATTTTCTTCCCGGCCACCCTCTTTGTGCATATTACCGTCTATTTATTGCTCCATGCCGGTGCAATTCCTGGCGGTATAGACTTGCTTTACTCATTCATAATGTCATGCAATATCAATCAAATGCAGTAATTTTGACATGTATGGATAGCTTAGATCTGCCGCTACATTTTGCATTCATTGGCGGCTTCCCAGAGTTAAAAGTTGTTGGGGAAAATTCAAACCTCGCAATGTTTATTTTCTTCCCGGCCACCCTCTGTGTGCATATTACCGTCTATTTATTGCACCCTTCCTGTCTAATTCCCTGGGGTATGGACTTGCTTTACTCATTCATAATTTCTTGGAATATCAACCAAAGACAGTAATTGTGACATGTATGGATAGCTTAGATCTAGGGCTACATTTTGGAATCATCGGCGGCTCAATTCCTGGCGGTATAGACTTGCTTTACTCATTGATAATGTCATGCAATATCAATCAAATGCAGTAATTTTGAAATGTATGGACAGCTTAGATCTAGGGCTACATTTTGCAAGCATCGGCGGCTTCCCAGAGTTAAAAGTTGTTGTGAAAAATTCAAACCTCGTAATGCTTATTTTCTTCCCGGCCACCCTCTGTGTGCATATTACCGTCTATTTATTGCACCATGCCTGTCTAATTCCTGGCGGTATAGATTTGCTTTACTCATTCATAATTTCATGCAATATCAACCAAATGCAGTAATTTTGACATGTATGGATAGCTGAGATGTAGGCCTACATTTTGCAAGCATCGGCGGCTTCCCAGAGTTAAAAGTTGTTGTGAAAAATTCAAACCTCGTAATGCTTATTTTCTTCCCGGCCACCCTCTGTGTGCATATTACCGTCTATTTATTGCACCCTTCCTGTCTAATTCCCTGGGGTATGGACTTGCTTTACTCATTCATAATTTCTTGGAATATCAACCAAAGACAGTAATTTTGACATGTATGGATAGCTTAGATCTAGGGCTACATTTTGCAATCATCGGCGGCTTCCCAGAGTTAAAAGTTGTTGTGAAAAATTCAAACCTCGCAATGTTTATTTTCTAACCGGCCACCCACTGTGTGCGTATTACCGTCTATCTATTGCACCATGCCTGTCTAATTCCCTGGGGTATGGACTTGCTTTACTCATTCATAATTTCTTGGAATATCAACCAAAGGCAGTAATTTTGACATGTATGGATAGCTTAGATCTAGGGCTACATTTTGCATTCATCGGCGGCTTCCCAGAGTTAACAGTTGTTGTGAAAAATTCAAACCTCGCAATGTTTATTGTCTTACCGGCCACCCACTGTGTGCGTATTACCGTCTATCTATTGCACCATGCCTGTCTAATTCCCTGGGGTATTGACTTGCTTTACTCATTCATAATTTCTTGGAATATCAACCAAAGGCAGTAATTTTGACATGTATGGATAGCTTAGATCTAGGGCTACATTTTGCAAGCATCGGCGGCTTCCCAGAGTTAAAAGTTGTTGTGAAAAATTCAAACCTCGCAATGTTTATTTTCTTCCCGGCCACCCTCTGTGTGCATATTACCGTCTATTTATTGCACTATGCCTGTCTAATTCCCTGGGGTAGGGACTTGCTTTACTCATTCATAATTGCATGGAATATCAACCAAAGGCAGTAATTTTGACATGTATGAATAGCTTAGATCTAGGGCTACATTTTGCAATCATCGGCGGCATCCTAGATTTAGAACTTGTGGAGACAATTTCAACCTCGCAATATTTTTTCTTCCCGCCCACCCTCTGTGTGCATATTGCAGTGTATTTATTGCCCCATGCCCGTGCAATTCCTGGCTGTATAGATTTGCTTTACTCATTCATAATTTCATGCAATATCAACCAAATGCAGTAATTTTGACATGTATGGATAGCTTAGATCTGCCGCTACATTTTGCATTCATTGGCGGCTTCCCAGAGTTAAAGGTTGTTGGGGAAAATTCAAACCTCGCAATGTTTATTTTCTTCCCGGCCACCCTCTGTGTGCATATTACCGTCTATTTATTGCACCATGCCTGTCTAATTCCCTGGGGTATGGACTTGCTTTACTCATTCATAATTTCTTGGAATATCAACCAAAGACAGTAACTTTGACATGTATGGATAGCTTAGATCTAGGGCTACATTTTGGAATCATCGGCGGCTTCCTAGATTTCAAACTTGTGGAGAAAATTTCAACATCGCAATATTTTTTTCTTCCCGCCCATCCTCTGTGTGCATATTGCCGTATATTTATTGCTCCATGCCCGTGCAATTCCTGGCGGTATAGACTTGCTTTACTCATTCATAATTTCATGCAATATCAACCAAATGCAGTAATTTTGACATGTATGGATAGCTTAGATCTGCCGCTACATTTTGCATTCATTGGCGGCTTCCCAGAGTTAAAGGTTGTTGGGGAAAATTCAAACCTCGCAATGTTTATTTTCTTCCCGGCCACCCTCTGTGTGCATATTACCGTCTATTTTTTGCACCATGCCTGTCTAATTCCCAGGGGTATGGACTTGCTTTACTCATTCATAATTTCTTGGAATATCAACCAAAGGCAGTAATTTTGACATGTATGGATAGCTTAGATCTAGGGCTACATTTTGCAATCATCGGCGGCTTCCCAGAGTTAAAAGTTGTTGTTAAAAATTTAAACCTCGCAATGTTTATTTTCTTCCCGGCCACCCTCTGTGTGCATATTACCGTCTATTTATTGCACCATGCCTGTCTAATTCCCTGGGGTATGGACTTGCTTTACTCATTCATAACTGCATGGAATATCAACCAAAGACAGTAATTTTGACATGTATGGATAGCTTAGATCTAGGGCTACATTTTGCAATCATCGGCGGCTTCCTAGATTTAAAACTTGTGGAGAAAATGTCAACAGCGCAATGTTTATTTTCTTCCCGCCCATCCTCTGTGTGCATATTGCAGTGTATTTATTGCCCCATGCCCGTGCAATTCCTGGCGGTATAGATTTGCTTTACTCATTCATAATTTCATGCAATATCAACCAAATGCAGTAATTTTGACATGTATGGATAGCTTAGATCTAGGGCTACATTTTGCAAGCATCGGCGGCTTCCCAGAGTTAAAAGTTGTTGTGAAGAATTCAAACCTGGCAATGTTTGTTTTCTTCCCGGCCACCCTCTGTGTGCATATTACCGTCTATTTATTGCACCATGCCTGTCTAATTCCCTGGGGTATGGATTTGCTTTACTCATTCATAACTGCATGGAATATCAACCAAAGACAGTAATTTTGACATGTATGGATAGCTTAGATCTAGGGCTACATTTTGCAATCATCGGCGGCTTCCTAGATTTAAAACTTGTGGAGAAAATTTCAACCTCGCAATGTTTGTTTTCTTCCCGGCCAC
Source organism: Hippasteria phrygiana (assembly GCA_037893225.1). NCBI lineage: Eukaryota > Metazoa > Echinodermata > Asteroidea > Valvatida > Goniasteridae > Hippasteria > Hippasteria phrygiana. Next base: position 1,330,892 of record JAZGUH010000341.1, read on the forward strand.
CCTCTCCGTATATTTATTGCTCCATGCCCGTGCAATTCCTGTCGGTATAGACTTGCTTTACTCATTCATAATGTCATGCAATATCAATCAAATGCAGTAATTTTGACATGTATGGATAGCTTAGATCTAGGGCTACATTTTGGAATCATCGGCGGCTTCCTAGATTTAAAATTTGTGGAGAAAATTTCAACCTCGCAATATTATTTTCTTCCCGCCCATCCTCTGTGTGCATATTGCCGTATATGTATTGCTCCATGCCCGTGCAATTCCTGTCGGTATAGACTTGCTTTACTCATTCATAAAGTCATGCAATATTAATCAAATGCAGTAATTTTGACATGTATGGATAGCTTAGATCTAGGGCTACATTTTGGAATCATCGGCGGCTTCCTAGATTTTAAACTTGTGAAGAAAATTTCAACCTCGCAATATTTTTTTCTTCCCGCCCATCCTCTGTGTGCATATTACCGTCTATTTATTGCCCCATGCCTGTCTAATTCCCTGGGGTATGGACTTGCTTTACTCATTCATAATTTCTTGGAATATCAACCAAATGCAGTAATTTTGACATGTATGGATAGCTTAGATCTGCCGCTACATTTTGCATTCATTGGCGGCTTCCCAGAGTTAAAGGTTGTTGGGGAAAATTCAAACCTCGCAATATTTTTTCTTCCCGCCCACCCTCTGTGTGCATATTACCGTCTATTTATTGCGCCATGCCTGTCTAATTCCTGGCGGTATAGATTTGCTTTACTCATTCATAATTTCATGCAATATCAACCAAATGCAGTAATTTTGACATGTATGGATAGCTTAGATCTAGGGCTACATTTTGCAAGCATCGGCGGCTTCCCAGAGTTAAAAGTTGTTGTGAAAAATTCAAACCTCGCAATGTTTATTTTCTTACCGGCCACCCACTGTGTGCGTATTACCGTCTATCTATTGCACCATGCCTGTCTAATTCCCTGGGGTATGGACTTGCTTTACTCATTCATAATTTCTTGGAATATCAACCAAAGGCAGTAATTTTGACATGTATGGATAGCTTAGATCAAGGGCTACATTTTGGAATCATCGGCGGCTTCCTAGATTTAAAACTTGTGGAGAAAATTTCAACCTCGCAATATTTTTTTCTTCCCGCCCATCCTCTGTGTGCATATTGCCGTATATTTATTGCTCCATGCCCGTGCAATTCCTGGCGGTATAGATTTGCTTTACTCATTCATAATGTCATGCAATATCAATCAAATGCAGTAATTTTGACATGTATGGATAGCTTAGATCTAGGGCTACATTTTGCAAGCATCGGCGGCTTCCCAGAGTTAAAAGTTGTTGTGAAAAATTCAAACCTCGCAATGTTTATTTTCTTACCGGCCACCCACTGTGTGCATATTACCGTCTATTTATTGCAACATGCCTGTCTAATTCCCTGGGGTAGGGACTTGCTTTACTCATTCATAATTGCATGGAATACCAACCAAAGGCAGTAATTTTGACATGTATGGATAGCTTAGATCTAGGGCTACATTTTGCAATCATCGGCGGCTTCCCAGAGTTAAAAGTTGTTGTGAAAAATTCAAACCTCGCAATGTTTATTTTCTTACCGGCCACCCACTGTGTGCGTATTACCGTCTATCTATTGCACCATGCCTGTCTAATTCCCTGGGGTATGGACTTGCTTTACTCATTCATAATTTCTTGGAATATCAACCAAAGGCAGTAATTTTGACATGTATGGATAGCTTAGATCTAGGGCTACATTTTGGAATCATCGGCGGCTTCCTAGATTTAAAACTTGTGGAGAAAATTTCAACCTCGCAATATTTTTTTCTTCCCGCCCATCCTCTGTGTGCATATTGCCGTATATTTATTGCTCCATGCCCGTGCAATTCCTGGCGGTATAGATTTGCTTTACTCATTCATAATGTCATGCAATATCAATCAAATGCAGTAATTTTGACATGTATGGATAGCTTAGATCTAGGGCTACATTTTGCAAGCATCGGCGGCTTCCCAGAGTTAAAAGTTGTTGTGAAAAATTCAAACCTCGCAATGTTTATTTTCTTACCGGCCACCCACTGTGTGCATATTACCGTCTATTTATTGCAACATGCCTGTCTAATTCCCTGGGGTAGGGACTTGCTTTACTCATTCATAATTGCATGGAATACCAACCAAAGGCAGTAATTTTGACATGTATGGATAGCTTAGATCTAGGGCTACATTTTGCAATCATCGGCGGCTTCCCAGAGTTAAAAGTTGTTGTGAAAAATTCAAACCTCGCAATGTTTATTTTCTTACCGGCCACCCACTGTGTGCGTATTACCGTCTATCTATTGCACCATGCCTGTCTAATTCCCTGGGGTATGGACTTGCTTTACTCATTCATAATTTCTTGGAATATCAACCAAAGGCAGTAATTTTGACATGTATGGATAGCTTAGATCTAGGGCTACATTTTGCAATCATCGGCGGCTTCCTAGATTTAAAACTTGTGGAGAAAATTTCAACCTCGCAATATTTTTTTCTTCCCTCCCATCCTCTGTGTGCATATTGCCGTATATTTATTGCTCCATGCCCGTGCAATTCCTGGCGGTATAGATTTGCTTTACTCATTCATAATGTCATGCAATATCAATCAAATGCAGTAATTTTGACATGTATGGATAGCTTAGATCTAGGGCTACATTTTGCAAGCATCGGCGGCTTCCCAGAGTTAAAAGTTGTTGTGAAAAATTCAAACCTCGCAATGTTTATTTTCTTACCGGCCACCCACTGTGTGCATATTACCGTCTATTTATTGCACCATGCCTGTCTAATTCCCTGGGGTAGGGACTTGCTTTACTCATTCATAATTGCATGGAATACCAACCAAAGGCAGTAATTTTGACATGCATGGATAGCTTAGATCTAGGGCTACATTTTGCAATCATCGGCGGCTTCCCAGAGTTAAAAGTTGTTGTGAAAAATTTAAACCTCGCAATGTTTATTTTCTTCCCGGCCACCCTCTGTGTGCATATTACCGTCTATTTATTGCACCATGCCTGTCTAATTCCCTGGGGTATGGACTTGCTTTACTCATTCATAACTGCATGGAATATCAACCAAAGACAGTAATTTTGACATGTATGGATAGCTTAAATCTAGGGCTACATTTTGCAATCATCGGCGGCTTCCTAGATTTAAAACTTGTGGAGAAAATGTCAACCTCGCAATGTTTATTTTCTTCCCGCCCATCCTCTGTGTGCATATTGCAGTGTATTTATTGCCCCATGCCCGTGCAATTCCTGGCGGTATAGATTTGCTTTACTCATTCATAATTTCATGCAATATCAACCAAATGCAGTAATTTTGACATGTATGGATAGCTTAGATCTAGGGCTACATTTTGCAATCATCGGCGGCTTCCTAGATTTAAAACTTGTGGAGAAAATTTCAACCTCGCAATGTTTGTTTTCTTCCCGCCCACCCTCTCCGTATATTTATTGCTCCATGCCCGTGCAATTCCTGTCGGTATAGACTTGCTTTACTCATTCATAATGTCATGCAATATCAATCAAATGCAGTAATTTTGACATGTATGGATAGCTTAGATCTAGGGCTACATTTTGGAATCATCGGCGGCTTCCTAGATTTAAAATTTGTAGAGAAAATTTCAACCTCGCAATATTATTTTCTTCCCGCCCATCCTCTGTGTGCATATTGCCGTATATGTATTGCTCCATGCCCGTGCAATTCCTGTCGGTATAGACTTGCTTTACTCATTCATAAAGTCATGCAATATTAATCAAATGCAGTAATTTTGACATGTATGGATAGCTTAGATCTAGGGCTACATTTTGGAATCATCGGCGGCTTCCTAGATTTAAAACTTGTGAAGAAAATTTCAACCTCACAATATTGTTTTCTTCCCGCCCATCCTCTGTGTGCATATTACCGTCTATTTATTGCACCATGCCTGTCTAATTCCCTGGGGTATGGACTTGCTTTACTCATTCATAATTTCTTGGAATATCAACCAAAGGCAGTAATTTTGACATGTATGGATAGCTTAGATCTAGGGCTACATTTTGCAATCATCGGCGGCTTCCCAGAGTTAAAAGTTGTTGTGAAAAATTCAAACCTCGCAATGTTTATTTTCTTACCGGCCACCCTCTGTGTGCATATTACCGTCTATTTTTTGCACCATGCCTGTCTAATTCCCAGGGGTATGGACTTGCTTTACTCATTCATAATTTCTTGGAATATCAACCAAAGGCAGTAATTTTGACATGTATGGATAGCTTAGATCTAGGGCTACATTTTGCAATCATCGGCGGCTTCCCAGAGTTAAAAGTTGTTGTGACAAATTTAAACCTCGCAATGTTTATTTTCTTCCCGGCCACCCTCTGTGTGCATATTACCGTCTATTTATTGCACCATGCCTGTCTAATTCCCTGAGGTAGGGACTTGCTTTACTCATTCATAATTGCATGGAATATCAACCAAAGGCAGTAATTTTGACATGTATGGATAGCTTAGATCTAGGGCTACATTTTGCAATCATCGGCGGCTTCCTAGATTTATAACTTGTGGAGAAAATTTCAACCTCGCAATATTTTTTCTTCCCGCCCACCCTCTGTGTGCATATTGCAGTGTATTTATTGCCCCATGCCCGTGCAATTCCTGGCGGTATAGATTTGCTTTACTCATTCATAATTTCATGCAATATCAACCAAATGGAGTAATTTTGACATGTATGGATAGCTTAGATCTAGGGCTACATTTTGCAAGCATCGGCGGCTTCCCAGAGTTAAAAGTTGTTGTGAAAAATTCAAACCTCGCAATGTTTATTTTCTTCCCGGCCACCCTCTGTGTGCATATTACAGTCTATTTATTGCACCATGCCTGTCTAATTCCCTGGGGTATGGACTTGCTTTACTCATTCATAACTGCATGGAATATCAACCAAAGACAGTAATTTTGACATGTATGGATAGCTTAGATCTAGGGCTACATTTTGCAATCATCGGCGGCTTCCTAGATTTAAAACTTGTGGAGAAAATGTCAACCTCGCAATGTTTATTTTCTTCCCGCCCATCCTCTGTGTGCATATTGCAGTGTATTTATTGCCCCATGCCCGTGCAATTCCTGGCGGTATAGATTTGCTTTACTCATTCATAATTTCATGCAATATCAACCAAATGCAGTAATTTTGACATGTATGGATAGCTTAGATCTAGGGCTACATTTTGCAAGTATCGGCGGCTTCCCAGAGTTAAAAGTTGTTGTGAAGAATTCAAACCTCGCAATGTTTATTTTCTTCCCGGCCACCCTCTGTGTGCATATTACCGTCTATTTATTGTACCATGCCTGTCTAATTCCCTGGGGTATGGATTTGCTTTACTCATTCATAACTGCATGGAATATCAACCAAAGACAGTAATTTTGACATGTATGGATAGCTTAGATCTAGGGCTACATTTTGCAATCATCGGCGGCTTCCTAGATTTAAAACTTGTGGAGAAAATTTCAACCTCGCAATGTTTGTTTTCTTCCCGCCCACCCTCTGTGTGCATATTGCCGTATATTTATTGCTCCATGCCCGTGCAATTCCTGTCGGTATAGACTTGCTTTACTCATTCATAATGTCATGCAATATCAATCAAATGCAGTAATTTTGACATGTATGGATAGCTTAGATCTAGGGCTACATTTTGGAATCATCGGCGGCTTCCTAGATTTAAAATTTGTAGAGAAAATTTCAACCTCGCAATATTATTTTCTTCCCGCCCATCCTCTGTGTGCATATTGCCGTATATGTATTGCTCCATGCCCGTGCAATTCCTGTCGGTATAGACTTGCTTTACTCATTCATAAAGTCATGCAATATTAATCAAATGCAGTAATTTTGACATGTATGGATAGCTTAGATCTAGGGCTACATTTTGGAATCATCGGCGGCTTCCTAGATTTAAAACTTGTGAAGAAAATTTCAACCTCACAATATTTTTTTCTTCCCGCCCATCCTCTGTGTGCATATTACCGTCTATTTATTGCACCATGCCTGTCTAATTCCCTGGGGTATGGACTTGCTTTACTCATTCATAATTTCTTGGAATATCAACCAAAGGCAGTAATTTTGACATGTATGGATAGCTTAGATCTGCTGCTACATTTTGCATTCATCGGGCTTCCCAGAGTTAAAAGTTGTTGTGAAAAATGCAAACCTCGCAATGTTTATTTTCTTACCGGCCACCCACTGTGTGCATATTACCGTCTATTTATTGCACCATGCCTGTCTAATTCCCTGGGGTATGGACTTGCTTTACTCATTCATAATTTCTTGGAATATCAACCAAAGGCAGTAATTTTGACATGTATGGATAGCTTAGATCTAGGGCTACATTTTGCAAGCATCGGCGGCTTCCCAGAGTTAAAAGTTGTTGTGAAAAATGTAAACCTCGCAATGTGTATTTTCTTCCCGGCCACCCTCTGTGTGCATATTACCGTCTATTTATTGCACCATGCCTGTCTAATTCCCTGGGGTATGGACTTGCTTTACTCATTCATAATTTCTTGGAATATCAACCAAAGGCAGTAATTTTGACATGTATGGATAGCTTAGATCTAGGGCTACATTTTGCAATCATCGGCGGCTTCCTAGATTTAAAACTTGTGGATAAAATTTCAACCTCGCAATGTTTATTTTCTTCCCGCCCACCCTCTGTGTGCATATTGCCGTATATTTATTGCTCCATGCCCGTGCAATTCCTGTCGGTATAGACTTGCTTTACTCATTCATAATGTCATGCAATATCAATCAAATGCAGTAATTTTGACATGTATGGATAGCTTAGATCTAGGGCTACATTTTGGAATCATCGGCGGCTTCCTAGATTTAAAATTTGTGGAGAAAATTTCAACCTCGCAATATTATTTTCTTCCCGCCCATCCTCTGTGTGCATATTGCCGTATATTTATTGCTCCATGCCCGTGCAATTCCTGGCGGTATAGACTTGCTTTACTCATTCATAATGTCATGCAATATCAATCAAATGCAGTAATTGTTGACATGTATGGATAGCTTAGATCTGCCGCTACATTTTGCATTCATCGGCGGCTTCCCAGAGTTAAAAGTTGTTGTGAAAAATTCAAACCTCGCAATGTTTATTTTCTTACCGGCCACCCACTGTGTGCATATTACCGTCTATTTATTGCACCATGCCTGTCTAATTCCCTGGGGTATGGACTTGCTTTACTCATTCATAATTTCTTGGAATATCAACCAAAGGCAGTAATTTTGACATGTATGGATAGCTTAGATCTAGGGCTACATTTTGCAATCATCGGCGGCTTCCCAGAGTTAAAAGTTGTTGTGAAAAATGTAAACCTCGCAATGTTTATTTTCTTCCCGGCCACCCTCTGTGTGCATATTACCGTCTATTTATTGCACCATGCCTGTCTAATTCCCTGCGGTAGGGACTTGCTTTACTCATTCATAATTTCTTGGAATATCAGCCAAAGGCAGTAATTTTGACATGTATGGATAGCTTAGATCTAGGGCTACATTTTGGAATCATCGGCGGCTTCCTAGATTTAAAACTTGTGGAGAAAATTTCAACCTCGCAATATTTTTTTCTTCCCGCCCATCCTCTGTGTGCATATTGCCGTATATGTATTGCTCCATGCCCGTGCAATTCCTGGCGGTATAGATTTGCTTTACTCATTCATAATTTCATGCAATATCAACCAAATGCAGTAATTTTGACATGTATGGATAGCTTAGATCTAGGGCTACATTTTGCAAGCATCGGCGGCTTCCTAGATTTAAAATTTGTGGAGAAAATTTCAACCTCGCAATATTTATTTTCTTCCCGCCCATCCTCTGTGTGCATATTGCCGTATATGTATTGCTCCATGCCCGTGCAATTCCTGGCGGTATAGACTTGCTTTACTCATTCATAATGTCATGCAATATCAATCAAATGCAGTAATTTTGACATGTATGGATAGCTTAGATCTGCCGCTACATTTTGCATTCATCGGGCTTCCCAGAGTTAAACGTTGTTGTGAAAAATTCAAACCTCGCAATGTTTATTTTCTTACCGGCCACCCACTGTGTGCATATTACCGTCTATTTATTGCACCATGCCTGTCTAATTCCCTGGGGTATGGATTTGCTTTACTCATTCATAACTGCATAGAATATCAACCAAAGACAGTAATTTTGACATGTATGGGTAGCTTAGATCTAGGGCTACATTTTGCAATCATCGGCGGCTTCCTAGATTTAAAACTTGTGGAGAAAATTTCAACCTCGCAATGTTTATTTTCTTCCCGCCCACCCTCTGTGTGCATATTGCCGTATATTTATTGCTCCATGCCCGTGCAATTCCTGTCGGTACAGACTTGCTTTACTCATTCATAATGTCATGCAATATCAATCAAATGCAGTAATTTTGACATGTATGGATAGCTTAGATCTAGGGCTACATTTTGGAATCATCGGCGGCTTCCTAGATTTAAAATTTGTGTAGAAAATTTCAACCTCGCAATATCATTTTCTTCCCGCCCATCCTCTGTGTGCATATTGCCGTATACTTATTGCTCCATGCCCGTGCAATTCCTGGCGGTATAGACTTGCTTTACTCATTCATAATGTCATGCAATATCAATCAAATGCAGTAATTTTTGACATGTATGGATAGCTTAGATCTGCAGCTACATTTTGCATTCATCGGCGGCTTCCCAGAGTTAAAAGTTGTTGTGAAAAATTTCAACCTCGCAATGTTTATTTTCTTACCGGCCACCCAATGTGTGCATATTACCGTCTATTTATTGCACCATGCCTGTCTAATTCCCTGGGGTATGGACTTGCTTTACTCATTCATAATTTCTTGGAATATCAACCAAAGGCAGTAATTTTGACATGTATGGATAGCTTAGATCTAGGGCTACATTTTGCAATCATCGGCGGCTTCCCAGAGTTAAAAGTTGTTGAGAAAAATGTAAACCTCGCAATGTTTATTTTCTTCCCGGCCACCCTCTGTGTGCATATTACCGTCTATTTATTGCACCATGCCTGTCTAATTCCCTGCGGTAGGGACTTGCTTTACTCATTCATAATTTCTTGGAATATCAACCAAAGGCAGTAATTTTGACATGTATGGATAGCTTAGATCTAGGGCTACATTTTGGAATCATCGGCGGCTTCCTAGATTTAAAACTTGTGGAGAAAATTTCAACCTCGCAATATTTTTTTCTTCCCGCCCATCCTCTGTGTGCATATTGCCGTATATGTATTGCTCCATGCCCGTGCAATTCCTGGCGGTATAGATTTGCTTTACTCATTCATAATTTCATGCAATATCAACCAAATGCAGTAATTTTGACATGTATGGATAGCTTAGATCTAGGGCTACATTTTGCAAGCATCGGCGGCTTCCTAGATTTAAAATTTGTGGAGAAAATTTCAACCTCGCAATATTTATTTTCTTCCCGCCCATCCTCTGTGTGCATATTGCCGTATATGTATTGCTCCATGCCCGTGCAATTCCTGGCGGTATAGACTTGCTTTACTCATTCATAATGTCATGCAATATCAATCAAATGCAGTAATTTTGACATGTATGGATAGCTTAGATCTGCCGCTACATTTTGCATTCATCGGGCTTCCCAGAGTTAAACGTTGTTGTGAAAAATTCAAACCTCGCAATGTTTATTTTCTTACCGGCCACCCACTGTGTGCATATTACCGTCTATTTATTGCACCATGCCTGTCTAATTCCCTGGGGTATGGATTTGCTTTACTCATTCATAACTGCATGGAATATCAACCAAAGACAGTAATTTTGACATGTATGGGTAGCTTAGATCTAGGGCTACATTTTGCAATCATCGGCGGCTTCCTAGATTTAAAACTTGTGGAGAAAATTTCAACCTCGCAATGTTTATTTTCTTCCCGCCCACCCTCTGTGTGCATATTGCCGTATATTTATTGCTCCATGCCCGTGCAATTCCTGTCGGTACAGACTTGCTTTACTCATTCATAATGTCATGCAATATCAATCAAATGCAGTAATTTTGACATGTATGGATAGCTTAGATCTAGGGCTACATTTTGGAATCATCGGCGGCTTCCTAGATTTAAAATTTGTGTAGAAAATTTCAACCTCGCAATATTATTTTCTTCCCGCCCATCCTCTGTGTGCATATTGCCGTATATTTATTGCTCCATGCCCGTGCAATTCCTGGCGGTATAGACTTGCTTTACTCATTCATAATGTCATGCAATATCAATCAAATGCAGTAATTTTTGACATGTATGGATAGCTTAGATCTGCCGCTACATTTTGCATTCATCGGCGGCTTCCCAGAGTTAAAAGTTGTTGTGAAAAATTCAAACCTCGCAATGTTTATTTTCTTACCGGCCACCCAATGTGTGCATATTACCGTCTATTTATTGCACCATGCCTGTCTAATTCCCTGGGGTATGGACTTGCTTTACTCATTCATAATTTCTTGGAATATCAACCAAAGGCAGTAATTTTGACATGTATGGATAGCTTAGATCTAGGGCTACATTTTGCAATCATCGGCGGCTTCCCAGAGTTAAAAGTTGTTGAGAAAAATGTAAACCTCGCAATGTTTATTTTCTTCCCGGCCACCCTCTGTGTGCATATTACCGTCTATTTATTGCACCATGCCTGTCTAATTCCCTGCGGTAGGGACTTGCTTTACTCATTCATAATTTCTTGGAATATCAACCAAAGGCAGTAATTTTGACATGTATGGATAGCTTAGATCTAGGGCTACATTTTGGAATCATCGGCGGCTTCCTAGATTTAAAACTTGTGGAGAAAATTTCAACCTCGCAATATTTTTTTCTTCCCGCCCATCCTCTGTGTGCATATTGCCGTATATGTATTGCTCCATGCCCGTGCAATTCCTGGCGGTATAGATTTGCTTTACTCATTCATAATTTCATGCAATATCAACCAAATGCAGTAATTTTGACATGTATGGATAGCTTAGATCTAGGGCTACATTTTGCAAGCATCGGCGGCTTCCTAGATTTAAAATTTGTGGAGAAAATTTCAACCTCGCAATATTTATTTTCTTCCCGCCCATCCTCTGTGTGCATATTGCCGTATATGTATTGCTCCATGCCCGTGCAATTCCTGGCGGTATAGACTTGCTTTACTCATTCATAATGTCATGCAATATCAATCAAATGCAGTAATTTTGACATGTATGGATAGCTTAGATCTGCCGCTACATTTTGCATTCATCGGGCTTCCCAGAGTTAAACGTTGTTGTGAAAAATTCAAACCTCGCAATGTTTATTTTCTTACCGGCCACCCACTTTGTGCATATTACCGTCTATTTATTGCACCATGCCTGTCTAATTCCCTGGGGTATGGATTTGCTTTACTCATTCATAACTGCATGGAATATCAACCAAAGACAGTAATTTTGACATGTATGGGTAGCTTAGATCTAGGGCTACATTTTGCAATCATCGGCGGCTTCCTAGATTTAAAACTTGTGGAGAAAATTTCAACCTCGCAATGTTTATTTTCTTCCCGCCCACCCTCTGTGTGCATATTGCCGTATATTTATTGCTCCATGCCCGTGCAATTCCTGTCGGTACAGACTTGCTTTACTCATTCATAATGTCATGCAATATCAATCAAATGCAGTAATTTTGACATGTATGGATAGCTTAGATCTAGGGCTACATTTTGGAATCATCGGCGGCTTCCTAGATTTAAAATTTGTGTAGAAAATTTCAACCTCGCAATATTATTTTCTTCCCGCCCATCCTCTGTGTGCATATTGCCGTATATTTATTGCTCCATGCCCGTGCAATTCCTGGCGGTATAGACTTGCTTTACTCATTCATAATGTCATGCAATATCAATCAAATGCAGTAATTTTTGACATGTATGGATAGCTTAGATCTGCCGCTACATTTTGCATTCATCGGCGGCTTCCCAGAGTTAAAAGTTGTTGTGAAAAATTCAAACCTCGCAATGTTTATTTTCTTACCGGCCACCCAATGTGTGCATATTACCGTCTATTTATTGCACCATGCCTGTCTAATTCCCTGGGGTATGGACTTGCTTTACTCATTCATAATTTCTTGGAATATCAACCAAAGGCAGTAATTTTGACATGTATGGATAGCTTAGATCTAGGGCTACATTTTGCAATCATCGGCGGCTTCCCAGAGTTAAAAGTTGTTGAGAAAAATGTAAACCTCGCAATGTTTATTTTCTTCCCGGCCACCCTCTGTGTGCATATTACCGTCTATTTATTGCACCATGCCTGTCTAATTCCCTGCGGTAGGGACTTGCTTTACTCATTCATAATTTCTTGGAATATCAACCAAAGGCAGTAATTTTGACATGTATGGATAGCTTAGATCTAGGGCTACATTTTGCAAGCATCGGCGGCTTCCCAGAGTTAAAAGTTGTTGTGAAAAATTCAAACCTCGCAATGTTTATTTTCTTCCCGGCCACCCTCTGTGTGCATATTACCGTCTATTTATTGCACCATGCCTGTCTAATTCCCTGCGGTAGGGACTTGCTTTACTCATTCATAATTTCTTGGAATATCAACCAAAGGCAGTAATTTTGACATGTACGGATAGCTTAGATCTAGGGCTACATTTTGCAAGCATCGGCGGCTTCCCAGAGTTAAAAGTTGTTGTGAAAAATTCAAACCTCGCAATGTTTATTTTCTTCCCGCCCACCCTCTGTGTGCATATTACCGTCTATTTATTGCACCATGCTTGTCTAATTCCCTGGGGTATGGACTTGCTTTACTCATTCATAATTTCTTGGAATATCAACCAAAGGCAGTAATTTTGACATGTATGGATAGCTTAGATCTAGGGCTACATTTTGGAATCATCGGCGGCTTCCTAGATTTAAAACTTGTGGAGAAAATTTCAACCTCGCAATATTTTTTTCTTCCCGCCCATCCTCTGTGTGCATATTGCCGTATATGTATTGCTCCATGCCCGTGCAATTCCTGGCGGTATAGACTTGCTTTACTCATTCATAATGTCATGCAATATCAATCAAATGCAGTAATTTTGACATGTATGGATAGCTTAGATCTGCCGCTACATTTTGCATTCATCGGGCTTCCCAGAGTTAAACGTTGTTGTGAAAAATTCAAACCTCGCAATGTCTATTTTCTTACCGGCCACCCACTGTGTGCATATTACCGTTTATTTATTGCACCAAGCCTGTCTAATTCCCTGGGGTATGGACTTGCTTTACTTATTCATAATTTCTTGGAATATCAACCAAAGGCAGTAATTTTGACATGTATGGATAGCTTAGATCTAGGGCTACATTTTGCAATCATCGGCGGCTTCCCAGAGTTAAAAGTTGTTGTGAAAAATTTAAACCTCGCAATGTATATTTTCTTCCCGGCCACCCTCTGTGTGCATATTACCGTCTATTTATTGCACCATGCCTGTCTAATTCCCTGCGGTAGGGATTTGCTTTACTCATTCATAACTGCATGGAATATCAACCAAAGACAGTAATTTTGACATGTATGGATAGCTTAGATCAAGGGCTACATTTTGCAAACATCGGCGGCTTCCCAGAGTTAAAAGTTGTTGAGAAAAATGTAAACCTCGCAATGTTTATTTTCTTCCCGGCCACCCTCTGTGTGCATATTACCGTCTATTTATTGCACCATGCCTGTCTAATTCCCTGCGGTAGGGACTTGCTTTACTCATTCATAATTTCTTGGAATATCAACCAAAGGCAGTAATTTTGACATGTATGGATAGCTTAGATCTAGGGCTACATTTTGCAAGCATCGGCGGCTTCCCAGAGTTAAAAGTTGTTGTGAAAAATTCAAACCTCGCAATGTTTATTTTCTTCCCGGCCACCCTCTGTGTGCATATTACCGTCTATTTATTGCACCATGCCTGTCTAATTCCCTGCGGTAGGGACTTGCTTTACTCATTCATAATTTCTTGGAATATCAACCAAAGGCAGTAATTTTGACATGTACGGATAGCTTAGATCTAGGGCTACATTTTGCAAGCATCGGCGGCTTCCCAGAGTTAAAAGTTGTTGTGAAAAATTCAAACCTCGCAATGTTTATTTTCTTCCCGCCCACCCTCTGTGTGCATATTACCGTCTATTTATTGCACCATGCTTGTCTAATTCCCTGGGGTATGGACTTGCTTTACTCATTCATAATTTCTTGGAATATCAACCAAAGGCAGTAATTTTGACATGTATGGATAGCTTAGATCTAGGGCTACATTTTGGAATCATCGGCGGCTTCCTAGATTTAAAACTTGTGGAGAAAATTTCAACCTCGCAATATTTTTTTCTTCCCGCCCATCCTCTGTGTGCATATTGCCGTATATGTATTGCTCCATGCCCGTGCAATTCCTGGCGGTATAGACTTGCTTTACTCATTCATAATGTCATGCAATATCAATCAAATGCAGTAATTTTGACATGTATGGATAGCTTAGATCTGCCGCTACATTTTGCATTCATCGGGCTTCCCAGAGTTAAACGTTGTTGTGAAAAATTCAAACCTCGCAATGTCTATTTTCTTACCGGCCACCCACTGTGTGCATATTACCGTTTATTTATTGCACCAAGCCTGTCTAATTCCCTGGGGTATGGACTTGCTTTACTCATTCATAATTTCTTGGAATATCAACCAAAGGCAGTAATTTTGACATGTATGGATAGCTTAGATCTAGGGCTACATTTTGCAATCATCGGCGGCTTCCCAGAGTTAAAAGTTGTTGTGAAAAATTTAAACCTCGCAATGTATATTTTCTTCCCGGCCACCCTCTGTGTGCATATTACCGTCTATTTATTGCACCATGCCTGTCTAATTCCCTGCGGTAGGGATTTGCTTTACTCATTCATAACTGCATGGAATATCAACCAAAGACAGTAATTTTGACATGTATGGATAGCTTAGATCAAGGGCTACATTTTGCAAACATCGGCGGCTTCCTAGATTTAAAACTTGTGGAGAAAATTTCAACCTCGCAATGTCTATTTTCTTCCCGCCCACCCTCTGTGTGCATATTGCCGTATATGTATTGCTCCATGCCCGTGCAATTCCTGTCGGTATAGACTTGCTTTACTCATTCATAATGTCATGCAATATTAATCAAATGCAGTAATTTTGACAGGTATGGATAGCTTAGATCTAGGGCTACATTTTGGAATCATCGGCGGCTTCCTAGATTTAAAACTTGTGGAGAAAATTTCAACCTCGCAATATTTTTTTCTTCCCGCCCATCCTCTGTGTGCATATTACCGTCTATTTATTGCACCATGCCTGTCTAATTCCCTGGGGTATGGACTTGCTTTACTCATTCATAATTTCTTCTAATATCAGCCAAAGGCAGTAATTTTGACATGTATGGATAGCTTAGATCTAGGGCTACATTTTGGAATCATCGGCGGCTTCCTAGATTTAAAATTTGTGTAGAAAATTTCAACCTCGCAATATTATTTTCTTCCCGCCCATCCTCTGTGTGCATATTGCCGTATATTTATTGCTCCATGCCCGTGCAATTCCTGGCGGTATAGACTTGCTTTACTCATTCATAATGTCATGCAATATCAATCAAATGCAGTGATTTTTGACATGTATGGATAGCTTAGATCTGCCGCTACATTTTGCATTCATCGGCGGCTTCCCAGAGTTAAAAGTTGTTGTGAAAAATTCAAACCTCGCAATGTTTATTTTCTTACCGGCCACCCAATGTGTGCATATTACCGTCTATTTATTGCACCATGCCTGTCTAATTCCCTGGGGTATGGACTTGCTTTACTCATTCATAATTTCTTGGAATATCAACCAAAGGCAGTAATTTTGACATGTATGGATAGCTTAGATCTAGGGCTACATTTTGCAATCATCGGCGGCTTCCCAGAGTTAAAAGTTGTTGAGAAAAATGTAAACCTCGCAATGTTTATTTTCTTCCCGGCCACCCTCTGTGTGCATATTACCGTCTATTTATTGCACCATGCCTGTCTAATTCCCTGCGGTAGGGACTTGCTTTACTCATTCATAATTTCTTGGAATATCAACCAAAGGCAGTAATTTTGACATGTATGGATAGCTTAGATCTAGGGCTACATTTTGCAAGCATCGGCGGCTTCCCAGAGTTAAAAGTTGTTGTGAAAAATTCAAACCTCGCAATGTTTATTTTCTTACCGGCCACCCACTGTGTGCATATTACCGTCTATTTATTGCACCTTGCCTGTCTAATTCCCTGGGGTATGGACTTGCTTTACCCATTCATAATTTCATGCAATATCAACCAAATGCAGTAATTTTGACATGTATGGATAGCTTAGATCTAGGGCTACATTTTGCAAGCATCGGCGGCTTCCCAGAGTTAAAAGTTGTTGTGAAGAATTCAAACCTCGCAATGTTTATTTTCTTCCCGGCCACCCTCTGTGTGCATATTACCGTCTATTTATTGCACCATGCCTGTCTAATTCCCTGAGGTAGGGACTTGCTTTACTCATTCATAATTGCATGGAATATCAACCAAAGGCAGTAATTTTGACATGTATGGATAGCTTAGATCTAGGGCTACATTTTGCAATCATCGGCGGCTTCCTAGATTTAAAACTTGTGGAGAAAATTTCAACCTCGCAATGTTTGTTTTCTTCCCGCCCACCCTCTGTGTGCATATTGCCGTATATTTATTGCTCCATGCCCGTGCAATTCCTGTCGGTATAGACTGTCTAGGGCTACATTTTGCAATCATCGGCGGCTTCCCAGAGTTAAAAGTTGTTGTGAAAAATTTAAACCTCGCAATGTATATTTTCTTCCCGGCCACCCTCTGTGTGCATATTACCGTCTATTTATTGCACCATGCCTGTCTAATTCCCTGCGGTAGGGATTTGCTTTACTCATTCATAACTGCATGGAATATCAACCAAAGACAGTAATTTTGACATGTATGGATAGCTTAGATCAAGGGCTACATTTTGCAAACATCGGCGGCTTCCTAGATT
This sequence comes from Hippasteria phrygiana, assembly GCA_037893225.1. Taxonomy (NCBI): domain Eukaryota; kingdom Metazoa; phylum Echinodermata; class Asteroidea; order Valvatida; family Goniasteridae; genus Hippasteria; species Hippasteria phrygiana. The sequence continues at coordinate 1,347,919 of JAZGUH010000341.1, forward strand.
TAAAACTTGTGGAGAAAATTTCAACCTCGCAATGTATATTTTCTTCCCGCCCACCCTCTGTGTGCATATTGCCGTATATGTATTGCTCCATGCCCGTGCAATTCCTGTCGGTATAGACTTGCTTTACTCATTCATAATGTCATGCAATATTAATCAAATGCAGTAATTTTGACATGTATGGATAGCTTAGATCTAGGGCTACATTTTGGAATCATCGGCGGCTTCCTAGATTAAACATTTGTGTAGAAAATTTCAACCTCGCAATATTATTTTCTTCCCGCCCATCCTCTGTGTGCATATTGCCGTATATTTATTGCTCCATGCCCGTGCAATTCCTGGCGGTATAGACTTGCTTTACTCATTCATAATGTCATGCAATATCAATCAAATGCAGTAATTTTTGACATGTATGGATAGCTTAGATCTGCAGCTACATTTTGCATTCATCGGCGGCTTCCCAGAGTTAAAAGTTGTTGTGAAAAATTCAAACCTCGCAATGTTTATTTTCTTACCGGCCACCCAATGTGTGCATATTACCGTCTATTTATTGCACCATGCCTGTCTAATTCCCTGGGGTATGGACTTGCTTTACTCATTCATAATTTCTTGGAATATCAACCAAAGGCAGTAATTTTGACATGTATGGATAGCTTAGATCTAGGGCTACATTTTGCAATCATCGGCGGCTTCCCAGAGTTAAAAGTTGTTGAGAAAAATGTAAACCTCGCAATGTTTATTTTCTTCCCGGCCACCCTCTGTGTGCATATTACCGTCTATTTATTGCACCATGCCTGTCTAATTCCCTGCGGTAGGGACTTGCTTTACTCATTCATAATTTCTTGGAATATCAACCAAAGGCAGTAATTTTGACATGTATGGATAGCTTAGATCTAGGGCTACATTTTGCAAGCATCGGCGGCTTCCTAGATTTAAAACTTGTGGAGAAAATTTCAACCTCGCAATATTTTTTTCTTCCCGCCCATCCTCTGTGTGCATATTGCCGTATATGTATTGCTCCATGCCCGTGCAATTCCTGGCGGTATAGACTTGCTTTACTCATTCATAATGTCATGCAATATCAATCAAATGCAGTAATTTTGACATGTATGGATAGCTTAGATCTGCCGCTACATTTTGCATTCATCGGGCTTCCCAGAGTTAAACGTTGTTGTGAAAAATTCAAACCTCGCAATGTCTATTTTCTTACCGGCCACCCACTGTATGCATATTACCGTCTATTTATTGCACCAAGCCTGTCTAATTCCCTGGGGTATGGACTTGCTTTACTCATTCATAATTTCTTGGAATATCAACCAAAGGCAGTAATTTTGACATGTATGGATAGCTTAGATCTAGGGCTACATTTTGCAATCATCGGCGGCTTCCCAGAGTTAAAAGTTGTTGTGAAAAATTTAAACCTCGCAATGTATATTTTCTTCCCGGCCACCCTCTGTGTGCATATTACCGTCTATTTATTGCACCATGCCTGTCTAATTCCCTGCGGTAGGGATTTGCTTTACTCATTCATAACTGCATGGAATATCAACCAAAGACAGTAATTTTGACATGTATGGATAGCTTAGATCAAGGGCTACATTTTGCAAACATCGGCGGCTTCCTAGATTTAAAACTTGTGGAGAAAATTTCAACCTCGCAATGTCTATTTTCTTCCCGCCCACCCTCTGTGTGCATATTGCCGTATATGTATTGCTCCATGCCCGTGCAATTCCTGTCGGTATAGACTTACTTTACTCATTCATAATGTCATGCAATATTAATCAAATGCAGTAATTTTGAAATGTATGGATAGCTTAGATCTAGGGCTACATTTTGGAATCATCGGCGGCTTCCTAGATTTAAAACTTGTGGAGAAAATTTCAACCTCGCAATATTTTTTTCTTCCCGCCCATCCTCTGTGTGCATATTACCGTCTATTTATTGCACCATGCCTGTCTAATTCCCTGGGGTATGGACTTGCTTTACTCATTCATAATTTCTTCTAATATCAGCCAAAGGCAGTAATTTTGACATGTATGGATAGCTTAGATCTAGGGCTACATTTTGGAATCATCGGCGGCTTCCTAGATTTAAAACTTGTGGAGAAAATTTCAACCTCGCAATATTTTTTTCTTCCCGCCCATCCTCTGTGTGCATATTACCGTCTATTTATTGCACCATGCCTGTCTAATTCCCTGGGGTATGGACTTGCTTTACTCATTCATAATTTCTTCTAATATCAGCCAAAGGCAGTAATTTTGACATGTATAGATAGCTTAGATCTAGGGCTACATTTTGCAAGCATCGGCGGCTTCCCAGAGTTAAAAGTTGTTGTGAAGAATTCAAACCTCGCAATGTTTATTTTCTTCCCGGCCACCCTCTGTGTGCATATTACCGTCTATTTATTGCACCATGCCTGTCTAATTCCCTGAGGTAGGGACTTGCTTTACTCATTCATAATTGCATGGAATATCAACCAAAGGCAGTAATTTTGACATGTATGGATAGCTTAGATCTAGGGCTAGATTTTGCAATCATCGGCGGCTTCCTAGATTTAAAACTTGTGGAGAAAATTTCAACCTCGCAATGTTTGTTTTCTTCCCGCCCACCCTCTGTGTGCATATTGCCGTATATTTATTGCTCCATGCCCGTGCAATTCCTGTCGGTATAGACTGTCTAGGGCTACATTTTGCAATCATCGGCGGCTTCCCAGAGTTAAAAGTTGTTGTGAAAAATTTAAACCTCGCAATGTTTGTTTTCTTCCCGCCCATCCTCTGTGTGCATATTGCCGTATATGTATTGCTCCATGCCCGTGCAATTCCTGGCGGTATAGACTTGCTTTACTCATTCATAATGTCATGCAATATCAATCAAATACAGTAATTTTGACATGTATGGATAGCTTAGATCCGCCGCTACATTTTGCATTCATCGGGCTTCCCAGAGTTAAAAGTTGTTGTGAAAAATTCAAACCTCGCAATGTTTATTTTCTTACCGGCCACCCACTGTGTGCATATTACCGTCTATTTATTGCACCATGCCTGTCTAATTCCCTGGGGTATGGATTGCTTTACTCATTCATAATGTCTTGGAATATCAACCAAAGGCAGTAATTTTGACATGTATGGATAGCGTAGATCTAGAGCTACATTTTGCAATCATCGGCGGCTTCCCAGAGTTAAAAGTTGTTGTGAAAAATGTAAACCTCGCAATGTTTATTTTCTTCCCGGCCACCCTCTGTGTGCATATTACCGTCTATTTATTGCACCATGCCTGTCTAATTCCCTGGGGTAGGGACTTGCTTTACTCATTCATAACTGCATGGAATATCAATCAAATGCAGTAATTTTGACATGTATGGATAGCTTAGATCTAGGGCTACATTTTGCAATCACCGGCGGCTTCCTAGATTTAAAACTTGTGGATAAAATTTCAACCTCGCAATGTTTATTTTCTTCCCGCCCACCCTCTGTGTGCATATTGCCGTATATTTATTGCTCCATGCCCGTGCAATTCCTGTCGGTATAGACTTGCTTTACTCATTCATATTGTCATGCAATATCAATCAAATGCAGTAATTTTGACATGTATGGATAGCTTAGATCTAGGGCTACATTTTGGAATCATCGGCGGCTTCCTAGATTTAAAATTTGTGGAGAAAATTTCAACCTCGCAATATTATTTTCTTCCCGCCCATCCTCTGTGTGCATATTGCCGTATATTTATTGCTCCATGCCCGTGCAATTCCTGGCGGTATAGACTTGCTTTACTCATTGATAATGTCATGCAATATCAATCAAATGCAGTAATTTTTGACATGTATGGATAGCTTAGATCTGCCGCTACATTTTGCATTCATCGGCGGCTTCCCAGAGTTAAAAGTTGTTGTGAAAAATTTAAACCTCGCAATGTATATTTTCTTCCCGGCCACCCTCTGTGTGCATATTACCGTCTATTTATTGCACCATGCCTGTCTAATTCCCTGCGGTAGGGATTTGCTTTACTCATTCATAACTGCATGGAATATCAACCAAAGACAGTAATTTTGACATGTATGGATAGCTTAGATCAAGGGCTACATTTTGCAAACATCGGCGGCTTCCTAGATTTAAAACTTGTGGAGAAAATTTCAACCTCGCAATGTCTATTTTCTTCCCGCCCACCCTCTGTGTGCATATTGCCGTATATGTATTGCTCCATGCCCGTGCAATTCCTGTCGGTATAGACTTGCTTTACTCATTCATAATGTCATGCAATATTAATCAAATGCAGTAATTTTGACATGTATGGATAGCTTAGATCTAGGGCTACATTTTGGAATCATCGGCGGCTTCCTAGATTTAAAACTTGTGGAGAAAATTTCAACCTCGCAATATTTTTTTCTTCCCGCCCATCCTCTGTGTGCATATTACCGTCTATTTATTGCACCATGCCTGTCTAATTCCCTGGGGTATGGACTTGCTTTACTCATTCATAATTTCTTCTAATATCAACCAAAGGCAGTAATTTTGACATGTATGGATAGCTTAGATCTAGGGCTACATTTTGGAATCATCGGCGGCTTCCTAGATTTAAAACTTGTGGAGAAAATTTCAACCTCGCAATATTTTTTTCTTCCCGCCCATCCTCTGTGTGCATATTGCCGTATATTTATTGCTCCATGCCCGTGCAATTCCCGGCGGTATAGACTTGCTTTACTCATTCATAATGTCATGCAATATCAATCAAATGCAGTAATTTTGACATGTATGGATAGCTTAGATCTGCCGCTACATTTTGCATTCATCGGGCTTCCCAGAGTTAAACGTTGTGGTGAAAAATTCAAACCTCGCAATGTTTATTTTCTTACCGGCCACCCACTGTGTGCATATTACCGTCTATTTATTGCACCTTGCCTGTCTAATTCCCTGGGGTATGGACTTGCTTTACTCATTCATAATTTCTTCTAATATCAACCAAAGGCAGTAATTTTGACATGTATGGATAGCTTAGATCTAGGGCTACATTTTGGAATCATCGGCGGCTTCCTAGATTTAAAACTTGTGGAGAAAATTTCAACCTCGCAATATTTTTTTCTTCCCGCCCATCCTCTGTGTGCATATTGCCGTATATTTATTGCTCCATGCCCGTGCAATTCCCGGCGGTATAGACTTGCTTTACTCATTCATAATGTCATGCAATATCAATCAAATGCAGTAATTTTGACATGTATGGATAGCTTAGATCTGCCGCTACATTTTGCATTCATCGGGCTTCCCAGAGTTAAACGTTGTGGTGAAAAATTCAAACCTCGCAATGTTTATTTTCTTACCGGCCACCCACTGTGTGCATATTACCGTCTATTTATTGCACCTTGCCTGTCTAATTCCCTGGGGTATGGACTTGCTTTACTCATTCATAATTTCTTGGAATATCAACCAAAGGCAGTAATTGTGACATGTATGGATAGCTTAGATCTAGGGCTACATTTTGCAATCATCGGCGGCTTCCTAGATTTAGGACTTGTGGAGAAAATTTCAACCTCGCAATATTTTTTCTTCCCGCCCACCCTCTGTGTGCATATTGCAGTGTATTTATTGCCCCATGCCCGTGCAATTCCTGGCGGTATAGATTTGCTTTACTCATTCATAATTGCATGCAATATCAACCAAATGCAGTAATTTTGACATGTATGGATAGCTTAGATCTAGGGCTACATTTTGCAAGCATCGGCGGCTTCCCAGAGTTAAAAGTTGTTGTGAAGAATTCAAACCTCGCAATGTTTATTTTCTTCCCGGCCACCCTCTGTGTGCATATTACCGTATATTTATTGCACCATGCCTGTCTAATTCCCTGGGGTATGGACTTGCTTTACTCATTCATAATTGCATGGAATATCAACCAAAGGCAGTAATTTTGACATGTATGGATAGCTTAGATCTGCCGCTATATTTTGCATTCATCGGCGGCTTCCCAGAGTTAAAAGTTGTTGTGAAAAATTCAAACCTCGTAATGTTCATTTTCTTCCCGGCCACCCACTGTGTGCATATTACCGTCTATTTATTGCACCATGCCTGTCTAATTCCCTGGGGTATGGACTTGCTTTACTCATTCAAAATGTCTTGGAATATCAACCAAAGACAGTAATTTTGACATGTATGGATAGCTTAGATCTAGGGCTACATTTTGCAATCATCGGCGGCTTCCCAGAGTTAAAAGTTGTTGTGAAAAATTCAAACCTCGCAATCTTTATTTTCTTCCCGGCCACCCTCTGTGTGCATATTGCCGTCTATGTATTGCACCATGCCTGTCTAATTCCCTGGGGTATGGACTTGCTTTACTCATTCATAATTACATGGAATATCAACCAAAGGCAGTAATTTTGACATGTATGGATAGCTTAGATCTAGGGCTACATTTTGCAATCATCGGCGGCTTCCTAGATTTAAAACTTTTTGACAAAATTTCAACCTCGCAATATTTTTTCTTCCCGCCCACCCTCTGTGTGCATATTGCAGTGTATGTATTGCCCCATGCCCGTGCAATTCCTGGCGGTATAGATTTGCTTTACTCATTCATAATTTCATGTAATATCAACCAAATGCAGTAATTTTGACATGTATGGATAGCTTAGATCTGCCGCTATATTTTGCATTCATCGGCGGCTTCCTAGATTTAAAACTTTTTGACAAAATTTCAACCTCGCAATATTTTTTCTTCCCGCCCACCCTCTGTGTGCATATTGCAGTGTATGTATTGCCCCATGCCCGTGCAATTCCTGGCGGTATAGATTTGCTTTACTCATTCATAATTTCATGTAATATCAACCAAATGCAGTAATTTTGACATGTATGGATAGCTTAGATCTGCCGCTATATTTTGCATTCATCCGCGGCTATCCAGAGTTAAAAGTTGTTGTGAAAAATTCAAACCTCGCAATGTTTATTTTCTTCCCGGCCACCCTCTGTGTGCATATTACCGTCTATGTATTGCACCATGCCTGTCTAATTCCCTGGGGTATGGACTTGCTTTACTCATTCATAATTGCATGGAATATCAACCAAAGGCAGTAATTTTGACATGTATGGATAGCTTAGATCTAGGGCTACATTTTGCAATCATCGGCGGCTTCCTAGATTTAGAACTTGTGGAGAAAATTTCAACCTCGCAATATTGTTTCTTCCCGCCCACTCTCTGTGTGCATATTGCAGTGTATGTATTGCCCCATGCCCGTGCAATTCCTGGCGGTATAGATTTGCTTTACTCATTCATAATTTCATGTAATATCAACCAACGGCAGTAATTTTGTCATGTATGGATAGCTTAGATCTCGGGCTACATTTTGCAATCATCGGCGGCTTCCTAGATTTAGAACTTGTGGAGAAAATTTCAACCTCGCAATATTTTTTCTTCCCGCCCACCCTCTGTGTGCATATTGCCGTATATTTATTGCTCCATGCCCGTGCAATTCCTGGCGGTATAGAGTTGCTTTACTCATTCATAATTTCATGCAATATCAACCAAATGCAGTAATTTTGACATGTATGGATAGCTTAGATCTGCCGCTACATTTTGCATTCATTGGCGGCTTCCCAGAGTTAAAGGTTGTTGGGGAAAATTCAAACCCCGCAATGTTTATTTTCTTCCCGGCCACCCTCTGCGTGCATATTACCGTCTATTTATTGCACCATGCCTGTCTAATTCCCTGGGGTATGGACTTGCTTTACTTATTCATAATTTCTTGGAATATCAACCAAAGACAGTAATTTTGACATGTATGCATAGCTTAGACCTAGGGCTACATTTTGCAATCATCGGCGGCTTCCCAGAGTTAAAAGTTGTTGTGAAAAATTCAAACCTCGCAATGTTTATTTTCTTCCCGCCTACCCTCTGTGTGCATAATACCGTCTATTTATTGCACCATGCCTGTCTAATTCCCTGGGGTATGGACTTGCTTTACTCATTCATAATTTCATGCAATATCAACCAACGGCAGTAATTTTGTCATGTACGGATAGCTTAGACCTAGGGCTACATTTTGCATTCATTGGCGGCTTCCCAGAGTTAAAGGTTGTTGGGGAAAATTCAAACCTCGCAATGTTTATTTTCTTCCCGGCCACCCTCTGTGTGCATATTACCGTCTATTTATTGCACCATGCCTGTCTAATTCCCTGGGGTATGGACTTGCTTTACTCATTCATAATTTCTTGGAATATCAACCAAAGACAGTAATTTTGACATGTATGGATAGCTTAGATCTAGGGCTACATTTTGCAATCATCGGCGGCTTCTCAGAGTTAAAAGTTGTTGTGAAAAATTCAAACCTCGCAATCTTTATTTTCTTCCCGGCCACCCTCTGTGTGCATATTGCCGTCTATGTATTGCACCATGCCTGTCTAATTCCCTGGGGTATGGACTTGCTTTACTCATTCATAATTACATGGAATATCAACCAAAGGCAGTAATTTTGACATGTATGGATAGCTTAGATCTAGGGCTACATTTTGCAATCATCGGCGGCTTCCTAGATTTAAAACTTTTTGACAAAATTTCAACCTCGCAATATTTTTTCTTCCCGCCCACCCTCTGTGTGCATATTGCAGTGTATGTATTGCCCCATGCCCGTGCAATTCCTGGCGGTATAGATTTGCTTTACTCATTCATAATTTCATGTAATATCAACCAAATGCAGTAATTTTGACATGTATGGATAGCTTAGATCTGCCGCTATATTTTGCATTCATCCGCGGCTATCCAGAGTTAAAAGTTGTTGTGAAAAATTCAAACCTCGCAATGTTTATTTTCTTCCCGGCCACCCTCTGTGTGCATATTACCGTCTATGTATTGCACCATGCCTGTCTAATTCCCTGGGGTATGGACTTGCTTTACTCATTCATAATTGCATGGAATATCAACCAAAGGCAGTAATTTTGACATGTATGGATAGCTTAGATCTAGGGCTACATTTTGCAATCATCGGCGGCTTCCTAGATTTAGAACTTGTGGAGAAAATTTCAACCTCGCAATATTGTTTCTTCCCGCCCACTCTCTGTGTGCATATTGCAGTGTATGTATTGCCCCATGCCCGTGCAATTCCTGGCGGTATAGACTTGCTTTACTCATTCATAATTGTATGCAATATCAACCAAATGCAGTAATTTTGACATGTATGGATAGCTTAGATCTGCCGCTACATTTTGCATTCATTGGCGGCTTCCCAGATTTAAAGGTTGTTGGGGAAAATTCAAACCTCGCAATGTTTATTTTCTTCCCGGCCACCCTCTGTGTGCATATTACCGTCTATTTATTGCACCATGCCTGTCTAATTCCCTGGGGTATGGACTTGCTTTACTCATTCATAATTGCATGGAATATCAACCAAAGGCAGTAATTTTGACATGTATGGATAGCTTAGATCTAGGGCTACATTTTGCAATCATCGGCGGCTTCCTAGATTTAGAACTTGTGGAGAAAATTTCAACCTCGCAATATTGTTTCTTCCCGCCCACTCTCTGTGTGCATATTGCAGTGTATGTATTGCCCCATGCCCGTGCAATTCCTGGCGGTATAGATTTGCTTTACTCATTCATAATTTCATGTAATATCAACCAACGGCAGTAATTTTGTCATGTATGGATAGCTTAGATCTCGGGCTACATTTTGCAATCATCGGCGGCTTCCTAGATTTAGAACTTGTGGAGAAAATTTCAACCTCGCAATATTTTGTCTTCCCGCCCACCCTCTGTGTGCATATTGCCGTATATTTATTGCTCCATGCCCGTGCAATTCCTGGCGGTATAGAGTTGCTTTACTCATTCATAATTTCATGCAATATCAACCAAATGCAGTAATTTTGACATGTATGGATAGCTTAGATCTGCCGCTACATTTTGCATTCATTGGCGGCTTCCCAGAGTTAAAGGTTGTTGGGGAAAATTCAAACCCCGCAATGTTTATTTTCTTCCCGGCCACCCTCTGCGTGCATATTACCGTCTATTTATTGCACCATGCCTGTCTAATTCCCTGGGGTATGGACTTGCTTTACTTATTCATAATTTCTTGGAATATCAACCAAAGACAGTAATTTTGACATGTATGCATAGCTTAGACCTAGGGCTACATTTTGCAATCATCGGCGGCTTCCCAGAGTTAAAAGTTGTTGTGAAAAATTCAAACCTCGCAATGTTTATTTTCTTCCCGCCTACCCTCTGTGTGCATAATACCGTCTATTTATTGCACCATGCCTGTCTAATTCCCTGGGGTATGGACTTGCTTTACTCATTCATAATTTCATGCAATATCAACCAACGGCAGTAATTTTGTCATGTACGGATAGCTTAGACCTAGGGCTACATTTTGCATTCATTGGCGGCTTCCCAGAGTTAAAGGTTGTTGGGGAAAATTCAAACCTCGCAATGTTTATTTTCTTCCCGGCCACCCTCTGTGTGCATATTACCGTCTATTTATTGCACCATGCCTGTCTAATTCCCTGGGGTATGGACTTGTTTACTCATTCATAATTTCTTGGAATATCAACCAAAGACAGTAATTTTGACATGTATGGATAGCTTAGATCTAGGGCTACATTTTGCAATCATCGGCGGCTTCTCAGAGTTAAAAGTTGTTGTGAAAAATTCAAACCTCGCAATCTTTATTTTCTTCCCGGCCACCCTCTGTGTGCATATTGCCGTCTATGTATTGCACCATGCCTGTCTAATTCCCTGGGGTATGGACTTGCTTTACTCATTCATAATTACATGGAATATCAACCAAAGGCAGTAATTTTGACATGTATGGATAGCTTAGATCTAGGGCTACATTTTGCAATCATCGGCGGCTTCCTAGATTTAAAACTTTTTGACAAAATTTCAACCTCGCAATATTTTTTCTTCCCGCCCACCCTCTGTGTGCATATTGCAGTGTATGTATTGCCCCATGCCCGTGCAATTCCTGGCGGTATAGATTTGCTTTACTCATTCATAATTTCATGTAATATCAACCAAATGCAGTAATTTTGACATGTATGGATAGCTTAGATCTGCCGCTATATTTTGCATTCATCCGCGGCTATCCAGAGTTAAAAGTTGTTGTGAAAAATTCAAACCTCGCAATGTTTATTTTCTTCCCGGCCACCCTCTGTGTGCATATTACCGTCTATGTATTGCACCATGCCTGTCTAATTCCCTGGGGTATGGACTTGCTTTACTCATTCATAATTGCATGGAATATCAACCAAAGGCAGTAATTTTGACATGTATGGATAGCTTAGATCTAGGGCTACATTTTGCAATCATCGGCGGCTTCCTAGATTTAGAACTTGTGGAGAAAATTTCAACCTCGCAATATTGTTTCTTCCCGCCCACTCTCTGTGTGCATATTGCAGTGTATGTATTGCCCCATGCCCGTGCAATTCCTGGCGGTATAGACTTGCTTTACTCATTCATAATTGTATGCAATATCAACCAAATGCAGTAATTTTGACATGTATGGATAGCTTAGATCTGCCGCTACATTTTGCATTCATTGGCGGCTTCCCAGATTTAAAGGTTGTTGGGGAAAATTCAAACCTCGCAATGTTTATTTTCTTCCCGGCCACCCTCTGTGTGCATATTACCGTCTATTTATTGCACCATGCCTGTCTAATTCCCTGGGGTATGGACTTGCTTTACTCATTCATAATTGCATGGAATATCAACCAAAGGCAGTAATTTTGACATGTATGGATAGCTTAGATCTAGGGCTACATTTTGCAATCATCGGCGGCTTCCTAGATTTAGAACTTGTGGAGAAAATTTCAACCTCGCAATATTTTGTCTTCCCGCCCACCCTCTGTGTGCATATTGCCGTATATTTATTGCTCCATGCCCGTGCAATTCCTGGCGGTATAGAGTTGCTTTACTCATTCATAATTTCATGCAATATCAACCAAATGCAGTAATTTTGACATGTATGGATAGCTTAGATCTGCCGCTACATTTTGCATTCATTGGCGGCTTCCCAGAGTTAAAGGTTGTTGGGGAAAATTCAAACCCCGCAATGTTTATTTTCTTCCCGGCCACCCTCTGCGTGCATATTACCGTCTATTTATTGCACCATGCCTGTCTAATTCCCTGGGGTATGGACTTGCTTTACTTATTCATAATTTCTTGGAATATCAACCAAAGACAGTAATTTTGACATGTATGCATAGCTTAGACCTAGGGCTACATTTTGCAATCATCGGCGGCTTCCCAGAGTTAAAAGTTGTTGTGAAAAATTCAAACCTCGCAATGTTTATTTTCTTCCCGCCTACCCTCTGTGTGCATAATACCGTCTATTTATTGCACCATGCCTGTCTAATTCCCTGGGGTATGGACTTGCTTTACTCATTCATAATTTCATGCAATATCAACCAACGGCAGTAATTTTGTCATGTACGGATAGCTTAGACCTAGGGCTACATTTTGCATTCATTGGCGGCTTCCCAGAGTTAAAGGTTGTTGGGGAAAATTCAAACCTCGCAATGTTTATTTTCTTCCCGGCCACCCTCTGTGTGCATATTACCGTCTATTTATTGCACCATGCCTGTCTAATTCCCTGGGGTATGGACTTGTTTACTCATTCATAATTTCTTGGAATATCAACCAAAGACAGTAATTTTGACATGTATGGATAGCTTAGATCTAGGGCTACATTTTGCAATCATCGGCGGCTTCTCAGAGTTAAAAGTTGTTGTGAAAAATTCAAACCTCGCAATCTTTATTTTCTTCCCGGCCACCCTCTGTGTGCATATTGCCGTCTATGTATTGCACCATGCCTGTCTAATTCCCTGGGGTATGGACTTGCTTTACTCATTCATAATTACATGGAATATCAACCAAAGGCAGTAATTTTGACATGTATGGATAGCTTAGATCTAGGGCTACATTTTGCAATCATCGGCGGCTTCCTAGATTTAAAACTTTTTGACAAAATTTCAACCTCGCAATATTTTTTCTTCCCGCCCACCCTCTGTGTGCATATTGCAGTGTATGTATTGCCCCATGCCCGTGCAATTCCTGGCGGTATAGATTTGCTTTACTCATTCATAATTTCATGTAATATCAACCAAATGCAGTAATTTTGACATGTATGGATAGCTTAGATCTGCCGCTATATTTTGCATTCATCCGCGGCTATCCAGAGTTAAAAGTTGTTGTGAAAAATTCAAACCTCGCAATGTTTATTTTCTTCCCGGCCACCCTCTGTGTGCATATTACCGTCTATGTATTGCACCATGCCTGTCTAATTCCCTGGGGTATGGACTTGCTTTACTCATTCATAATTGCATGGAATATCAACCAAAGGCAGTAATTTTGACATGTATGGATAGCTTAGATCTAGGGCTACATTTTGCAATCATCGGCGGCTTCCTAGATTTAGAACTTGTGGAGAAAATTTCAACCTCGCAATATTGTTTCTTCCCGCCCACTCTCTGTGTGCATATTGCAGTGTATGTATTGCCCCATGCCCGTGCAATTCCTGGCGGTATAGACTTGCTTTACTCATTCATAATTGTATGCAATATCAACCAAATGCAGTAATTTTGACATGTATGGATAGCTTAGATCTGCCGCTACATTTTGCATTCATTGGCGGCTTCCCAGATTTAAAGGTTGTTGGGGAAAATTCAAACCTCGCAATGTTTATTTTCTTCCCGGCCACCCTCTGTGTGCATATTACCGTCTATTTATTGCACCATGCCTGTCTAATTCCCTGGGGTATGGACTTGCTTTACTCATTCATAATTGCATGGAATATCAACCAAAGGCAGTAATTTTGACATGTATGGATAGCTTAGATCTAGGGCTACATTTTGCAATCATCGGCGGCTTCCTAGATTTAGAACTTGTGGAGAAAATTTCAACCTCGCAATATTGTTTCTTCCCGCCCACTCTCTGTGTGCATATTGCAGTGTATGTATTGCCCCATGCCCGTGCAATTCCTGGCGGTATAGATTTGCTTTACTCATTCATAATTTCATGTAATATCAACCAACGGCAGTAATTTTGTCATGTATGGATAGCTTAGATCTCGGGCTACATTTTGCAATCATCGGCGGCTTCCTAGATTTAGAACTTGTGGAGAAAATTTCAACCTCGCAATATTTTGTCTTCCCGCCCACCCTCTGTGTGCATATTGCCGTATATTTATTGCTCCATGCCCGTGCAATTCCTGGCGGTATAGAGTTGCTTTACTCATTCATAATTTCATGCAATATCAACCAAATGCAGTAATTTTGACATGTATGGATAGCTTAGATCTGCCGCTACATTTTGCATTCATTGGCGGCTTCCCAGAGTTAAAGGTTGTTGGGGAAAATTCAAACCCCGCAATGTTTATTTTCTTCCCGGCCACCCTCTGCGTGCATATTACCGTCTATTTATTGCACCATGCCTGTCTAATTCCCTGGGGTATGGACTTGCTTTACTTATTCATAATTTCTTGGAATATCAACCAAAGACAGTAATTTTGACATGTATGCATAGCTTAGACCTAGGGCTACATTTTGCAATCATCGGCGGCTTCCCAGAGTTAAAAGTTGTTGTGAAAAATTCAAACCTCGCAATGTTTATTTTCTTCCCGCCTACCCTCTGTGTGCATAATACCGTCTATTTATTGCACCATGCCTGTCTAATTCCCTGGGGTATGGACTTGCTTTACTCATTCATAATTTCATGCAATATCAACCAACGGCAGTAATTTTGTCATGTACGGATAGCTTAGACCTAGGGCTACATTTTGCATTCATTGGCGGCTTCCCAGAGTTAAAGGTTGTTGGGGAAAATTCAAACCTCGCAATGTTTATTTTCTTCCCGGCCACCCTCTGTGTGCATATTACCGTCTATTTATTGCACCATGCCTGTCTAATTCCCTGGGGTATGGACTTGCTTTACTCATTCATAATTTCTTGGAATATCAACCAAAGACAGTAATTTTGACATGTATGGATAGCTTAGATCTAGGGCTACATTTTGCAATCATCGGCGGCTTCTCAGAGTTAAAAGTTGTTGTGAAAAATTCAAACCTCGCAATCTTTATTTTCTTCCCGGCCACCCTCTGTGTGCATATTGCCGTCTATGTATTGCACCATGCCTGTCTAATTCCCTGGGGTATGGACTTGCTTTACTCATTCATAATTACATGGAATATCAACCAAAGGCAGTAATTTTGACATGTATGGATAGCTTAGATCTAGGGCTACATTTTGCAATCATCGGCGGCTTCCTAGATTTAAAACTTTTTGACAAAATTTCAACCTCGCAATATTTTTTCTTCCCGCCCACCCTCTGTGTGCATATTGCAGTGTATGTATTGCCCCATGCCCGTGCAATTCCTGGCGGTATAGATTTGCTTTACTCATTCATAATTTCATGTAATATCAACCAAATGCAGTAATTTTGACATGTATGGATAGCTTAGATCTGCCGCTATATTTTGCATTCATCCGCGGCTATCCAGAGTTAAAAGTTGTTGTGAAAAATTCAAACCTCGCAATGTTTATTTTCTTCCCGGCCACCCTCTGTGTGCATATTACCGTCAATGTATTGCACCATGCCTGTCTAATTCCCTGGGGTATGGACTTGCTTTACTCATTCATAATTGCATGGAATATCAACCAAAGGCAGTAATTTTGACATGTATGGATAGCTTAGATCTAGGGCTACATTTTGCAATCATCGGCGGCTTCCTAGATTTAGAACTTGTGGAGAAAATTTCAACCTCGCAATATTGTTTCTTCCCGCCCACTCTCTGTGTGCATATTGCAGTGTATGTATTGCCCAATGCCCGTGCAATTCCTGGCGGTATAGACTTGCTTTACTCATTCATAATTGTATGCAATATCAACCAAATGCAGTAATTTTGACATGTATGGATAGCTTAGATCTGCCGCTACATTTTGCATTCATTGGCGGCTTCCCAGATTTAAAGGTTGTTGGGGAAAATTCAAACCTCGCAATGTTTATTTTCTTCCCGGCCACCCTCTGTGTGCATATTACCGTCTATTTATTGCACCATGCCTGTCTAATTCCCTGGGGTATGGACTTGCTTTACTCATTCATAATTGCATGGAATATCAACCAAAGGCAGTAATTTTGACATGTATGGATAGCTTAGATCTCGGGCTACATTTTGCAATCATCGGCGGCTTCCTAGATTTAGAACTTGTGGAGAAAATTTCAACCTCGCAATATTTTTTCTTCCCGCCCACCCTCTGTGTGCATATTGCCGTATATTTATTGCTCCATGCCCGTGCAATTCCTGGCGGTATAGAGTTGCTTTACTCATTCATAATTTCATGCAATATCAACCAAATGCAGTAATTTTGACATGTATGGATAGCTTAGATCTGCCGCTACATTTTGCATTCATTGGCGGCTTCCCAGAGTTAAAGGTTGTTGGGGAAAATTCAAACCCCGCAATGTTTATTTTCTTCCCGGCCACCCTCTGCGTGCATATTACCGTCTATTTATTGCACCATGCCTGTCTAATTCCCTGGGGTATGGACTTGCTTTACTTATTCATAATTTATTGGAATATCAACCAAAGACAGTAATTTTGACATGCATGCATAGCTTAGACCTAGGGCTACATTTTGCAATCATCGGCGGCTTCCCAGAGTTAAAAGTTGTTGTGAAAAATTCAAACCTCGCAATGTTTATTTTCTTCCCGCCTACCCTCTGTGTGCATAATACCGTCTATTTATTGCACCATGCCTGTCTAATTCCCTGGGGTATGGACTTGCTTTACTCATTCATAATTTCATGCAATATCAACCAACGGCAGTAATTTTGTCATGTACGGATAGCTTAGACCTAGGGCTACATTTTGCATTCATTGGCGGCTTCCCAGAGTTAAAGGTTGTTGGGGAAAATTCAAACCTCGCAATGTTTATTTTCTTCCCGGCCACCCTCTGTGTGCATATTACCGTCTATTTATTGCACCATGCCTGTCTAATTCCCTGGGGTATGGACTTGCTTTACTCATTCATAATTTCTTGGAATATCAACCAAAGACAGTAATTTTGACATGTATGGATAGCTTAGATCTAGGGCTACATTTTGCAATCATCGGCGGCTTCTCAGAGTTAAAAGTTGTTGTGAAAAATTCAAACCTCGCAATCTTTATTTTCTTCCCGGCCACCCTCTGTGTGCATATTGCCGTCTATGTATTGCACCATGCCTGTCTAATTCCCTGGGGTATGGACTTGCTTTACTCATTCATAATTACATGGAATATCAACCAAAGGCAGTAATTTTGACATGTATGGATAGCTTAGATCTAGGGCTACATTTTGCAATCATCGGCGGCTTCCTAGATTTAAAACTTTTTGACAAAATTTCAACCTCGCAATATTTTTTCTTCCCGCCCACCCTCTGTGTGCATATTGCAGTGTATGTATTGCCCCATGCCCGTGCAATTCCTGGCGGTATAGATTTGCTTTACTCATTCATAATTTCATGTAATATCAACCAAATGCAGTAATTTTGACATGTATGGATAGCTTAGATCTGCCGCTACATTTTGCATTCATTGGCGGCTTCCCAGATTTAAAGGTTGTTGGGGAAAATTCAAACCTCGCAATGTTTATTTTCTTCCCGGCCACCCTCTGTGTGCATATTACCGTCTATTTATTGCACCATGCCTGTCTAATTCCCTGGGGTATGGACTTGCTTTACTCATTCATAATTGCATGGAATATCAACCAAAGGCAGTAATTTTGACATGTATGGATAGCTTAGATCTAGGGCTACATTTTGCAATCATCGGCGGCTTCCTAGATTTAGAACTTGTGGAGAAAATTTCAACCTCGCAATATTGTTTCTTCCCGCCCACTCTCTGTGTGCATATTGCAGTGTATGTATTGCCCCATGCCCGTGCAATTCCTGGCGGTATAGATTTGCTTTACTCATTCATAATTTCATGTAATATCAACCAACGGCAGTAATTTTGTCATGTATGGATAGCTTAGATCTCGGGCTACATTTTGCAATCATCGGCGGCTTCCTAGATTTAGAACTTGTGGAGAAAATTTCAACCTCGCAATATTTTGTCTTCCCGCCCACCCTCTGTGTGCATATTGCCGTATATTTATTGCTCCATGCCCGTGCAATTCCTGGCGGTATAGAGTTGCTTTACTCATTCATAATTTCATGCAATATCAACCAAATGCAGTAATTTTGACATGTATGGATAGCTTAGATCTGCCGCTACATTTTGCATTCATTGGCGGCTTCCCAGAGTTAAAGGTTGTTGGGGAAAATTCAAACCCCGCAATGTTTATTTTCTTCCCGGCCACCCTCTGCGTGCATATTACCGTCTATTTATTGCACCATGCCTGTCTAATTCCCTGGGGTATGGACTTGCTTTACTTATTCATAATTTCTTGGAATATCAACCAAAGACAGTAATTTTGACATGTATGCATAGCTTAGACCTAGGGCTACATTTTGCAATCATCGGCGGCTTCCCAGAGTTAAAAGTTGTTGTGAAAAATTCAAACCTCGCAATGTTTATTTTCTTCCCGCCTACCCTCTGTGTGCATAATACCGTCTATTTATTGCACCATGCCTGTCTAATTCCCTGGGGTATGGACTTGCTTTACTCATTCATAATTTCATGCAATATCAACCAACGGCAGTAATTTTGTCATGTACGGATAGCTTAGACCTAGGGCTACATTTTGCATTCATTGGCGGCTTCCCAGAGTTAAAGGTTGTTGGGGAAAATTCAAACCTCGCAATGTTTATTTTCTTCCCGGCCACCCTCTGTGTGCATATTACCGTCTATTTATTGCACCATGCCTGTCTAATTCCCTGGGGTATGGACTTGCTTTACTCATTCATAATTTCTTGGAATATCAACCAAAGACAGTAATTTTGACATGTATGGATAGCTTAGATCTAGGGCTACATTTTGCAATCATCGGCGGCTTCTCAGAGTTAAAAGTTGTTGTGAAAAATTCAAACCTCGCAATCTTTATTTTCTTCCCGGCCACCCTCTGTGTGCATATTGCCGTCTATGTATTGCACCATGCCTGTCTAATTCCCTGGGGTATGGACTTGCTTTACTCATTCATAATTACATGGAATATCAACCAAAGGCAGTAATTTTGACATGTATGGATAGCTTAGATCTAGGGCTACATTTTGCAATCATCGGCGGCTTCCTAGATTTAAAACTTTTTGACAAAATTTCAACCTCGCAATATTTTTTCTTCCCGCCCACCCTCTGTGTGCATATTGCAGTGTATGTATTGCCCCATGCCCGTGCAATTCCTGGCGGTATAGATTTGCTTTACTCATTCATAATTTCATGTAATATCAACCAAATGCAGTAATTTTGACATGTATGGATAGCTTAGATCTAGGGCTACATTTTGCAATCATCGGCGGCTTCCTAGATTTAGAACTTGTGGTGAAAATTTCAACCTCGCAATATTGTTTCTTCCCGCCCACTCTCTGTGTGCATATTGCAGTGTATGTATTGCCCCATGCCCGTGCAATTCCTGGCGGTATAGACTTGCTTTACTCATTCATAATTGTATGCAATATCAACCAAATGCAGTAATTTTGACATGTATGGATAGCTTAGATCTGCCGCTACATTTTGCATTCATTGGCGGCTTCCCAGATTTAAAGGTTGTTGGGGAAAATTCAAACCTCGCAATGTTTATTTTCTTCCCGGCCACCCTCTGTGTGCATATTGCAGTGTATTTATTGCACCATTCCTGTCTAATTCCCTAGGGTATGGACTTGCTTTACTCATTCATAATTGCATGGAATATCAACCAAAGGCAGTAATTTTGACATGTATGGATAGCTTAGATCTAGGGCTACATTTTGCAATCATCGGCGGCTTCCTAGATTTAAGAATTGTGGACAAAATTTCAACCTCGCAATATTGTTTCTTCCCGCCCACCCTCTGTGTGCATATTGCAGTGTATTTATTGCACCATTCCTGTCTAATTCCCTAGGGTATGGACTTGCTTTACTCATTCATAATTGCATAGAATATCAACCAACGGCAGTAATTTTATCATGTATGGATAGCTTAGATCTCGGGCTACATTTTGCAATCATCGGCGGCTTCCTAGATTTAGAACTTGTGGAGCAAATGTCAACCTCGCAATATTTTTTCTTCCCGCCCACCCTCTGTGTGCATATTGCCGTATATTTATTGCTCCATGCCCGTGCAATTCCTGGCGGTATAGAGTTGCTTTACTCATTCATAATTTCATGCAATATCAACCAAAGACAGTAATTTTGACATGTATGCATAGCTTAGACCTAGGGCTACATTTTGCAATCATCGGCGGCTTCCCAGAGTTAAAAGTTGTTGTGAAAAATTCAAACCTCGCAATGTTAATTTTCTTCCCGCCTACCCTCTGTGTGCATAATACCGTTTATTTATTGCACCATGCCTGTCTAATTCCCTGGGGTATGGACTTGCTTTACTCATTCATAATTTCATGCAATATCAACCAACGGCAGTAATTTTGTCATGTATGGATAGCTTAGACCTAGGGTAACATTTTGCATTCATTGGCGGCTTCCCAGAGTTAAAGGTTGTTGGGGAAAATTCAAAACTCGCAATGTTTATTTTCTTCCCGGCCACCCTCTGTGTGCATATTACCGTCTATTTATTGCACCATGCCTGTCTAATTCCCTGGGGTATGGACTTGCTTTACTCATTCATAATTTCATGCAATATCAACCAACGGCAGTAATTTTGTCATGTACGGATAGCTTAGACCTAGGGCTACATTTTGCATTCATTGGCGGCTTCCCAGAGTTAAAGGTTGTTGGGGAAAATTCAAACCTCGCAATGTTTATTTTCTTCCCGGCCACCCTCTGTGTGCATATTACCGTCTATTTATTGCACCATGCCTGTCTAATTCCCTGGGGTATGGACTTGCTTTACTCATTCATAATTTCTTGGAATATCAACCAAAGACAGTAATTTTGACATGTATGGATAGCTTAGATCTAGGGCTACATTTTGCAATCATCGGCGGCTTCTCAGAGTTAAAAGTTGTTGTGAAAAATTCAAACCTCGCAATCTTTATTTTCTTCCCGGCCACCCTCTGTGTGCATATTGCCGTCTATGTATTGCACCATGCCTGTCTAATTCCCTGGGGTATGGACTTGCTTTACTCATTCATAATTACATGGAATATCAACCAAAGGCAGTAATTTTGACATGTATGGATAGCTTAGATCTAGGGCTACATTTTGCAATCATCGGCGGCTTCCTAGATTTAAAACTTTTTGACAAAATTTCAACCTCGCAATATTTTTTCTTCCCGCCCACCCTCTGTGTGCATATTGCAGTGTATGTATTGCCCCATGCCCGTGCAATTCCTGGCGGTATAGATTTGCTTTACTCATTCATAATTTCATGTAATATCAACCAAATGCAGTAATTTTGACATGTATGGATAGCTTAGATCTGCCGCTATATTTTGCATTCATCCGCGGCTATCCAGAGTTAAAAGTTGTTGTGAAAAATTCAAACCTCGCAATGTTTATTTTCTTCCCGGCCACCCTCTGTGTGCATATTACCGTCTATGTATTGCACCATGCCTGTCTAATTCCCTGGGGTATGGACTTGCTTTACTCATTCATAATTGCATGGAATATCAACCAAAGGCAGTAATTTTGACATGTATGGATAGCTTAGATCTAGGGCTACATTTTGCAATCATCGGCGGCTTCCTAGATTTAGAACTTGTGGAGAAAATTTCAACCTCGCAATATTGTTTCTTCCCGCCCACTCTCTGTGTGCATATTGCAGTGTATGTATTGCCCCATGCCCGTGCAATTCCTGGCGGTATAGACTTGCTTTACTCATTCATAATTGTATGCAATATCAACCAAATGCAGTAATTTTGACATGTATGGATAGCTTAGATCTGCCGCTACATTTTGCATTCATTGGCGGCTTCCCAGATTTAAAGGTTGTTGGGGAAAATTCAAACCTCGCAATGTTTATTTTCTTCCCGGCCACCCTCTGTGTGCATATTACCGTCTATTTATTGCACCATGCCTGTCTAATTCCCTGGGGTATGGACTTGCTTTACTCATTCATAATTGCATGGAATATCAACCAAAGGCAGTAATTTTGACATGTATGGATAGCTTAGATCTAGGGCTACATTTTGCAATCATCGGCGGCTTCCTAGATTTAGAACTTGTGGAGAAAATTTCAACCTCGCAATATTGTTTCTTCCCGCCCACTCTCTGTGTGCATATTGCAGTGTATGTATTGCCCCATGCCCGTGCAATTCCTGGCGGTATAGATTTGCTTTACTCATTCATAATTTCATGTAATATCAACCAACGGCAGTAATTTTGTCATGTATGGATAGCTTAGATCTCGGGCTACATTTTGCAATCATCGGCGGCTTCCTAGATTTAGAACTTGTGGAGAAAATTTCAACCTCGCAATATTTTGTCTTCCCGCCCACCCTCTGTGTGCATATTGCCGTATATTTATTGCTCCATGCCCGTGCAATTCCTGGCGGTATAGAGTTGCTTTACTCATTCATAATTTCATGCAATATCAACCAAATGCAGTAATTTTGACATGTATGGATAGCTTAGATCTGCCGCTACATT
Organism: Hippasteria phrygiana; assembly: GCA_037893225.1. NCBI lineage: Eukaryota > Metazoa > Echinodermata > Asteroidea > Valvatida > Goniasteridae > Hippasteria > Hippasteria phrygiana. The sequence continues at coordinate 1,370,535 of JAZGUH010000341.1, forward strand.
TTGCATTCATTGGCGGCTTCCCAGAGTTAAAGGTTGTTGGGGAAAATTCAAACCCCGCAATGTTTATTTTCTTCCCGGCCACCCTCTGCGTGCATATTACCGTCTATTTATTGCACCATGCCTGTCTAATTCCCTGGGGTATGGACTTGCTTTACTTATTCATAATTTCTTGGAATATCAACCAAAGACAGTAATTTTGACATGTATGCATAGCTTAGACCTAGGGCTACATTTTGCAATCATCGGCGGCTTCCCAGAGTTAAAAGTTGTTGTGAAAAATTCAAACCTCGCAATGTTTATTTTCTTCCCGCCTACCCTCTGTGTGCATAATACCGTCTATTTATTGCACCATGCCTGTCTAATTCCCTGGGGTATGGACTTGCTTTACTCATTCATAATTTCATGCAATATCAACCAACGGCAGTAATTTTGTCATGTACGGATAGCTTAGACCTAGGGCTACATTTTGCATTCATTGGCGGCTTCCCAGAGTTAAAGGTTGTTGGGGAAAATTCAAACCTCGCAATGTTTATTTTCTTCCCGGCCACCCTCTGTGTGCATATTACCGTCTATTTATTGCACCATGCCTGTCTAATTCCCTGGGGTATGGACTTGCTTTACTCATTCATAATTTCTTGGAATATCAACCAAAGACAGTAATTTTGACATGTATGGATAGCTTAGATCTAGGGCTACATTTTGCAATCATCGGCGGCTTCTCAGAGTTAAAAGTTGTTGTGAAAAATTCAAACCTCGCAATCTTTATTTTCTTCCCGGCCACCCTCTGTGTGCATATTGCCGTCTATGTATTGCACCATGCCTGTCTAATTCCCTGGGGTATGGACTTGCTTTACTCATTCATAATTACATGGAATATCAACCAAAGGCAGTAATTTTGACATGTATGGATAGCTTAGATCTAGGGCTACATTTTGCAATCATCGGCGGCTTCCTAGATTTAAAACTTTTTGACAAAATTTCAACCTCGCAATATTTTTTCTTCCCGCCCACCCTCTGTGTGCATATTGCAGTGTATGTATTGCCCCATGCCCGTGCAATTCCTGGCGGTATAGATTTGCTTTACTCATTCATAATTTCATGTAATATCAACCAAATGCAGTAATTTTGACATGTATGGATAGCTTAGATCTGCCGCTATATTTTGCATTCATCCGCGGCTATCCAGAGTTAAAAGTTGTTGTGAAAAATTCAAACCTCGCAATGTTTATTTTCTTCCCGGCCACCCTCTGTGTGCATATTACCGTCAATGTATTGCACCATGCCTGTCTAATTCCCTGGGGTATGGACTTGCTTTACTCATTCATAATTGCATGGAATATCAACCAAAGGCAGTAATTTTGACATGTATGGATAGCTTAGATCTAGGGCTACATTTTGCAATCATCGGCGGCTTCCTAGATTTAGAACTTGTGGAGAAAATTTCAACCTCGCAATATTGTTTCTTCCCGCCCACTCTCTGTGTGCATATTGCAGTGTATGTATTGCCCAATGCCCGTGCAATTCCTGGCGGTATAGACTTGCTTTACTCATTCATAATTGTATGCAATATCAACCAAATGCAGTAATTTTGACATGTATGGATAGCTTAGATCTGCCGCTACATTTTGCATTCATTGGCGGCTTCCCAGATTTAAAGGTTGTTGGGGAAAATTCAAACCTCGCAATGTTTATTTTCTTCCCGGCCACCCTCTGTGTGCATATTACCGTCTATTTATTGCACCATGCCTGTCTAATTCCCTGGGGTATGGACTTGCTTTACTCATTCATAATTGCATGGAATATCAACCAAAGGCAGTAATTTTGACATGTATGGATAGCTTAGATCTCGGGCTACATTTTGCAATCATCGGCGGCTTCCTAGATTTAGAACTTGTGGAGAAAATTTCAACCTCGCAATATTTTTTCTTCCCGCCCACCCTCTGTGTGCATATTGCCGTATATTTATTGCTCCATGCCCGTGCAATTCCTGGCGGTATAGAGTTGCTTTACTCATTCATAATTTCATGCAATATCAACCAAATGCAGTAATTTTGACATGTATGGATAGCTTAGATCTGCCGCTACATTTTGCATTCATTGGCGGCTTCCCAGAGTTAAAGGTTGTTGGGGAAAATTCAAACCCCGCAATGTTTATTTTCTTCCCGGCCACCCTCTGCGTGCATATTACCGTCTATTTATTGCACCATGCCTGTCTAATTCCCTGGGGTATGGACTTGCTTTACTTATTCATAATTTATTGGAATATCAACCAAAGACAGTAATTTTGACATGCATGCATAGCTTAGACCTAGGGCTACATTTTGCAATCATCGGCGGCTTCCCAGAGTTAAAAGTTGTTGTGAAAAATTCAAACCTCGCAATGTTTATTTTCTTCCCGCCTACCCTCTGTGTGCATAATACCGTATATTTATTGCACCATGCCTGTCTAATTCCCTGGGGTATGGACTTGCTTTACTCATTCATAATTTCATGCAATATCAACCAACGGCAGTAATTTTGTCATGTACGGATAGCTTAGACCTAGGGCTACATTTTGCATTCATTGGCGGCTTCCCAGAGTTAAAGGTTGTTGGGGAAAATTCAAACCTCGCAATGTTTATTTTCTTCCCGGCCACCCTCTGTGTGCATATTACCGTCTATTTATTGCACCATGCCTGTCTAATTCCCTGGGGTATGGACTTGCTTTACTCATTCATAATTTCTTGGAATATCAACCAAAGACAGTAATTTTGACATGTATGGATAGCTTAGATCTAGGGCTACATTTTGCAATCATCGGCGGCTTCTCAGAGTTAAAAGTTGTTGTGAAAAATTCAAACCTCGCAATCTTTATTTTCTTCCCGGCCACCCTCTGTGTGCATATTGCCGTCTATGTATTGCACCATGCCTGTCTAATTCCCTGGGGTATGGACTTGCTTTACTCATTCATAATTACATGGAATATCAACCAAAGGCAGTAATTTTGACATGTATGGATAGCTTAGATCTAGGGCTACATTTTGCAATCATCGGCGGCTTCCTAGATTTAAAACTTTTTGACAAAATTTCAACCTCGCAATATTTTTTCTTCCCGCCCACCCTCTGTGTGCATATTGCAGTGTATGTATTGCCCCATGCCCGTGCAATTCCTGGCGGTATAGATTTGCTTTACTCATTCATAATTTCATGTAATATCAACCAAATGCAGTAATTTTGACATGTATGGATAGCTTAGATCTGCCGCTACATTTTGCATTCATTGGCGGCTTCCCAGATTTAAAGGTTGTTGGGGAAAATTCAAACCTCGCAATGTTTATTTTCTTCCCGGCCACCCTCTGTGTGCATATTACCGTCTATTTATTGCACCATGCCTGTCTAATTCCCTGGGGTATGGACTTGCTTTACTCATTCATAATTGCATGGAATATCAACCAAAGGCAGTAATTTTGACATGTATGGATAGCTTAGATCTAGGGCTACATTTTGCAATCATCGGCGGCTTCCTAGATTTAGAACTTGTGGAGAAAATTTCAACCTCGCAATATTGTTTCTTCCCGCCCACTCTCTGTGTGCATATTGCAGTGTATGTATTGCCCCATGCCCGTGCAATTCCTGGCGGTATAGATTTGCTTTACTCATTCATAATTTCATGTAATATCAACCAACGGCAGTAATTTTGTCATGTATGGATAGCTTAGATCTCGGGCTACATTTTGCAATCATCGGCGGCTTCCTAGATTTAGAACTTGTGGAGAAAATTTCAACCTCGCAATATTTTGTCTTCCCGCCCACCCTCTGTGTGCATATTGCCGTATATTTATTGCTCCATGCCCGTGCAATTCCTGGCGGTATAGAGTTGCTTTACTCATTCATAATTTCATGCAATATCAACCAAATGCAGTAATTTTGACATGTATGGATAGCTTAGATCTGCCGCTACATTTTGCATTCATTGGCGGCTTCCCAGAGTTAAAGGTTGTTGGGGAAAATTCAAACCCCGCAATGTTTATTTTCTTCCCGGCCACCCTCTGCGTGCATATTACCGTCTATTTATTGCACCATGCCTGTCTAATTCCCTGGGGTATGGACTTGCTTTACTTATTCATAATTTCTTGGAATATCAACCAAAGACAGTAATTTTGACATGTATGCATAGCTTATACCTAGGGCTACATTTTGCAATCATCGGCGGCTTCCCAGAGTTAAAAGTTGTTGTGAAAAATTCAAACCTCGCAATGTTTATTTTCTTCCCGCCTACCCTCTGTGTGCATAATACCGTCTATTTATTGCACCATGCCTGTCTAATTCCCTGGGGTATGGACTTGCTTTACTCATTCATAATTTCATGCAATATCAACCAACGGCAGTAATTTTGTCATGTACGGATAGCTTAGACCTAGGGCTACATTTTGCATTCATTGGCGGCTTCCCAGAGTTAAAGGTTGTTGGGGAAAATTCAAACCTCGCAATGTTTATTTTCTTCCCGGCCACCCTCTGTGTGCATATTACCGTCTATTTATTGCACCATGCCTGTCTAATTCCCTGGGGTATGGACTTGCTTTACTCATTCATAATTTCTTGGAATATCAACCAAAGACAGTAATTTTGACATGTATGGATAGCTTAGATCTAGGGCTACATTTTGCAATCATCGGCGGCTTCTCAGAGTTAAAAGTTGTTGTGAAAAATTCAAACCTCGCAATCTTTATTTTCTTCCCGGCCACCCTCTGTGTGCATATTGCCGTCTATGTATTGCACCATGCCTGTCTAATTCCCTGGGGTATGGACTTGCTTTACTCATTCATAATTACATGGAATATCAACCAAAGGCAGTAATTTTGACATGTATGGATAGCTTAGATCTAGGGCTACATTTTGCAATCATCGGCGGCTTCCTAGATTTAAAACTTTTTGACAAAATTTCAACCTCGCAATATTTTTTCTTCCCGCCCACCCTCTGTGTGCATATTGCAGTGTATGTATTGCCCCATGCCCGTGCAATTCCTGGCGGTATAGATTTGCTTTACTCATTCATAATTTCATGTAATATCAACCAAATGCAGTAATTTTGACATGTATGGATAGCTTAGATCTAGGGCTACATTTTGCAATCATCGGCGGCTTCCTAGATTTAGAACTTGTGGTGAAAATTTCAACCTCGCAATATTGTTTCTTCCCGCCCACTCTCTGTGTGCATATTGCAGTGTATGTATTGCCCCATGCCCGTGCAATTCCTGGCGGTATAGACTTGCTTTACTCATTCATAATTGTATGCAATATCAACCAAATGCAGTAATTTTGACATGTATGGATAGCTTAGATCTGCCGCTACATTTTGCATTCATTGGCGGCTTCCCAGATTTAAAGGTTGTTGGGGAAAATTCAAACCTCGCAATGTTTATTTTCTTCCCGGCCACCCTCTGTGTGCATATTGCAGTGTATTTATTGCACCATTCCTGTCTAATTCCCTAGGGTATGGACTTGCTTTACTCATTCATAATTGCATGGAATATCAACCAAAGGCAGTAATTTTGACATGTATGGATAGCTTAGATCTAGGGCTACATTTTGCAATCATCGGCGGCTTCCTAGATTTAAGAATTGTGGACAAAATTTCAACCTCGCAATATTGTTTCTTCCCGCCCACCCTCTGTGTGCATATTGCAGTGTATTTATTGCACCATTCCTGTCTAATTCCCTAGGGTATGGACTTGCTTTACTCATTCATAATTGCATAGAATATCAACCAACGGCAGTAATTTTATCATGTATGGATAGCTTAGATCTCGGGCTACATTTTGCAATCATCGGCGGCTTCCTAGATTTAGAACTTGTGGAGCAAATGTCAACCTCGCAATATTTTTTCTTCCCGCCCACCCTCTGTGTGCATATTGCCGTATATTTATTGCTCCATGCCCGTGCAATTCCTGGCGGTATAGAGTTGCTTTACTCATTCATAATTTCATGCAATATCAACCAAAGACAGTAATTTTGACATGTATGCATAGCTTAGACCTAGGGCTACATTTTGCAATCATCGGCGGCTTCCCAGAGTTAAAAGTTGTTGTGAAAAATTCAAACCTCGCAATGTTTATTTTCTTCCCGCCTACCCTCTGTGTGCATAATACCGTTTATTTATTGCACCATGCCTGTCTAATTCCCTGGGGTATGGACTTGCTTTACTCATTCATAATTTCATGCAATATCAACCAACGGCAGTAATTTTGTCATGTATGGATAGCTTAGACCTAGGGTAACATTTTGCATTCATTGGCGGCTTCCCAGAGTTAAAGGTTGTTGGGGAAAATTCAAAACTCGCAATGTTTATTTTCTTCCCGGCCACCCTCTGTGTGCATATTACCGTCTATTTATTGCACCATGCCTGTCTAATTCCCTGGGGTATGGACTTGCTTTACTCATTCATAATTTCTTGGAATATCAACCAAAGACAGTAATTTTGACATGTATGGATAGCTTAGATCTAGGGCTACATTTTGCAATCATCGGCGGCTTCCCAGAGTTAAAAGTTGTTGTGAAAAATTCAAACCTCGCAATCTTTATTTTCTTCCCGGCCACCCTCTGTGTGCATATTGCCGTCTATGTATTGCACCATGCCTGTCTAATTCCCTGGGGTATGGACTTGCTTTACTCATTCATAATTACATGGAATATCAACCAAAGGCAGTAATTTTGACATGTATGGATAGCTTAGATCTAGGGCTACATTTTGCAATCATCGGCGGCTTCCTAGATTTAAAACTTGTGGAGAAAATTTCAACCTCGCAATATTGTTTCTTCCCGCCCACTCTCTGTGTGCATATTGCAGTGTATGTATTGCCCCATGCCCGTGCAATTCCTGGCGGTATAGATTTGCTTTACTCATTCATAATTTCATGTAATATCAACCAAATGCAGTAATTTTGACATGTATGGATAGCTTAGATCTGCCGCTACATGTTGCATTCATTGGCGGCTTCCCAGAGTTAAAGGTTGTTGGGGAAAATTCAAACCCCGCAATGTTTATTTTCTTCCCGGCCACCCTCTGCGTGCATATTAAAGTCTATTTATTGCACCATGCCTGTCTAATTCCCTGGGGTATGGACTTGCTTTACTTATTCATAATTTCTTGGAATATCAACCAAAGACAGTAATTTTGACATGTATGCATAGCTTAGACCTAGGGCTACATTTTGCAATCATCGGCGGCTTCCCAGAGTTAAAAGTTGTTGTGAAAAATTCAAACCTCGCAATGTTTATTTTCTTCCCGCCTACCCTCTGTGTGCATACTACCGTCTATTTATTGCACCATGCCTGTCTAATTCCATGGGGTATGGACTTACTTTACTCATTCATAATTGCATGGAATATCAACCAAAGGCAGTAATTTTGACATGTATGGATAGCTTAGATCTAGGGCTACATTTTGGAATCATCGGCGGCTTCCTAGATTTAAAACTTGTGGAGAAAATGTCAACCTCGCAATATTTTTTTCTTCCCGCCCATTCTCTGTGTGCATATTGCCGTATATGTATTGCTCCATGCCCGTGCAATTCCAGGCGGTATAGACTTGCTTTACTCATTCATAATTTCATGCAATATCAACCAACGGCAGTAATTTTGTCATGTATGGATAGCTTAGATCTAGGGCTACATTTTGCAATCATCGGCGGCTTCCTAGATTTAAAACTTGTTGAGAAAATTTCAACCTCGCAATATTTTTTTCTTCCCGCCCATCCTCTGTGTGCATATTGCCGTATATTTATTGCTCCATGCCCGTGCAATTCCTGGCGGTATAGACTTGCTTTACTCATTCATAATTGCATGGAATATCAACCAAAGGCAGTAATTTTGACATGTATGGATAGCTTAGACCTAGGGCTACATTTTGCATTCATTGGCGGCTTCCCAGAGTTAAAGGTTGTTGGGGAAAATTCAAACCTCGCAATGTTTATTTTCTTCCCGGCCACCCTCTGTGTGCATATTGCCGTCTATGTATAGCACCATGCCTGTCTAATTCCCTGGGGTATGGACTTGCTTTACTCATTCATAATTACATGGAATATCAACCAAAGGCAGTAATTTTTACATGTATGGATAGCTTAGATCTAGGGCTACATTTTGCAATCATCGGCGGCTTCCTAGATTTAAAACTTGTGGAGAAAATTTCAACCTCGCAATATTTTTTTGTTCCCGCCCATTCTCTGTGTGCATATTGCCGTATATGTATTGCTCCATGCCCGTGCAATTCTTGGCGGTATAGATTTGCTTTACTCATTCATAATTTCATGCAATATCAACCAAATGCAGTAATTTTGACATGTATGGATAGCTTAGATCTGCCGCTATATTTTGCATTCACCCGCGGCTTCCCAGAGTTAAAAGTTGTTGTGAAAAATTCAAACCTCGCAATGTTTATTTTCTTCCCGGCCACCCTCTGTGTGCATATTGCCGTCTATGTATTGCACCATGCCTGTCTAATTCCCTGGGGGTATGAACTTGCTTTACTCATTCATAATTGCATGGAATATCAACCAAAGGCAGTAATTTTGACATGTATGGATAGCTTAGATCTAGGGCTACATTTTGCAATCATCGGCGGCTTCCTAGATTTAAGAATTGTGGACAAAATTTCAACCTCGCAATATTGTTTCTTCCCGCCCACCCTCTGTGTGCATATTGCAGTGTATTTATTGCACCATTCCTGTCTAATTCCCTAGGGTATGGACTTGCTTTACTCATTCATAATTGCATGGAATATCAACCAAAGGCAGTAATTTTGACATGTATGGATAGCTTAGATCTAGGGCTACATTTTGCAATCATCGGCGGCTTCCTAGATTCAAAACTTGTGGAGAAAATTTCAACCTCGCAATATTTTTTCTTCCCGCCCACCCTCTGTGTGCATATTGCCGTATATGTATTGCTCCATGCCCGTGCAATTCCTGGCGGTATAGAATTGCTTTACTCATTCATAATTGCATGGAATATCAACCAAAGGCAGTAATTTTGACATGTATGGATAGCTTAGATCTAGGGCTACATTTTGCAATCATCGGCGGCTTCCTAGATTTAAAACTTGTGGAGAAAATGTCAACCTCGCAATATTTTTTCTTCCCGCCCACCCTCTGTGTGCATATTGCCGTATATGTATTGCCCCATGCCCGTGCAATTCCTGGCGGTATAGAATTGCTTTACTCATTCATAATTGCATGGAATATCAACCAAAGGCAGTAATTTTGACATGTATGGATAGCTTAGATCTAAGGCTACATTTTGCAAGCATCGGCGGCTTCCCAGAGTTAAAAGTTGTTGTGAAACATTCAAACCTCGCAATGTTTATTTTCTTCCCGGCCACCCTCTGTGTGCATATTACCGTCTATTTATTGCACCATGCCTGTCTAATTCCCTGGGGTATGGACTTGCTTTAATCATTCATAATTGCATAGAATATCAACCAACGGCAGTAATTTTATCATGTATGGATAGCTTAGATCTCGGGCTACATTTTGCAATCATCGGCGGCTTCCTAGATTTAGAACTTGTGGAGCAAATGTCAACCTCGCAATATTTTTTCTTCCCGCCCACCCTCTGTGTGCATATTGCCGTATATTTATTGCTCCATGCCCGTGCAATTCCTGGCGGTATAGAGTTGCTTTACTCATTCATAATTTCATGCAATATCAACCAAAGACAGTAATTTTGACATGTATGCATAGCTTAGACCTAGGGCTACATTTTGCAATCATCGGCGGCTTCCCAGAGTTAAAAGTTGTTGTGAAAAATTCAAACCTCGCAATGTTTATTTTCTTCCCGCCTACCCTCTGTGTGCATAATACCGTTTATTTATTGCACCATGCCTGTCTAATTCCCTGGGGTATGGACTTGCTTTACTCATTCATAATTTCATGCAATATCAACCAACGGCAGTAATTTTGTCATGTATGGATAGCTTAGACCTAGGGTAACATTTTGCATTCATTGGCGGCTTCCCAGAGTTAAAGGTTGTTGGGGAAAATTCAAACCTCGCAATGTTTATTTTCTTCCCGGCCACCCTCTGTGTGCATATTACCGTCTATTTATTGCACCATGCCTGTCTAATTCCCTGGGGTATGGACTTGCTTTACTCATTCATAATTTCTTGGAATATCAACCAAAGACAGTAATTTTGACATGTATGGATAGCTTAGATCTAGGGCTACATTTTGCAATCATCGGCGGCTTCCCAGAGTTAAAAGTTGTTGTGAAAAATTCAAACCTCGCAATCTTTATTTTCTTCCCGGCCACCCTCTGTGTGCATATTGCCGTCTATGTATTGCACCATGCCTGTCTAATTCCCTGGGGTATGGACTTGCTTTACTCATTCATAATTACATGGAATATCAACCAAAGGCAGTAATTTTGACATGTATGGATAGCTTAGATCTAGGGCTACATTTTGCAATCATCGGCGGCTTCCTAGATTTAAAACTTGTGGAGAAAATTTCAACCTCGCAATATTGTTTCTTCCCGCCCACTCTCTGTGTGCATATTGCAGTGTATGTATTGCCCCATGCCCGTGCAATTCCTGGCGGTATAGATTTGCTTTACTCATTCATAATTTCATGTAATATCAACCAAATGCAGTAATTTTGACATGTATGGATAGCTTAGATCTGCCGCTACATGTTGCATTCATTGGCGGCTTCCCAGAGTTAAAGGTTGTTGGGGAAAATTCAAACCCCGCAATGTTTATTTTCTTCCCGGCCACCCTCTGCGTGCATATTAAAGTCTATTTATTGCACCATGCCTGTCTAATTCCCTGGGGTATGGACTTGCTTTACTTATTCATAATTTCTTGGAATATCAACCAAAGACAGTAATTTTGACATGTATGCATAGCTTAGACCTAGGGCTACATTTTGCAATCATCGGCGGCTTCCCAGAGTTAAAAGTTGTTGTGAAAAATTCAAACCTCGCAATGTTTATTTTCTTCCCGCCTACCCTCTGTGTGCATACTACCGTCTATTTATTGCACCATGCCTGTCTAATTCCATGGGGTATGGACTTACTTTACTCATTCATAATTGCATGGAATATCAACCAAAGGCAGTAATTTTGACATGTATGGATAGCTTAGATCTAGGGCTACATTTTGGAATCATCGGCGGCTTCCTAGATTTAAAACTTGTGGAGAAAATGTCAACCTCGCAATATTTTTTTCTTCCCGCCCATTCTCTGTGTGCATATTGCCGTATATGTATTGCTCCATGCCCGTGCAATTCCAGGCGGTATAGACTTGCTTTACTCATTCATAATTTCATGCAATATCAACCAACGGCAGTAATTTTGTCATGTATGGATAGCTTAGATCTAGGGCTACATTTTGCAATCATCGGCGGCTTCCTAGATTTAAAACTTGTTGAGAAAATTTCAACCTCGCAATATTTTTTTCTTCCCGCCCATCCTCTGTGTGCATATTGCCGTATATTTATTGCTCCATGCCCGTGCAATTCCTGGCGGTATAGACTTGCTTTACTCATTCATAATTGCATGGAATATCAACCAAAGGCAGTAATTTTGACATGTATGGATAGCTTAGACCTAGGCTACATTTTGCATTCATTGGCGGCTTCCCAGAGTTAAAGGTTGTTGGGGAAAATTCAAACCTCGCAATGTTTATTTTCTTCCCGGCCACCCTCTGTGTGCATATTGCCGTCTATGTATAGCACCATGCCTGTCTAATTCCCTGGGGTATGGACTTGCTTTACTCATTCATAATTACATGGAATATCAACCAAAGGCAGTAATTTTTACATGTATGGATAGCTTAGATCTAGGGCTACATTTTGCAATCATCGGCGGCTTCCTAGATTTAAAACTTGTGGAGAAAATTTCAACCTCGCAATATTTTTTTGTTCCCGCCCATTCTCTGTGTGCATATTGCCGTATATGTATTGCTCCATGCCCGTGCAATTCTTGGCGGTATAGATTTGCTTTACTCATTCATAATTTCATGCAATATCAACCAAATGCAGTAATTTTGACATGTATGGATAGCTTAGATCTGCCGCTATATTTTGCATTCACCCGCGGCTTCCCAGAGTTAAAAGTTGTTGTGAAAAATTCAAACCTCGCAATGTTTATTTTCTTCCCGCCTACCCTCTGTGTGCATACTACCGTCTATTTATTGCACCATGCCTGTCTAATTCCATGGGGTATGGACTTACTTTACTCATTCATAATTGCATGGAATATCAACCAAAGGCAGTAATTTTGACATGTATGGATAGCTTAGATCTAGGGCTACATTTTGGAATCATCGGCGGCTTCCTAGATTTAAAACTTGTGGAGAAAATGTCAACCTCGCAATATTTTTTTCTTCCCGCCCATTCTCTGTGTGCATATTGCCGTATATGTATTGCTCCATGCCCGTGCAATTCCAGGCGGTATAGACTTGCTTTACTCATTCATAATTTCATGCAATATCAACCAACGGCAGTAATTTTGTCATGTATGGATAGCTTAGATCTAGGGCTACATTTTGCAATCATCGGCGGCTTCCCAGAGTTAAAAGTTGTTGTGAAAAATTCAAACCTCGCAATGTTTATTTTCTTGCCGGCCACCCTCTGTGTGCATATTACCGTCTATTTATTGCACCATGCCTGTCTAATTCCCTGGGGTATGGACTTGCTTTACTCATTCATAATTTCTTGGAATATCAACCAAAGACAGTAATTTTGACATGTATGGATAGCTTAGATCTAGGGCTACATTTTGGAATCATCGGCGGCTTCCTAGATTTAAAACTTGTGGAGAAAATTTCAACCTCGGAATTGTTTTTTCTTCCCGCCCATCCTCTGTGTGCATATTGCCGTATATTTATTGCTCCATGCCCGTGCAATTCCTGGCGGTATAGACTTGCTTTACTCATTCATAATGTCATGCAATATCAATCAAATGCAGTAATTTTGACATGAATGGATAGCTCAGATCTGCCGCTACATTTTGCATTCATCGGCGGCTTCCCAGAGTTAAAAGTTGTTGTAAAAAATTGAAACCTCGCAATGTTTATTTTCTTACCGGCCACCCACTGTGTGCATGTTACCGTCTATTTATTGCACCATGCCTGTCTAACTCCCTTGGGTATGGACTTGCTTTACTCTTTCATAATTTCTTGGAATATCAACAAAATGCAGTAATTTTGACATGTATGGATAGCTTAGATCTAGGGCTACATTTTGCAAGCATCGGCGGCTTCCCAGAGTTAAAAGTTGTTGTGAAGAATTCAAACCTCGCAATGTTTATTTTCTTCCCGGCCACCCTCTGTGTGCATATTGCAGTGTATTTATTGCCCCATGCCCGTGCAATTCCTGGCGGTATAGATTTGCTTTACTCATTCATAATTTCATGCAATATCAACCAAATGCAGTAATTTTGACATGTATGGATATCTTAGATCTAGGGCTACATTTTGCAAGCATCGGCGGCTTCCCAGAGTTAAAAGTTGTTGTGAAAAATTCAAACCTCGCAATGTTTATTTTCTTACCGGCCACCCACTGTGTGCGTATTACCGTCTATCTATTGCACCATGCCTGTCTAATTCCCTGGGGTATGGACTTGCTTTACTCATTCATAATTTCTTGGAATATCAACCAAAGGCAGTAATTTTGACATGTATGGATAGCTTAGATCTAGGGCTACATTTTGCAATCATCGGCGGCTTCCCAGAGTTAAAAGTTGTTGTGAAAAATTCAAACCTCGCAATGTTTATTTTCTTGCCGGCCACCCTCTGTGTGCATATTACCGTCTATTTATTGCACCATGCCTGTCTAATTCCCTGGGGTATGGACTTGCTTTACTCATTCATAATTTCTTGGAATATCAACCAAAGACAGTAATTTTGACATGTATGGATAGCTTAGATCTAGGGCTACATTTTGGAATCATCGGCGGCTTCCTAGATTTAAAACTTGTGGAGAAAATTTCAACCTCGCAATAGTTTTTTCTTCCCGCCCATCCTCTGTGTGCATATTGCCGTATATTTATTGCTCCATGCCCGTGCAATTCCTGGCGGTATAGACTTGCTTTACTCATTCATAATGTCATGCAATATCAATCAAATGCAGTAATTTTGACATGCATGGATAGCTCAGATCTGCCGCTACATTTTGCATTCATCGGCGGCTTCCCAGAGTTAAAAGTTGTTGTAAAAAATTCAAACCTCGCAATGTTTATTTTCTTACCGGCCACCCACTGTGTGCATATTACCGTCTATCTATTGCACCATGCCTGTCTAATTCCCTGGGGTATGGACTTGCTTTACTCATTCATAATTTCTTGGAATATCAACCAAAGGCAGTAATTTTGACATGTATGGATAGCTTAGATCTAGGGCTACATTTTGCAAGCATCGGCGGCTTCCCAGAGTTAAAAGTTGTTGTGAAAAATTCAAACCTCGCAATGTTTATTTTCTTCCCGGCCACCCTCTGTGTGCATATTACCGTCTATTTATTGCACCATGCCTGTCTAATTCCCTGGGGTATGGACTTGCTTTACTCATTCATAACTGCATGGAATATTAACCCAAGACAGTAATTTTGACATGTATGGATAGCTTAGATCTAGGGCTACATTTTACAATCATCGGCGGCTTCCCAGAGTTAAAAGTTGTTGTGAAAAATTCAAACCTCGCAATGTTTATTTTCTTACCGGCCACCCTCTGTGTGCATATTACCGTCTATTTATTGCACCATGCCTGGCTAATTCCCTGGGGTATGGACTTGCTTTACTCATTCATAATTTCTTGGAATATCAACCAAAGACAGTAATTTTGACATGTATGGATAGCTTAGATCTAGGGCTACATTTTGGAATCATCGGCGGCTTCCTAGATTTAAAACTTGTGGAGAAAATTTCAACCTCGCAATAGTTTTTTCTTCCCGCCCATCCTCTGTGTGCATATTGCCGTATATTTATTGCTCCATGCCCGTGCAATTCCTGGCGGTATAGACTTGCTTTACTCATTCATAATGTCATGCAATATCAATCAAATGCAGTAATTTTGACATGCATGGATAGCTCAGATCTGCCACTACATTTTGCATTCATCGGCGGCTTCCCAGAGTTAAAAGTTGTTGTGAAAAATTCAAACCTCGCAATGTTTATTTTCTTACCAGCCACCCACTGTGTTCATGTTACCGTCTATTTATTGCACCATGCCTGTCTAATTCCCTGGGGTATGGACTTGCTTTACTCTTTCATAATTTCTTGGAATATCAACCAAAGGCAGTAATTTTGACATGTATGGATAGCTTAGATCTAGGGCTACATTTTGCAAGCATCGGCGGCTTCCCAGAGTTAAAAGTTGTTGTGAAAAATTCAAACCTCGCAATGTATATTTTCTTCCCGGCCACCCTCTGTGTGCATATTACCGTCTATTTATTGCACCATGCCTGTCTAATTCCCTGGGGTATGGACTTGCTTTACTCATTCATAATTGCATGGAATATCAACCAAAAGCAGTAATTTTGACATGTATGGATAGCTTAGATGTAGGCCTACATTTTGCAAGCATCGGCGGCTTCCCAGAGTTAAAAGTTGTTGTGAAAAATTCAAACCTCGCAATGTTTATTTTCTTACCGGCCACCCACTGTGTGCGTATTACCGTCTATCTATTGCACCATGCCTGTCTAATTCCCTGGGGTATGGACTTGCTTTACTCATTCATAATTTCTTGGAATATCAACCAAAGGCAGTAATTTTGACATGTATGTATAGCTTAGATCTAGGGCTACATTTTGCAAGCATCGGCGGCTTCCCAGAGTTAAAAGTTGTTGTGAAAAATTCAAACCTCGCAATGTTTATTTTCTTCCCGGCCACCCTCTGTGTGCATATTACCGTCTATTTATTGCACCATGCCTGTCTAATTCCCTGGGGTATGGACTTGCTTTACTCATTCATAATTTCTTGGAATATCAACCAAAGGCAGTAATTTTGACATGTATGGATAGCTTAGATCTGCCGCTACATTTTGCATTCATTGGCGGCTTCCCAGAGTTAAAGGTTGTTGGGGAAAATTCAAACCTCGCAATGTTTATTTTCTTCCCGGCCACCCTCTGTGTGCATATTACCGTCTATTTATTGCACCATGCCTGTCTAATTCCCTGGGGTATGGACTTGCTTTACTCATTCATAATTTCTTGGAATATCAACCAAAGACAGTAATTTTGACATGTATGGATAGCTTAGATCTAGGGCTACATTTTGGAATCATCGGCGGCTTCCTAGATTTAAAACTTGTGGAGAAAATTTCAACCTCGCAATATTTTTTTCTTCCCGCCCATCCTCTGTGTGCATATTGCCGTATATGTATTGCTCCATGCCCGTGCAATTCCTGGCGGTATAGACTTGCTTTACTCATTCATAATTTCATGCAATATCAACCAAATGCAGTAATTTTGACATGTATGGATAGCTTAGATCTGCCGCTACATTTTGCATTCATTGGCGGCTTCCCAGAGTTAAAGGTTATTGGGGAAAATTCAAACCTCGCAATGTTTATTTTCTTCCCGGCCACCCTCTGTGTGCGTATTAGCGTCTATTTATTGCACCATGCCTGTCTAATTCCTGGCGGTATAGATTTGCTTTACTCATTCATAATTTCATGCAATATCAACCAAATGCAGTAATTTTGACATGTATGGATAGCTTAGATGTAGGCCTACATTTTGCAAGCATCGGCGGCTTCCCAGAGTTAAAAGTTGTTGTGAAAAATTCAAACCTCGCAATGTTTATTTTCTTACCGGCCACCCACTGTGTGCGTATTACCGTCTATCTATTGCACCATGCCTGTCTAATTCCCTGGGGTATGGACTTGCTTTACTCATTCATAATTTCTTGGAATATCAACCAAAGACAGTAATTTTGACATGTATGGATAGCTTAGATCTAGGGCTACATTTTGGAATCATCGGCGGCTTCCTAGATTTAAAACTTGTGGAGAAAATTTCAACCTCGCAATATTTTTTTCTTCCCGCCCATCCTCTGTGTGCATATTGCCGTATATGTATTGCTCCATGCCCGTGCAATTCCTGGCGGTATAGACTTGCTTTACTCATTCATAATTTCATGCAATATCAACCAAATGCAGTAATTTTGACATGTATGGATAGCTTAGATCTGCCGCTACATTTTGCATTCATTGGCGGCTTCCCAGAGTTAAAAGTTGTTGTTAAAAATTCAAACCTCGCAATGTTTATTTTCTTACCGGCCACCCACTGTGTGCGTATTACCGTCTATCTATTGCACCATGCCTGTCTAATTCCCTGGGGTATGGACTTGCTTTACTCATTCATAATTTCTTGGAATATCAACAAAAGGCAGTAATTTTGACATGTATGGATAGCTTAGATCTAGGGCTACATTTTGCAAGCATCGGCGGCTTCCCAGAGTTAAAAGTTGTTGTGAAAAATTCAAACCTCGCAATGTTTATTTTCTTACCGGCCACCCACTGTGTGCGTATTACCGTCTATCTATTGCACCATGCCTGTCTAATTCCCTGGGGTATGGACATGCTTTACTCATTCATAATTTCTTGGAATATCAACCAAAGGCAGTAATTTTGAAATGTATGTATAGCTTAGATCTAGGGCTACATTTTGCAAGCATCGGCGGCTTCCCAGAGTTAAAAGTTGTTGTGAAAAATTCAAACCTCGCAATGTTTATTTTCTTCCCGGCCACCCTCTGTGTGCATATTACCGTCTATTTATTGCACCATGCCTGTCTAATTCCCTGGGGTATGGACTTGCTTTACTCATTCATAATTGCATGGAATATCAACCAAAGGCAGTAATTTTGACATGTATGGATAGCTTAGATCTAGGGCTACATTTTGCAATCATCGGCGGCTTCCTAGATTTAAAACTTGTGGAGAAAATTTCAACCTCGCAATGTTTATTTTCTTCCCGGCCACCCTCTGTGTGCGTATTAGCGTCTATTTATTGCACCATGCCTGTCTAATTCCTGGCGGTATAGATTTGCTTTATTCATTCATAATTTCATGCAATATCAACCAAATGCAGTAATTTTGACATGTATGGATAGCTTAGATCTAGGGCTACATTTTGCAAGCATCGGCGGCTTCCCAGAGTTAAAAGTTGTTGTGAAAAATTCAAACCTCGCAATGTTTATTTTCTTCCCGGCCACCCTCTGTGTGCATATTACCGTCTATTTATTGCACCATGCCTGTCTAATTCCCTGGGGTATGGACTTGCTTTACTCATTCATAATTGCATGGAATATCAACCAAAGGCAGTAATTTTGACATGTATGGATAGCTTAGATCTAGGGCTACATTTTGCAATCATCGGCGGCTTCCTAGATTTAAAACTTGTGGAGAAAATTTCAACCTCGCAATGTTTATTTTCTTCCCGGCCACCCTCTGTGTGCGTATTAGCGTCTATTTATTGCACCATGCCTGTCTAATTCCTGGCGGTATAGATTTGCTTTATTCATTCATAATTTCATGCAATATCAACCAAATGCAGTAATTTTGACATGTATGGATAGCTTAGATCTAGGGCTACATTTTGCAAGCATCGGCGGCTTCCCAGAGTTAAAAGTTGTTGTGAAAAATTCAAACCTCGCAATGTTTATTTTCTTACCGGCCACCCACTGTGTGCGTATTACCGTCTATCTATTGCACCATGCCTGTCTAATTCCCTGGGGTATGGACATGCTTTACTCATTCATAATTTCTTGGAATATCAACCAAAGGCAGTAATTTTGACATGTATGGATAGCTTAGATGTAGGCCTACATTTTGCAAGCATCGGCGGCTTCCCAGAGTTAAAAGTTGTTGTGAAAAATTCAAACCTCGCAATGTTTATTTTCTTACCGGCCACCCACTGTGTGCGTATTACCGTCTATCTATTGCACCATGCCTGTCTAATTCCCTGGGTATGGACTTGCTTTACTCATTCATAATTTCTTGGAATATCAACAAAAGGCAGTAATTTTGACATGTATGGATAGCTTAGATCTAGGGCTACATTTTGCAAGCATCGGCGGCTTCCCAGAGTTAAAAGTTGTTGTGAAAAATTCAAACCTCGCAATGTTTATTTTCTTACCGGCCACCCACTGTGTGCGTATTACCGTCTATCTATTGCACCATGCCTGTCTAATTCCCTGGGGTATGGACTTGCTTTACTCATTCATAATTTCTTGGAATATCAACCAAAGGCAGTAATTTTGACATGTATGTATAGCTTAGATCTAGGGCTACATTTTGCAAGCATCGGCGGCTTCCCAGAGTTAAAAGTTGTTGTGAAAAATTCAAACCTCGCAATGTTTATTTTCTTCCCGGCCACCCTCTGTGTGCGTATTAGCGTCTATTTATTGCACCATGCCTGTCTAATTCCTGGCGGTATAGATTTGCTTTACTCATTCATAATTTCATGCAATATCAACCAAAGGCAGTAATTTTGACATGTATGTATAGCTTAGATCTAGGACTACATTTTGCAAGCATCGGCGGCTTCCCAGAGTTAAAAGTTGTTGTGAAAAATTCAAACCTCGCAATGTTTATTTTCTTCCCGGCCACCCTCTGTGTGCATATTACCGTCTATTTATTGCACCATGCCTGTCTAATTCCCTGGGGTATGGACTTGCTTTACTCATTCATAATTGCATGGAATATCAACCAAAGGCAGTAATTTTGACATGTATGGATAGCTTAGATCTAGGGCTACATTTTGCAATCATCGGCGGCTTCCTAGATTTAAAACTTGTGGAGAAAATTTCAACCTCGCAATGTTTATTTTCTTCCCGGCCACCCTCTGTGTGCGTATTAGCGTCTATTTATTGCACCATGCCTGTCTAATTCCTGGCGGTATAGATTTGCTTTATTCATTCATAATTTCATGCAATATCAACCAAATGCAGTAATTTTGACATGTATGGATAGCTTAGATCTAGGGCTACATTTTGCAAGCATCGGCGGCTTCCCAGAGTTAAAAGTTGTTGTGAAAAATTCAAACCTCGCAATGTTTATTTTCTTACCGGCCACCCACTGTGTGCGTATTACCGTCTATCTATTGCACCATGCCTGTCTAATTCCCTGGGGTATGGACATGCTTTACTCATTCATAATTTCTTGGAATATCAACCAAAGGCAGTAATTTTGACATGTATGGATAGCTTAGATGTAGGCCTACATTTTGCAAGCATCGGCGGCTTCCCAGAGTTAAAAGTTGTTGTGAAAAATTCAAACCTCGCAATGTTTATTTTCTTACCGGCCACCCACTGTGTGCGTATTACCGTCTATCTATTGCACCATGCCTGTCTAATTCCCTGGGTATGGACTTGCTTTACTCATTCATAATTTCTTGGAATATCAACAAAAGGCAGTAATTTTGACATGTATGGATAGCTTAGATCTAGGGCTACATTTTGCAAGCATCGGCGGCTTCCCAGAGTTAAAAGTTGTTGTGAAAAATTCAAACCTCGCAATGTTTATTTTCTTACCGGCCACCCACTGTGTGCGTATTACCGTCTATCTATTGCACCATGCCTGTCTAATTCCCTGGGGTATGGACTTGCTTTACTCATTCATAATTTCTTGGAATATCAACCAAAGGCAGTAATTTTGACATGTATGTATAGCTTAGATCTAGGGCTACATTTTGCAAGCATCGGCGGCTTCCCAGAGTTAAAAGTTGTTGTGAAAAATTCAAACCTCGCAATGTTTATTTTCTTCCCGGCCACCCTCTGTGTGCGTATTAGCGTCTATTTATTGCACCATGCCTGTCTAATTCCTGGCGGTATAGATTTGCTTTACTCATTCATAATTTCATGCAATATCAACCAAAGGCAGTAATTTTGACATGTATGTATAGCTTAGATCTAGGACTACATTTTGCAAGCATCGGCGGCTTCCCAGAGTTAAAAGTTGTTGTGAAAAATTCAAACCTCGCAATGTTTATTTTCTTCCCGGCCACCCTCTGTGTGCATATTACCGTCTATTTATTGCACCATGCCTGTCTAATTCCCTGGGGTATGGACTTGCTTTACTCATTCATAATTGCATGGAATATCAACCAAAGGCAGTAATTTTGACATGTATGGATAGCTTAGATCTAGGGCTACATTTTGCAATCATCGGCGGCTTCCTAGATTTAAAACTTGTGGAGAAAATTTCAACCTCGCAATATTTGTTCTTCCCGCCCACCCTCTGTGTGCATAGTGCCGTGTATTTATTGCTCCATGCCTGTCTAATTCCCTGGGGTATTGACTTGCTTTACTCATTCATAATTTCTTGGAATATCAACCAAAGGCAGTAATTTTGACATGTATGGATAGCTTAGATCTCGGGCTACATTTTGCAAGCATTGGCGGCTTCCCAGAGTTAAAGGTTGTTGGGGGAAATTCAAACCTCGCAATGTTTATTTTCTTCCCGGCCACCCTCTGTGTGCATATTACCGTCTATTTATTGCACCATGCCTGTCTAATTCCCTGGGGTATGGACTTGCTTTACTCATTCATAATTTCTTGGAATATCAACCAAAGACAGTAATTTTGACATGTATGGATAGCTTAGATCTAGGGCTACATTTTGGAATCATCGGCGGCTTCCTAGATTTAAAACTTGTGGAGAAAATTTCAACCTCGCAATATTTTTTTCTTCCCGCCCATCCTCTGTGTGCATATTGCCGTATATGTATTGCTCCATGCCCGTGCAATTCCTGGCGGTATAGACTTGCTTTACTCATTCATAATTTCATGCAATATCAACCAAATGCAGTAATTTTGACATGTATGGATAGCTTAGATCTGCCGCTACATTTTGCATTCATTGGCGGCTTCCCAGAGTTAAAGGTTATTGGGGAAAATTCAAACCTCGCAATGTTTATTTTCTTCCCGGCCACCCTCTGTGTGCGTATTAGCGTCTATTTATTGCACCATGCCTGTCTAATTCCTGGCGGTATAGATTTGCTTTACTCATTCATAATTTCATGCAATATCAACCAAATGCAGTAATTTTGACATGTATGGATAGCTTAGATGTAGGCCTACATTTTGCAAGCATCGGCGGCTTCCCAGAGTTAAAAGTTGTTGTGAAAAATTCAAACCTCGCAATGTTTATTTTCTTACCGGCCACCCACTGTGTGCGTATTACCGTCTATCTATTGCACCATGCCTGTCTAATTCCCTGGGGTATGGACTTGCTTTACTCATTCATAATTTCTTGGAATATCAACCAAAGACAGTAATTTTGACATGTATGGATAGCTTAGATCTAGGGCTACATTTTGGAATCATCGGCGGCTTCCTAGATTTAAAACTTGTGGAGAAAATTTCAACCTCGCAATATTTTTTTCTTCCCGCCCATCCTCTGTGTGCATATTGCCGTATATGTATTGCTCCATGCCCGTGCAATTCCTGGCGGTATAGACTTGCTTTACTCATTCATAATTTCATGCAATATCAACCAAATGCAGTAATTTTGACATGTATGGATAGCTTAGATCTGCCGCTACATTTTGCATTCATTGGCGGCTTCCCAGAGTTAAAAGTTGTTGTTAAAAATTCAAACCTCGCAATGTTTATTTTCTTACCGGCCACCCACTGTGTGCGTATTACCGTCTATCTATTGCACCATGCCTGTCTAATTCCCTGGGGTATGGACTTGCTTTACTCATTCATAATTTCTTGGAATATCAACAAAAGGCAGTAATTTTGACATGTATGGATAGCTTAGATCTAGGGCTACATTTTGCAAGCATCGGCGGCTTCCCAGAGTTAAAAGTTGTTGTGAAAAATTCAAACCTCGCAATGTTTATTTTCTTACCGGCCACCCACTGTGTGCGTATTACCGTCTATCTATTGCACCATGCCTGTCTAATTCCCTGGGGTATGGACATGCTTTACTCATTCATAATTTCTTGGAATATCAACCAAAGGCAGTAATTTTGAAATGTATGTATAGCTTAGATCTAGGGCTACATTTTGCAAGCATCGGCGGCTTCCCAGAGTTAAAAGTTGTTGTGAAAAATTCAAACCTCGCAATGTTTATTTTCTTCCCGGCCACCCTCTGTGTGCATATTACCGTCTATTTATTGCACCATGCCTGTCTAATTCCCTGGGGTATGGACTTGCTTTACTCATTCATAATTGCATGGAATATCAACCAAAGGCAGTAATTTTGACATGTATGGATAGCTTAGATCTAGGGCTACATTTTGCAATCATCGGCGGCTTCCTAGATTTAAAACTTGTGGAGAAAATTTCAACCTCGCAATGTTTATTTTCTTCCCGGCCACCCTCTGTGTGCGTATTAGCGTCTATTTATTGCACCATGCCTGTCTAATTCCTGGCGGTATAGATTTGCTTTATTCATTCATAATTTCATGCAATATCAACCAAATGCAGTAATTTTGACATGTATGGATAGCTTAGATCTAGGGCTACATTTTGCAAGCATCGGCGGCTTCCCAGAGTTAAAAGTTGTTGTGAAAAATTCAAACCTCGCAATGTTTATTTTCTTCCCGGCCACCCTCTGTGTGCATATTACCGTCTATTTATTGCACCATGCCTGTCTAATTCCCTGGGGTATGGACTTGCTTTACTCATTCATAATTGCATGGAATATCAACCAAAGGCAGTAATTTTGACATGTATGGATAGCTTAGATCTAGGGCTACATTTTGCAATCATCGGCGGCTTCCTAGATTTAAAACTTGTGGAGAAAATTTCAACCTCGCAATGTTTATTTTCTTCCCGGCCACCCTCTGTGTGCGTATTAGCGTCTATTTATTGCACCATGCCTGTCTAATTCCTGGCGGTATAGATTTGCTTTATTCATTCATAATTTCATGCAATATCAACCAAATGCAGTAATTTTGACATGTATGGATAGCTTAGATCTAGGGCTACATTTTGCAAGCATCGGCGGCTTCCCAGAGTTAAAAGTTGTTGTGAAAAATTCAAACCTCGCAATGTTTATTTTCTTACCGGCCACCCACTGTGTGCGTATTACCGTCTATCTATTGCACCATGCCTGTCTAATTCCCTGGGGTATGGACATGCTTTACTCATTCATAATTTCTTGGAATATCAACCAAAGGCAGTAATTTTGACATGTATGTATAGCTTAGATCTAGGGCTGCATTTTGCAAGCATCGGCGGCTTCCCAGAGTTAAAAGTTGTTGTGAAAAATTCAAACCTCGCAATGTTTATTTTCTTCCCGGCCACCCACTGTGTGCGTATTACCGTCTATCTATTGCACCATGCCTGTCTAATTCCCTGGGGTATGGACTTGCTTTACTCATTCATAATTTCTTGGAATATCAACAAAAGGCAGTAATTTTGACATGTATGGATAGCTTAGATCTAGGGCTACATTTTGCAAGCATCGGCGGCTTCCCAGAGTTAAAAGTTGTTGTGAAAAATTCAAACCTCGCAATGTTTATTTTCTTACCGGCCACCCACTGTGTGCGTATTACCGTCTATCTATTGCACCATGCCTGTCTAATTCCCTGGGGTATGGACATGCTTTACTCATTCATAATTTCTTGGAATATCAACCAAAGGCAGTAATTTTGACATGTATGTATAGCTTAGATCTAGGGCTACATTTTGCAAGCATCGGCGGCTTCCCAGAGTTAAAAGTTGTTGTGAAAAATTCAAACCTCGCAATGTTTATTTTCTTCCCGGCCACCCTCTGTGTGCATATTACCGTCTATTTATTGCACCATGCCTGTCTAATTCCCTGGGGTATGGACTTGCTTTACTCATTCATAATTTCTTGGAATATCAACCAAAGGCAGTAATTTTGACATGTATGTATAGCTTAGATCTAGGGCTACATTTTGCAAGCATCGGCGGCTTCCCAGAGTTAAAAGTTGTTGTGAAAAATTCAAACCTCGCAATGTTTATTTTCTTCCCGGCCACCCTCTGTGTGCATATTACCGTCTATTTATTGCACCATGCCTGTCTAATTCCCTGGGGTATGGACTTGCTTTACTCATTCATAATTTCTTGGAATATCAACCAAAGGCAGTAATTTTGACATGTATGTATAGCTTAGATCTAGGGCTACATTTTGCAAGCATCGGCGGCTTCCCAGAGTTAAAAGTTGTTGTGAAAAATTCAAACCTCGCAATGTTTATTTTCTTCCCGGCCACCCTCTGTGTGCATATTACCGTCTATTTATTGCACCATGCCTGTCTAATTCCCTGGGGTATGGACTTGCTTTACTCATTCATAATTTCTTGGAATATCAACCAAAGGCAGTAATTTTGACATGTATGGATAGCTTAGATCTAGGGCTACATTTTGGAATCATCGGCGGCTTCCTAGATTTAAAACTTGTGGAGAAAATTTCAACCTCGCAATATTTGTTTCTTCCCGCCCATCCTCTGTGTGCATATTGCCGTATATTTATTGCTCCATGCCCGTGCAATTCCTGGCGGTATAGACTTGCTTTACTCATTCATAATGTCATGCAATATCAATAAAATGCAGTAATTTTGACATGTATGGATAGCTTAGATCTGCCGCTACATTTTGCATTCATCGGGCTTCCCAGAGTTAAACGTTGTTGTGAAAAATTCAAACCTCGCAATGTCTATTTTCTTACCGGCCACCCACTGTGTGCATATTACCGTCTATTTATTGCACCAAGCCTGTCTAATTCCCTGGGGTATGGACTTGCTTTACTCATTCATAATTTCTTGGAATATCAACCAAAGGCAGTAATTTTGACATGTATGGATAGCTTAGATCTAGGGCTACATTTTGCAATCATCGGCGGCTTCCCAGAGTTAAAAGTTGTTGTGAAAAATTTAAACCTCGCAATGTATATTTTCTTCCCGGCCACCCTCTGTGTGCATATTACCGTCTATTTATTGCACCATGCCTGTCTAATTCCCTGCGGTAGGGATTTGCTTTACTCATTCATAACTGCATGGAATATCAACCAAAGACAGTAATTTTGACATGTATGGATAGCTTAGATCAAGGGCTACATTTTGCAAACATCGGCGGCTTCCTAGATTTAAAACTTGTGGAGAAAATTTCAACCTCGCAATGTCTATTTTCTTCCCGCCCACCCTCTGTGTGCATATTGCCGTATATGTATTGCTCCATGCCCGTGCAATTCCTGTCGGTATAGACTTGCTTTACTCATTCATAATGTCATGCAATATTAATCAAATGCAGTAATTTTGACATGTATGGATAGCTTAGATCTGCCGCTACATTTTGCATTCATCGGGCTTCCCAGAGTTAAACGTTGTGGTGAAAAATTCAAACCTCGCAATGTTTATTTTCTTACCGGCCACCCACTGTGTGCATATTAAAGTCTATTTATTGCACCTTGCCTGTCTAATTCCCTGGGGTATGGACTTGCTTTACTCATTCATAATTTCTTGGAATATCAACCAAAGGCAGTAATTGTGACATGTATGGATAGCTTAGATCTAGGGCTACATTTTGCAATCATCGGCGGCTTCCCAGAGTTAAAAGTTGTTGTGAAAAATTTAAACCTCGCAATGTTTGTTTTCTTCCCGGCCACCCTCTGTGTGCATATTACCGTCTATTTATTGCACCATGCCTGTCTAATTCCCTGAGGTAGGGACTTGCTTTACTCATTCATAATTGCATGGAATATCAACCAAAGGCAGTAATTTTGACATGTATGGATAGCTTAGATCTAGGGCTACATTTTGGAATCATCGGCGGCTTCCTAGATTTAGGACTTGTGGAGAAAATTTCAACCTCGCAATATTTTTTCTTCCCGCCCACCCTCTGTGTGCATATTGCAGTGTATTTATTGCCCCATGCCCGTGCAATTCCTGGCGGTATAGATTTGCTTAACTCATTCATAATTTCATGCAATATCAACCAAATGCAGTAATTTTGACATGTATGGATAGCTTAGATCTAGGGCTACATTTTGCAAGCATCGGCGGCTTCCCAGAGTTAAAAGTTGTTGTGAAGAATTCAAACCTCGCAATGTTTATTTTCTTCCCGGCCACCCTCTGTGTGCATATTACTGTCTATTTATTGCACCATGCCTGTCTAATTCCCTGCGGTATGGATTTGCTTTACTCATTCATAACTGCATGGAATATCAACCAAAGACAGTAATTTTGACATGTATGGATAGCTTAGATCTAGGGCTACATTTTGCAATCATCGGCGGCTTCCTAGATTTAAAACTTGTGGAGAAAATTTCAACCTCGCAATATTATTTTCTTCCCGCCCATCCTCTGTGTGCATATTGCCGTATATGTATTGCTCCATGCCCGTGCAATTCCTGGCGGTATGGACTTGCTTTACTCATTCATAATGTCATGCAATATCAATCAAATGCAGTAATTTTTGACATGTATGGATAGCTTAGATCTGCCGCTACATTTTGCATTCATCGGCGGCTTCCCAGAGTTAAAAGTTGTTGTGAAAAATTCAAACCTCGCAATGTTTATTTTCTTACCGGCCACCCACTGTGTGCATATTACCGTCTATTTATTGCACCATGCCTGTCTAATTCCCTGGGGTATGGACTTGCTTTACTCATTCATAATTTCTTGGAATATCAACCAAAGGCAGTAATTTTGACATGTATGGATAGCTTAGATCTAGGGCTACATTTTGCAATCATCGGCGGCTTCCCAGAGTTAAAAGTTGTTGTGAAAAATGTAATCCTCGCAATGTTTATTTTCTTTCCGGCCACCCTCTGTGTGCATATTACCGTCTATTTATTGCACCATGCCTGTCTAATTCCCTGCGGTAGGGACTTGCTTTACTCATTCATAATTTCTTGGAATATCAACCAAAGGCAGTAATTTTGACAAGTATGGATAGCTTAGATCTAGGGCTACATTTTGGAATCATCGGCGGCTTCCTAGATTTAAAACTTGTGGAGAAAATTTCAACCTCGCAATATTTTTTTCTTCCCGCCCATCCTCTGTGTGCATATTGCCGTATATGTATTGCTCCATGGCCGTGCAATTCCTGGCGGTATAGACTTGCTTTACTCATTCATAATGTCATGCAATATCAATCAAATGCAGTAATTTTGACATGTATGGATAGCTTAGATCTGCCGCTACATTTTGCATTCATCGGGCTTCCCAGAGTTAAACGTTGTTGTGAAAAATTCAAACCTCGCAATGTCTATTTTCTTACCGGCCACCCACTGTGTGCATATTACCGTCTATTTATTGCACCAAGCCTGTCTAATTCCCTGGGGTATGGACTTGCTTTACTCATTCATAATTTCTTGGAATATCAACCAAAGGCAGTAATTTTGACATGTATGGATAGCTTAGATCTAGGGCTACATTTTGCAATCATCGGCGGCTTCCCAGAGTTAAAAGTTATTGTGAAAAATTTAAACATCGCAATGTATATTTTCTTCCCGGCCACCCTCTGTGTGCATATTACCGTGTATTTATTGCACCATGCCTGTCTAATTCCCTGCGGTAGGGATTTGCTTTACTCATTCATAACTGCATGGAATATCAACCAAAGACAGTAATTTTGACATGTATGGATAGCTTAGATCAAGGGCTACATTTTGCAAACATCGGCGGCTTCCTAGATTTAAAAATTGTGGAGAAAATTTCAACCTCGCAATGTCTATTTTCTTCCCGCCCACCCTCTGTGTGCATATTGCCGTATATGTATTGCTCCATGCCCGTGCAATTCCTGTCGGTATAGACTTGCTTTACTCATTCATAATGTCATGCAATATTAATCAAATGCAGTAATTTTGACATGTATGGATAGCTTAGATCTGCCGCTACATTTTGCATTCATCGGGCTTCCCAGAGTTAAACGTTGTGGTGAAAAATTCAAACCTCGCAATGTTTATTTTCTTACCGGCCACCCACTGTGTGCTTATTACCGTCTATCTATTGCACCATGACTGTCTAATTCCCTGGGGTATGGACTTGCTTTACTCATTCATAATTTCTTGGAATATCAACCAAAGGCAGTAATTTTGACATGTATGGATAGCTTAGATCTAGGGCTACATTTTGGAATCATCGGCGGCTTCCTAGATTTAAAACTTGTGGAGAAAATTTCAACCTCGCAATATTTGTTCTTCCCGCCCACCCTCTGTGTGCATATTGCCGTGTATTTATTGCTCCATGCCCGTGCAATTCCTGGCGGTATAGACTTGCTTTACTCATTCATAATTTCATGCAATATCAACCAAATGCAGTAATTTTGACATGTATGGATAGCTTAGATCTGCCGCTACATTTTGCATTCATTGGCGGCTTCCCAGAGTTAAAGGTTGTTGGGGAAAATTCAAACCTCGCAATGTTTATTTTCTTCCCGGCCACCCTCTGTGTGCATATTACCGTCTATTTATTGCACCATGCCTGTCTAATTCCCTGGGGTATGGACTTGCTTTACTCATTCATAATTTCTTGGAATATCAACCAAAGACAGTAATTTTGACATGTATGGATATCTTAGATCTAGGGCTACATTTTGGAATCATCGGCGGCTTCCTAGATTTAAAATTTGTGGAGAAAATTTCAACCTCGCAATATTATTTTCTTCCCGCCCATCCTCTGTGTGCATATTGCCGTATATTTATTGCTCCATGCCCGTGCAATTCCTGGCGGTATAGACTTGCTTTACTCATTCATAATGTCATGCAATATCAATCAAATGCAGTAATTTTTGACATGTATGGATAGCTTAGATCTGCCGCTACATTTTGCATTCATCGGCGGCTTCCCAGAGTTAAAAGTTGTTGTGAAAAATTCAAACCTCGCAATGTTTATTTTCTTACCGGCCACCCACTGTGTGCATATTACCGTCTATTTATTGCACCATGCCTGTCTAATTCCCTGGGGTATGGACTTGCTTTACTCATTCATAATTTCTTGGAATATCAACCAAAGGCAGTAATTTTGACATGTATGGATAGCTTAGATCTAGGGCTACATTTTGCAATCATCGGCGGCTTCCCAGAGTTAAAAGTTGTTGTGAAAAATGTAAACCTCGCAATGTTTATTTTCTTCCCGGCCACCCTCTGTGTGCATATTACCGTCTATTTATTGCACCATGCCTGTCTAATTCCCTGCGGTAGGGACTTGCTTTACTCATTCATAATTTCTTGGAATATCAACCAAAGGCAGTAATTTTGACATGTATGGATAGCTTAGATCTAGGGCTACATTTTGGAATCATCGGCGGCTTCCTAGATTTAAAACTTGTGGAGAAAATTTCAACCTCGCAATATTTTTTTCTTCCCGCCCATCCTCTGTGTGCATATTGCCGTATATGTATTGCTCCATGGCCGTGCAATTCCTGGCGGTATAGACTTGCTTTACTCATTCATAATGTCATGCAATATCAATCAAATGCAGTAATTTTGACATGTATGGATAGCTTAGATCTGCCGCTACATTTTGCATTCATCGGGCTTCCCAGAGTTAAACGTTGTTGTGAAAAATTCAAACCTCGCAATGTCTATTTTCTTACCGGCCACCCACTGTGTGCATATTACCGTCTATTTATTGCACCAAGCCTGTCTAATTCCCTGGGGTATGGACTTGCTTTACTCATTCATAATTTCTTGGAATATCAACCAAAGGCAGTAATTTTGACATGTATGGATAGCTTAGATCTAGGGCTACATTTTGCAATCATCGGCGGCTTCCCAGAGTTAAAAGTTGTTGTGAAAAATTTAAACCTCGCAATGTATATTTTCTTCCCGGCCACCCTCTGTGTGCATATTACCGTCTATTTATTGCACCATGCCTGTCTAATTCCCTGCGGTAGGGATTTGCTTTACTCATTCATAACTGCATGGAATATCAACCAAAGACAGTAATTTTGACATGTATGGATAGCTTAGATCAAGGGCTACATTTTGCAAACATCGGCGGCTTCCTAGATTTAAAACTTGTGGAGAAAATTTCAACCTCGCAATGTCTATTTTCTTCCCGCCCACCCTCTGTGTGCATATTGCCGTATATGTATTGCTCCATGCCCGTGCAATTCCTGTCGGTATAGACTTGCTTTACTCATTCATAATGTCATGCAATATTAATCAAATGCAGTAATTTTGACATGTATGGATAGCTTAGATCTGCCGCTACATTTTGCATTCATCGGGCTTCCCAGAGTTAAACGTTGTGGTGAAAAATTCAAACCTCGCAATGTTTATTTTCTTACCGGCCACCCACTGTGTGCATATTAAAGTCTATTTATTGCACCTTGCCTGTCTAATTCCCTGGGGTATGGACTTGCTTTACTCATTCATAATTTCTTGGAATATCAACCAAAGGCAGTAATTGTGACATGTATGGATAGCTTAGATCTGGGGCTACATTTTGCAATCATCGGCGGCTTCCCAGAGTTAAAAGTTGTTGTGAAAAATTTAAACCTCGCAATGTTTGTTTTCTTCCCGGCCACCCTCTGTGTGCATATTACCGTCTATTTATTGCACCATGCCTGTCTAATTCCCTGAGGTAGGGACTTGCTTTACTCATTCATAATTGCATGGAATATCAACCAAAGGCAGTAATTTTGACATGTATGGATAGCTTAGATCTAGGGCTACATTTTGGAATCATCGGCGGCTTCCTAGATTTAGGACTTGTGGAGAAAATTTCAACCTCGCAATATTTTTTCTTCCCGCCCACCCTCTGTGTGCATATTGCAGTGTATTTATTGCCCCATGCCCGTGCAATTCCTGGCGGTATAGATTTGCTTAACTCATTCATAATTTCATGCAATATCAACCAAATGCAGTAATTTTGACATGTATGGATAGCTTAGATCTAGGGCTACATTTTGCAAGCATCGGCGGCTTCCCAGAGTTAAAAGTTGTTGTGAAGAATTCAAACCTCGCAATGTTTATTTTCTTCCCGGCCACCCTCTGTGTGCATATTACTGTCTATTTATTGCACCATGCCTGTCTAATTCCCTGCGGTATGGATTTGCTTTACTCATTCATAACTGCATGGAATATCAACCAAAGACAGTAATTTTGACATGTATGGATAGCTTAGATCTAGGGCTACATTTTGCAATCATCGGCGGCTTCCTAGATTTAAAACTTGTGGAGAAAATTTCAACCTCGCAATATTATTTTCTTCCCGCCCATCCTCTGTGTGCATATTGCCGTATATTTATTGCTCCATGCCCGTGCAATTCCTGGCGGTATGGACTTGCTTTACTCATTCATAATGTCATGCAATATCAATCAAATGCAGTAATTTTTGACATGTATGGATAGCTTAGATCTGCCGCTACATTTTGCATTCATCGGCGGCTTCCCAGAGTTAAAAGTTGTTGTGAAAAATTCAAACCTCGCAATGTTTATTTTCTTACCGGCCACCCACTGTGTGCATATTACCGTCTATTTATTGCACCATGCCTGTCTAATTCCCTGGGGTATGGACTTGCTTTACTCATTCATAATTTCTTGGAATATCAACCAAAGGCAGTAATTTTGACATGTATGGATAGCTTAGATCTAGGGCTACATTTTGCAATCATCGGCGGCTTCCCAGAGTTAAAAGTTGTTGTGAAAAATGTAATCCTCGCAATGTTTATTTTCTTCCCGGCCACCCTCTGTGTGCATATTACCGTCTATTTATTGCACCATGCCTGTCTAATTCCCTGCGGTAGGGACTTGCTTTACTCATTCATAATTTCTTGGAATATCAACCAAAGGCAGTAATTTTGACATGTATGGATAGCTTAGATCTAGGGCTACATTTTGGAATCATCGGCGGCTTCCTAGATTTAAAACTTGTGGAGAAAATTTCAACCTCGCAATATTTTTTTCTTCCCGCCCATCCTCGGTGTGCATATTGCCGTATATGTATTGCTCCATGCCCGTGCAATTCCTGGCGGTATAGACTTGCTTTACTCATTCATAATGTCATGCAATATCAATCAAATGCAGTAATTTTGACATGTATGGATAGCTTAGATCTGCCGCTACATTTTGCATTCATCGGGCTTCCCAGAGTTAAACGTTGTTGTGAAAAATTCAAACCTCGCAATGTCTATTTTCTTACCGGCCACCCACTGTGTGCATATTACCGTCTATTTATTGCACCAAGCCTGTCTAATTCCCTGGGGTATGGACTTGCTTTACTCATTCATAATGTCTTGGAATATCAACCAAAGGCGGTTATTTTGACATGTATGGATAGCTTAGATCTAGGGCTACATTTTGCAAGCATCGGCGGCTTCCCAGAGTTAAAAGTTATTGTGAAAAATTTAAACCTCGCAATGTTTATTTTCTTCCCGGCCACCCTCTGTGTGCATATTACCGTCTATTTATTGCACCATGCCTGTCTAATTCCCTGGGGTAGGGACTTGCTTTACTCATTCATAACTGCATGGAATATCAATCAAATGCAGTAATTTTGACATGTATGGATAGCTTAGATCTGCCGCTACATTTTGCATTCATCGGCGGCTTCCCAGAGTTAAAAGTTGTTGTGAAAAATTCAAACCTCGCAATGTTTATTTTCTTACCGGCCACCCACTGTGTGCATATTACCGTCTATTTATTGCACCATGCCTGTCTAATTCCCTGGGGTATGGACTTGCTTTACTCATTGATAATTTCTTGGAATATCAACCAAAGGCAGTAATTTTGACATGTATGGATAGCTTAGATCTAGGGCTACATTTTGCAATCATCGGCGGCTTCCCAGAGTTAAAAGTTGTTGTGAAAAATGTAATCCTCGCAATGTTTATTTTCTTCCCGGCCACCCTCTGTGTGCATATTACCGTCTATTTATTGCAAAATGCCTGTCTAATTCCCTGCGGTAGGGACTTGCTTTACTCATTCATAATTTCTTGGAATATCAACCAAAGGCAGTAATTTTGACATGTATGGATAGCTTAGATCTAGGGCTACATTTTGGAATCATCGGCGGCTTCCTAGATTGAGGACTTGTGGAGAAAATTTCAACCTCGCAATATTTTTTCTTCCCGCCCACCCTCTGTGTGCATATTGCAGTGTATTTATTGCCCCATGCCCGTGCAATTCCTGGCGGTATAGATTTGCTTAACTCATTCATAATTTCATGCAATATCAACCAAATGCAGTAATTTTGACATGTATGGATAGCTTAGATCTAGGGCTACATTTTGCAAGCATCGGCGGCTTCCCAGAGTTAAAAGTTGTTGTGAAGAATTCAAACCTCGCAATGTTTATTTTCTTCCCGGCCACCCTCTGTGTGCATATTACTGTCTATTTATTGCACCATGCCTGTCTAATTCCCTGCGGTATGGATTTGCTTTACTCATTCATAACTGCATGGAATATCAACCAAAGACAGTAATTTTGACATGTATGGATAGCTTAGATCTAGGGCTACATTTTGCAATCATCGGCGGCTTCCTAGATTTAAAACTTGTGGAGAAAATTTCAACCTCGCAATGTTTGTTTTCTTCCCGCCCACCCTCTGTGTGCATATTGCCGTATATTTATTGCTCCATGCCCGTGCAATTCCTGTCGGTATAGACTTGCTTTACTCATTCATAATGTCATGCAATATCAATCAAATGCAGTAATTTTGACATGTATGGATAGCTTAGATCTAGGGCTACATTTTGGAATCATCGGCGGCTTCCTAGATTTAAAATTTGTGGAGAAAATTTCAACCTCGCAATATTATTTTCTTCCCGCCCATCCTCTGTGTGCATATTGCCGTATATGTATTGCTCCATGCCCGTGCAATTCCTGTCGGTATAGACTTGCTTTACTCATTCATAAAGTCATGCAATATTAATCAAATGCAGTAATTTTGACATGTATGGATAGCTTAGATCTAGGGCTACATTTTGGAATCATCGGCGGCTTCCTAGATTTAAAACTTGTGGAGAAAATTTCAACCTCGCAATATCTTTTTCTTCCCGCCCATCCTCTGTGTGCATATTGCCGTATATGTATTGCTCCATGGCCGTGCAATTCCTGGCGGTATAGACTTGCTTTACTCATTCATAATGTCATGCAATATCAATCAAATGCAGTAATTTTGACATGTATGGATAGCTTAGATCTGCCGCTACATTTTGCATTCATCGGGCTTCCCAGAGTTAAAAGTTGTTGTGAAAAATTCAAACCTCGCAATGTTTATTTTCTTACCGGCCACCCACTGTGTGCATATTACCGTCTATTTATTGCACCATGCCTGTCTAATTCCCTGGGGTATGGACTTGCTTTACTCATTCATAATTTCTTGGAATATCAACCAAAGGCAGTAATTTTGACATGTATGGATAGCTCAGATCTAGGGCTACATTTTGCAATCATCGGCGGCTTCCTAGATTTAAAACTTGTGGAGAAAATTTCAACCTCGCAATGTTTATTTTCTTCCCGCCCACCCTCTGTGTGCATATTGCCGTCTATTTATTGCTCCATGCCCGTGCAATTCCTGTCGGTATAGACTTGCTTTACTCATTCATAATGTCATGCAATATCAATCAAATGCAGTAATTTTGACATGTATGGATAGCTTAGATCTAGGGCTACATTTTGGAATCATCGGCGGCTTCCTAGATTTAAAATTTGTGGAGAAAATTTCAACCTCGCAATATTATTTTCTTCCCGCCCATCCTCTGTGTGCATATTGCCGTATATTTATTGCTCCATGCCCGTGCAATTCCTGGCGGTATAGACTTGCTTTACTCATTCATAATGTCATGCAATATCAATCAAATGCAGTAATTTTTGACATGTATGGATAGCTTAGATCTGCCGCTACATTTTGCATTCATCGGCGGCTTCCCAGAGTTAAAAGTTGTTGTGAAAAATTCAAACCTCGCAATGTTTATTTTCTTACCGGCCACCCACTGTGTGCATATTACCGTCTATTTATTGCACCATGCCTGTCTAATTCCCTGGGGTATGGACTTGCTTTACTCATTCATAATTTCTTGGAATATCAACCAAAGGCAGTAATTTTGACATGTATGGATAGCTTAGATCTAGGGCTACATTTTGCAATCATCGGCGGCTTCCCAGAGTTAAAAGTTGTTGTGAAAAATGTAAACCTCGCAATGTTTATTTTCTTCCCGGCCACCCTCTGTGTGCATATTACCGTCTATTTATTGCACCATGCCTGTCTAATTCCCTGCGGTAGGGACTTGCTTTACTCATTCATAATTTCTTGGAATATCAACCAAAGGCAGTAATTTTGACATGTATGGATAGCTTAGATCTAGGGCTACATTTTGGAATCATCGGCGGCTTCCTAGATTTAAAACTTGTGGAGAAAATTTCAACCTCGCAATATTTTTTTCTTCCCGCCCATCCTCTGTGTGCATATTGCCGTATATGTATTGCCCCATGCCCGTGCAATTCCTGGCGGTATAGACTTGCTTTACTCATTCATAATGTCATGCAATATCAATCAAATGCAGTAATTTTGACATGTATGGATAGCTTAGATCCGCCGCTACATTTTGCATTCATCGGGCTTCCCAGAGTTAAAAGTTGTTGTGAAAAATTCAAACCTCGCAATGTTTATTTTCTTACCGGCCACCCACTGTGTGCATATTACCGTCTATTTATTGCACCAAGCCTGTCTAATTCCCTGGGGTATGGACTTGCTTTACTCATTCATAATTTCTTGGAATATCAACCAAAGGCAGTAATTTTGACATGTATGGATAGCTTAGATCTAGGGCTACATTTTGCAATCATCGGCGGCTTCCCAGAGTTAAAAGTTGTTGTGAAAAATTTAAACCTCGCAATGTATATTTTCTTCCCGGCCACCCTCTGTGTGCATATTACCGTCTATTTATTGCACCATGCCTGTCTAATTCCCTGCGGTAGGGATTTGCTTTACTCATTCATAACTGTATGGAATATCAACCAAAGACAGTAATTTTGACATGTATGGATAGCTTAGATCAAGGGCTACATTTTGCAAACATCGGCGGCTTCCTAGATTTAAAACTTGTGGAGAAAATTTCAACCTCGCAATGTCTATTTTCTTCCCGCCCACCCTCTGTGTGCATATTGCCGTATATGTATTGCTCCATGCCCGTGCAATTCCTGTCGGTATAGACTTGCTTTACTCATTCATAATGTCATGCAATATTAATCAAATGCAGTAATTTTGACATGTATGGATAGCTTAGATCTAGGGCTACATTTTGGAATCATCGGCGGCTTCCTAGATTTAAAACTTGTGGAGAAAATTTCAACCTCGCAATATGTTTTTCTTCCCGCCCATCCTCTGTGTGCATATTACCGTCTATGTATTGCACCATGCCTGTCTAATTCCCTGGGGTATGGACTTGCTTTACTCATTCATAATTTCTTCTAATATCAACCAAAGGCAGTAATTTTGACATGTATGGATAGCTTAGATCTAGGGCTACATTTTGGAATCATCGGCGGCTTCCTAGATTTAAAACTTGTGGAGAAAATTTCAACCTCGCAATGTTTTTTTCTTCCCGCCCATCCTCTGTGTGCATATTGCCGTATATTTATTGCTCCATGCCCGTGCAATTCCCGGCGGTATAGACTTGCTTTACTCATTCATAATTTCTTGGAATATCAACCAAAGGCAGTAATTTTGACATGTATGGATAGCTTAGATCTAGAGCTACATTTTGCATTCATCGGGCTTCCCAGAGTTAAACGTTGTGGTGAAAAATTCAAACCTCGCAATGTTTATTTTCTTACCGGCCACCCACTGTGTGCATATTACCGTCTATTTATTGCACCTTGCTTGTCTAATTCCCTGGGGTATGGACTTGCTTTACTCATTCATAATTTCTTGGAATATCAACCAAAGGCAGTAATTGTGACATGTATGGATAGCTTAGATCTAGGGCTACATTTTGCAATCATCGGCGGCTTCCCAGAGTAAAAAGTTGTTGTGAAAAATTTAAACCTCGCAATGTTTGTTTTCTTCCCGGCCACCCTCTGTGTGCATATTACCGTCTATTTATTGCACCATGCCTGTCTAATTCCCTGGGGTAGGGACTTGCTTTACTCATTCATAATTGCATGGAATATCAACCAAAGGCAGTAATTTTGACATGTATGGATAGCTTAGATCTAGGGCTACATTTTGCAATCATCGGCGGCTTCCTAGATTTAGGACTTGTGGAGAAAATTTCAACCTCGCAATATTTTTTCTTCCCGCCCACCCTCTGTGTGCATATTGCAGTGTATTTATTGCCCCATGCCCGTGCAATTCCTGGCGGTATAGATTTGCTTAACTCATTCATAATTTCATGCAATATCAACCAAATGCAGTAATTTTGACATGTATGGATAGCTTAGATCTAGGGCTACATTTTGCAAGCATCGGCGGCTTCCCAGAGTTAAAAGTTGTTGTGAAGAATTCAAACCTCGCAATGTTTATTTTCTTCCCGGCCACCCTCTGTGTGCATATTACCGTCTATTTATTGCACCATGCCTGTCTAATTCCCTGCGGTATGGATTTGCTTTACTCATTCATAACTGCATGGAATATCAACCAAAGACAGTAATTTTGACATGTATGGATAGCTTAGATCTAGGGCTACATTTTGCAATCATCGGCGGCTTCCTAGATTTAAAACTTGTGGAGAAAATTTCAACCTCGCAATGTTTGTTTTCTTCCCGCCCACCCTCTGTGTGCATATTGCCGTATATTTATTGCTCCATGCCCGTGCAATTCCTGTCGGTATAGACTTGCTTTACTCATTCATAATGTCATGCAATATCAATCAAATGCAGTAATTTTGACATGTATGGATAGCTTAGATCTAGGGCTACATTTTGGAATCATCGGCGGCTTCCTAGATTTAAAATTTGTGGAGAAAATTTCAACCTCGCAATATTATTTTCTTCCCGCCCATCCTCTGTGTGCATATTG
Organism: Hippasteria phrygiana; assembly: GCA_037893225.1. Classification (NCBI taxonomy): domain Eukaryota; kingdom Metazoa; phylum Echinodermata; class Asteroidea; order Valvatida; family Goniasteridae; genus Hippasteria; species Hippasteria phrygiana. The sequence continues at coordinate 1,409,393 of JAZGUH010000341.1, forward strand.
CCGTATATGTATTGCTCCATGCCCGTGCAATTCCTGTCGGTATAGACTTGCTTTACTCATTCATAAAGTCATGCAATATTAATCAAATGCAGTAATTTTGACATGTATGGATAGCTTAGATCTAGGGCTACATTTTGGAATCATCGGCGGCTTCCTAGATTTAAAACTTGTGGAGAAAATTTCAACCTCGCAATATTTTTTTCTTCCCGCCCATCCTCTGTGTGCATATTACCGTCTATTTATTGCACCATGCCTGTCTAATTCCCTGGGGTATGGACTTGCTTTACTCATTCATAATTTCTTGGAATATCAACCAAAGGCAGTAATTTTGACATGTATGGATAGCTTAGATCCAGGGCTACATTTTGGAATCATCGGCGGCTTCCTAGATTTAAAACTTGTGGAGAAAATTTCAACCTCGCAATATTTTTTTCTTCCCGCCCATCCTCTGTGTGCATATTGCCGTATATGTATTGCCCCATGCCCGTGCAATTCCTGGCGGTATAGACTTGCTTTACTCATTCATAATGTCATGCAATATCAATCAAATGCAGTAATTTTGACATGTATGGATAGCTTAGATCTAGGGCTACATTTTGCAAGCATCGGCGGCTTCCCAGAGTTAAAAGTTGTTGTGAAAAATTCAAACCTCGCAATGTTTATTTTCTTACCGGCCACCCACTGTGTGCATATTACCGTATATTTATTGCACCATGCCTGTCTAATTCCCTGGGGTATGGACTTGCTTTACTCATTCATAATTTCTTGGAATATCAACCAAAGGCAGTAATTTTGACATGTATGGATAGCGTAGATCTAGAGCTACATTTTGCAATCATCGGCGGCTTCCCAGAGTTAAAAGTTGTTGTGAAAAATGTAAACCTCGCAATGTTTATTTTCTTCCCGGCCACCCTCTGTGTGCATATTACCGTCTATTTATTGCACCATGCCTGTCTAATTCCCTGGGGTAGGGACTTGCTTTACTCATTCATAACTGCATGGAATATCAATCAAATGCAGTAATTTTGACATGTATGGATAGCTTAGATCTGCCGCTACATTTTGCATTCATCGGGCTTCCCAGAGTTAAAAGTTGTTGTGAAAAATTCAAACCTCGCAATGTTTATTTTCTTCCCGGCCACCCTCTGTGTGCATATTACCGTCTATTTATTGCACCATGCCTGTCTAATTCCCTGCGGTAGGGACTTGCTTTACTCATTCATAATTTCTTGGAATATCAACCAAAGGCAGTAATTTTGACATGTATGGATAGCTTAGATCTAGGGCTACATTTTGGAATCATCGGCGGCTTCCTAGATTTAAAACTTGTGGAGAAAATTTCAACCTAGCAATATTTTTTTCTTCCCGCCCATCCTCTGTGTGCATATTGCCGTATATGTATTGCTCCATGGCCGTGCAATTCCTGGAGGTATAGACTTGCTTTACTCATTCATAATGTCATGCAATATCAATCAAATGCAGTAATTTTGACATGTATGGATAGCTTAGATCTGGCGCTACATTTTGCATTCATCGGGCTTCCCAGAGTTAAACGTTGTTGTGAAAAAATCAAACTTCGCAATGTCTATTTTCTTACCGGCCACCCACTGTGTGCATATTACCGTCTATTTATTGCACCTTGCCTGTCTAATTCCCTGGGGTATGGACTTGCTTTACTCAGTCATAATTTCTTGGAATATCAACCAAAGGCAGTAATTGTGACATGTATGGATAGCTTAGATCTAGGGCTACATTTTGCAATCATCGGCGGCTTCCCAGAGTTAAAAGTTGTTGTGAAAAATTTAAACCTCGCAATGTTTGTTTTCTTCCCGGCCACCCTCTGTGTGCATATTACCGTCTATTTATTGCACCATGCCTGTCTAATTCCCTGAGGTAGGGACTTGCTTTACTCATTCATAATTGCATGGAATATCAACCAAAGGCAGTAATTTTGACATGTATGGATAGCTTAGATCTAGGGCTACATTTTGCAATCATCGGCGGCTTCCTAGATTTAGGACTTGTGGAGAAAATTTCAACCTCGCAATATTTTTTCTTCCCGCCCACCCTCTGTGTGCATATTGCAGTGTATTTATTGCCCCATGCCCGTGCAATTCCTGGCGGTATAGATTTGCTTTACTCATTCATAATTTCATGCAATATCAACCAAATGCAGTAATTTTGACATGTATGGATAGCTTAGATCTAGGGCTACATTTTGCAAGCATCGGCGGCTTCCTAGATTTAAAATTTGTGGAGAAAATTTCAACCTCGCAATATTTATTTTCTTCCCGCCCATCCTCTGTGTGCATATTGCCGTATATGTATTGCTCCATGCCCGTGCAATTCCTGTCGGTATAGACTTGCTTTACTCATTCATAATGTCATGCAATATCAATCAAATGCAGTAATTTTGACATGTATGGATAGCTTAGATCTGCCGCTACATTTTGCATTCATCGGGCTTCCCAGAGTTAAACGTTGTTGTGAAAAATTCAAACCTCGCAATGTTTATTTTCTTCCCGGCCACCCTCTGTGTGCATATTACCGTCTATTTATTGCACCATGCCTGTCTAATTCCCTGGGGTATGGATTTGCTTTACTCATTCATAACTGCATGGAATATCAACCAAAGACAGTAATTTTGACATGTATGGATAGCTTAGATCTAGGGCTACATTTTGCAAGCATCGGCGGCTTCCTAGATTTAAAATTTGTGGAGAAAATTTCAACCTCGCAATATTTATTTTCTTCCCGCCCATCCTCTGTGTGCATATTGCCGTATATTTATTGCTCCATGCCCGTGCAATTCCTGTCGGTATAGACTTGCTTTACTCATTCATAATGTCATGCAATATCAATCAAATGCAGTAATTTTGACATGTATGGATAGCTTAGATCTGCCGCTACATTTTGCATTCATCGGGCTTCCCAGAGTTAAACGTTGTTGTGAAAAATTCAAACCTCGCAATGTTTATTTTCTTCCCGGCCACCCTCTGTGTGCATATTACCGTCTATTTATTGCACCATGCCTGTCTAATTCCCTGGGGTATGGATTTGCTTTACTCATTCATAACTGCATGGAATATCAACCAAAGACAGTAATTTTGACATGTATGGATAGCTTAGATCTAGGGCTACATTTTGCAATCATCGGCGGCTTCCTAGATTTAAAACTTGTGGAGAAAATTTCAACCTCGCAATGTTTGTTTTCTTCCCGCCCACCCTCTGTGTGCATATTGCCGTATATTTATTGCTCCATGCCCGTGCAATTCCTGTCGGTATAGACTTGCTTTACTCATTCATAATGTCATGCAATATCAATCAAATGCAGTAATTTTGACATGTATGGATAGCTTAGATCTAGGGCTACATTTTGGAATCATCGGCGGCTTCCTAGATTTATAAATTTGTGGAGAAAATTTCAACCTCGCAATATTATTTTCTTCCCGCCCATCCTCTGTGTGCATATTGCCGTATATGTATTGCTCCATGCCCGTGCAATTCCTGTCGGTATAGACTTGCTTTACTCATTCATAAAGTCATGCAATATTAATCAAATGCAGTAATTTTGACATGTATGGATAGCTTAGATCTAGGGCTACATTTTGGAATCATCGGCGGCTTCCTAGATTTAAAACTTGTGGAGAAAATTTCAACCTCGCAATATTTTTTTCTTCCCGCCCATCCTCTGTGTGCATATTACCGTCTATTTATTGCACCATGCCTGTCTAATTCCCTGGGGTATGGACTTGCTTTACTCATTCATAATTTCTTGGAATATCAACCAAAGGCAGTAATTTTGACATGTATGGATAGCTTAGATCTAGGGCTACATTTTGGAATGATCGGCGGCTTCCTAGATTTAAAACTTGTGGAGAAAATTTCAACCTCGCAATATTTTTTTCTTCCCGCCCATCCTCTGTGTGCATATTACCGTCTATTTATTGCACCATGCCTGTCTAATTCCCTGGGGTATGGACTTGCTTTACTCATTCATAATTTCTTGGAATATCAACCAAAGGCAGTAATTTTGACATGTATGGATAGCTTAGATCCGCCGCTACATTTTGCATTCATCGGGCTTCCCAGAGTTAAAAGTTGTTGTGAAAAATTCAAACCTCGCAATGTTTATTTTCTTACCGGCCACCCACTGTGTGCATATTACCGTATATTTATTGCACCATGCCTGTCTAATTCCCTGGGGTATGGACTTGCTTTACTCATTCATAATTTCTTGGAATATCAACCAAAGGCAGTAATTTTGACATGTATGGATAGCGTAGATCTAGAGCTACATTTTGCAATCATCGGCGGCTTCCCAGAGTTAAAAGTTGTTGTGAAAAATGTAAACCTCGCAATGTTTATTTTCTTCCCGGCCACCCTCTGTGTGCATATTACCGTCTATTTATTGCACCATGCCTGTCTAATTCCCTGGGGTAGGGACTTGCTTTACTCATTCATAACTGCATGGAATATCAATCAAATGCAGTAATTTTGACATGTATGGATAGCTTAGATCTGCCGCTACATTTTGCATTCATCGGGCTTCCCAGAGTTAAAAGTTGTTGTGAAAAATTCAAACCTCGCAATGTTTATTTTCTTACCGGCCACCCACTGTGTGCATATTACCGTCTATTTATTGCACCATGCCTGTCTAATTCCCTGGGGTATGGACTTGCTTTACTCATTCATAATATCTTGGAATATCAACCAAAGGCAGTAATTTTGACATGTATGGATAGCTTAGATCTAGGGCTACATTTTGCAATCATCGGCGGCTTCGCAGAGTTAAAAGTTGTTGTGAAAAATGTAAACCTCGCAATGTTTATTTTCTTCCCGGCCACCCTCTGTGTGCATATTATCGTCTATTTATTGCACCATGCCTGTCTAATTCCCTGCGGTAGGGACTTGCTTTACTCATTCATAATTTCTTGGAATATCAACCAAAGGCAGTAATTTTGACATGTATGGATAGCTTAGATCTAGGGCTACATTTTGGAATCATCGGCGGCTTCCTAGATTTAAAACTTGTGGAGAAAATTTCAACCTAGCAATATTTTTTTCTTCCCGCCCATCCTCTGTGTGCATATTGCCGTATATGTATTGCTCCATGGCCGTGCAATTCCTGGCGGTATAGACTTGCTTTACTCATTCATAATGTCATGCAATATCAATCAAATGCAGTAATTTTGACATGTATGGATAGCTTAGATCTGGCGCTACATTTTGCATTCATCGGGCTTCCCAGAGTTAAACGTTGTTGTGAAAAAATCAAACTTCGCAATGTCTATTTTCTTACCGGCCACCCACTGTGTGCATATTACCGTCTATTTATTGCACCTTGCCTGTCTAATTCCCTGGGGTATGGACTTGCTTTACTCAGTCATAATTTCTTGGAATATCAACCAAAGGCAATAATTGTGACATGTATGGATAGCTTAGATCTAGGGCTACATTTTGCAATCATCGGCGGCTTCCCAGAGTTAAAAGTTGCTGTGAAACATTCAAACCTCGCAATGTTTATTTTCTTCCCGGCCACCCTCTGTGTGCATATTACCGTCTATATATTGCACCATGCCTGTCTAATTCCCTGGGGTATGGACTTGCTTTACTGATTATTAATTGCATGGAATATCAACCAAAGGCAGTAATTTTGACATGTATGCATAGCTTAGACCTAGGGCTACATTTTGCAATCATCGGCGGCTTCCTAGATTTAAATATTGTTGGACAAAATTTCAACCTCGCAATATTTTTTCTTCCCGCCCACCCTCTGTGTGCATATTGCAGTGTATTTATTGCCCCATGCCCGTGCAATTACTGGCGGTATAGATTTGCTTTACTCATTCATAATTGCATGGAATATCAATCAAAGGCAGTAATTTTGACATGTATGGATAGCTTAGATCTAGGGCTACATTTTGCAATCATCGGCGGCTTCCTAGATTTAGAACTTGTGGTGAAAATTTCAACCTCGCAATATTGTTTCTTCCCGCCCACCCTCTGTGTGCATATTGCCGTATATTTATTGCTCCATGCCCGTGCAATTCCTGGCGGTATAGACTTGCTTTACTCATTCATAATGTCTGCAATATCAATCAAATGCAGTAATTTTGACATGTATGGATAGCTTAGATCTAGGGCTACATTTTGCAATCATCGGCGGCTTCCTATGTTTAGAACTTGTGGAGAAAATTTCAACCTCGCAATATTTTTTCTTTCCGCCCACCCTCTGTGTACATATTGCAGTGTATGTATTGCCCCATGCCCGTGCAATTCCTGGCGGTATAGACTTGCTTTACTCATCCATGATGTTATGCAATATCAATCAAATGCAGTAATTATGACATGTATGGACAGCTTAGATCTGCCGGTACATTTTGCATTCATCGGCGGCTTCCCAGAGTTAAAAGTTGTTGTGAAAAATTCAAACCTCGCAATGTTTATTTTCTTCCCGGCCACCCTCTGTGTGCATATTACCGTCTAGTTATTGCAACATGCCTGTCTAATTCCCTGGGGAATGGACTTGCTTTACTCATTCATAATTTCTTGGAATATCAAACAAAGACAGTAATTGTGACATGTATGGATAGCTTAGATCTAGGGCTACATTTTGGAATCATCGGCGGCTCAATTCCTGGCGGTATAGACTTGCTTTACTCATTCATAATTGCATGGAATATCAACAAAAGGCAGACATTTTGACATGTATGGATAGCTTAGATCTAGGGCTACATTTTGGAATCATCGGCGGCTTCCTAGATTTAAAACTTGTAGAGAAAATTTCAACCTCGCAATATTGTTTTCTTCCTGCAAATCCTCTGTGTGCATATTGCCGTATATTTATTGCTCCATGCCCGTGCAATTCCTGGCGGTATAGACTTGCTTTACTCATTGATAATGTCATGCAATATCAATCAAATGCAGTAATTTTGACATGTATGGATAGCTTAGATCTAGGGCTACATTTTATAATCATCGGCGGCTTCCTAGATTTAAAACTTGTGGAGAAAATTTCAACCTCGCAATATTTTGTTTCTTCCCGCCCATCCTCTGTGTGCATATTGCCGTATATTTATTGCTCCATGCCGGTGCAATTCCTGGCGGTATAGACTTGCTTTACTCATTCATAATGTCATGCAATATCAATCAAATGCAGTAATTTTGACATGTATGGATAGCTTAGATCTGCCGCTACATTTTGCATTCATCGGCTGCTTCCCAGAGTTAAAAGTTGTTGTGAAAAATTCAAACCTCGCAATGTTTATTTTCTTCCCGGCCACCCTCTGTGTGCATATTACCGTCTATTTATTGCACCATGCCTGTCTAATTCCCTGGGGTAGGGACTTGCTTTACTCATTCATAATTGCATGGAATATCAACCAAAGGCAGTAATTTTGACATGTATGGATAGCTTAGATCTAGGGCTACATTTTGCATTCATTGGCGGCTTCCCAGAGTTAAAAGTTGTTGGGGAAAATTCAAACCTCGCAATGTTTATTTTCTTCCCGGCCACCCTCTGTGTGCATATTACCGTCTATTTATTGCACCATGCCTGTCTAATTCCCTGGGGTATGGACTTGCTTTACTCATTCATAATTTCTTGGAATATCAACCAAAGACAGTAATTTTGACATGTATGGATAGCTTAGATCTAGGGCTACATTTTGGAATCATCGGCGGCTTCCTAGATTTAAAACTTGTGGAGAAAATTTCAACCTCGCAATAGTTTTTTCTTCCCGCCCATCCTCTGTGTGCATATTGCCGTATATTTATTGCTCCATGCCCGTGCAATTCCTGGCGGTATAGACTTGCTTTACTATTTCATAATGTCATGCAATATCAATCAAATGCAGTAATTTTGACATGTATGGATAGCTCAAATCTGCCGCTACATTTTGCATTCATCGGCGGCTTCCCAGAGTTAAAAGTTGTTGTGAAAAATTCAAACCTCGCAATGTTTATTTTCTTCCCGGCCACCCTCTGTGTGCATATTACCGTCTATTTATTGCACCATGCCTGTCTAATTCCCTGGGGTATGGACTTGCTTTACTCATTCATAATTTCTTGGAATATCAACCAAAGACAGTAATTTTGACATGTATGGATAGCTTAGATCTAGGGCTACATTTTGGAATCATCGGCGTCTTCCTAGATTTAAAACTTGTGGAGAAAATTTCAACCTCGCAATAGTTTTTTCTTCCCGCCCATCCTCTGTGTGCATATTGCCGTATATTTATTGCTCCTTGCCCGTGCAATTCCTGGCGGTATAGACTTGCTTTACTCATTCATAATGTCATGCAATATCAATCAAATGCAGTAATTTTGACATGTATGGATAGCTCAAATCTGCCGCTACATTTTGCATTCATCGGCGGCTTCCCAGAGTTAAACGATGTTGTGAAAAATTCAAACCTCGCAATGTTTATTTTCTTCCCGGCCACCCTCTGTGTGCATATTACCGTCTATTTATTGCACCATGCCTGTCTAATTCCCTGGGGTATGGACTTGCTTTACTCATTCATAATTTCTTGGAATATCAACCAAAGACAGTAATTTTGACATGTATGGATAGCTTAGATCTAGGGCTACATTTTGGAATCATCGGCGGCTTCCTAGATTTAAAACTTGTGGTGAAAATTTCAACCTCGCAATATGTTTTTCTTCCTGCAAATCCTCTGTGTGCATATTGCCGTATATTTATTGCTCCATGCCCGTGCAATTCCTGGCGGTATAGACTTGCTTTACTCATTGATAATGTCATGCAATATCAATCAAATGCAGTAATTTTGACATGTATGGATAGCTTAGATCTAGGGCTACATTTTAGAATCATCGGCGGCTTCCTAGATTTAAAACTTGTGGAGAAAATTTCAACCTCGCAATATGTTGTTTCTTCCCGCCCATCCTCTGTGTGCATATTGCCGTATATTTATTGCTCCATGCCGGTGCAATTCCTGGCGGTATAGACTTGCTTTACTCATTCATAATGTCATGCAATATCAATCAAATGCAGTAATTTTGACATGTATGGATAGCTTAGATCTGCCGCTACATTTTGCATTCATTGGCGGCTTCCCAGAGTTAAAAGTTGTTGGGGAAAATTCAAACCTCGCAATGTTTATTTTCTTCCCGGCCACCCTCTGTGTGCATATTACCGTCTATTTATTGCACCATGCCTGTCTAATTCCCTGGGGTATGGACTTGCTTTACTCATTCATAATTTCTTGGAATATCAACCAAAGACAGTAATTTTGACATGTATGGATAGCTTAGATCTAGGGCTACATTTTGGAATCATCGGCGGCTTCCTAGATTTAAAACTTGTGGAGAAAATTTCAACCTCGCAATAGTTGTTTCTTCCCGCCCATCCTCTGTGTGCATATTGCCGTATATTTATTGCTCCTTGCCCGTGCAATTCCTGGCGGTATAGACTTGCTTTACTCATTCATAATGTCATGCAATATCAATCAAATGCAGTAATTTTGACATGTATGGATAGCTCAAATCTGCCGCTACATTTTGCATTCATCGGCGGCTTCCCAGAGTTAAACGATGTTGTGAAAAATTCAAACCTCGCAATGTTTATTTTCTTCCCGGCCACCCTCTGTGTGCATATTACCGTCTATTTATTGCACCATGCCTGTCTAATTCCCTGGGGTATGGACTTGCTTTACTCATTCATAATTTCTTGGAATATCAACCAAAGACAGTAATTTTGACATGTATGGATAGCTTAGATCTAGGGCTACATTTTGGAATCATCGGCGGCTTCCTAGATTTAAAACTTGTAGAGAAAATTTCAACCTCGCAATATTTTTTTCTTCCTGCAAATCCTCTGTGTGCATATTGCCGTATATTTATTGCTCCATGCCCGTGCAATTCCTGGCGGTATAGACTTGCTTTACTCATTGATAATGTCATGCAATATCAATCAAATGCAGTAATTTTGACATGTATGGATAGCTTAGATCTAGGGCTACATTTTAGAATCATCGGCGGCTTCCTAGATTTAAAACTTGTGGAGAAAATTTCAACCTCGCAATATGTTGTTTCTTCCCGCCCATCCTCTGTGTGCATATTGCCGTATATTTATTGCTCCATGCCGGTGCAATTCCTGGCGGTATAGACTTGCTTTACTCATCCATGATGTTATGCAATATCAATCAAATGCAGTAATTATGACATGTATGGATAGCTTAGATCTGCCGCAATATAGTGCATTCATCGGCGGCTTCCCAGAGTTAAAAGTTGTTGTGAACAATTCAAACCTCGCAATGTTTATTTTCTTCCCGGCCACCCTTCTGTGTGCATATTACCATCTATTTATTGCACCATGCCTGTCTAATTCCCTGGGGTATGGACTTGCTTTACTCATTCATAATTGCATGGAATATCAACCAAATGCAGTAATTGTGACATGTGTGGATAGCTTAGATCTGCCGCTACATTTTGCATTCATTGGCGGCTTCCCAGAGTTAAAGGTTGTTGGAGAAAATTCAAACCTCGCAATGTTTATTTTCTTCCCGGCCACCCTCTGTGTGCATATTACCGTCTAGTTATTGCACCATGCCTGTCTAATTCCCTGGGGAATGGACTTGCTTTACTCATTCATAATTTCTTGGAATATCAACCAAAGACAGTAATTGTGACAAGTATGGATAGCTTAGATCTAGGACTACATTTTGCAATCATCGGCGGCTTCCCAGAGTTAAAAGTTGTTGTGAAACATTCAAACCTCGCAATGTTTATTTTCTTCCCGGCCACCCTCTGTGTGCATATTACCGTCTATATATTGCACCATGCCTGTCTAATTCCCTGGGGTATGGACTTGCTTTACTGATTATTAATTGCATGGAATATCAACCAAAGGCAGTAATTTTGACATGTATGCATAGCTTAGATCTGCCGCTACATTTTGCATTCATCGGCGGCTTCCCAGAGTTAAAAGTTGTTGTGAAAAATTCAAACCTCGCAATGTTTATTTTCTTCCCGGCCACCCTTCTGTGTGCATATTACCATCTATTTATTGCACCATGCCTGTCTAATTCCCTGGGGTATGGACTTGCTTTACTCATTCATAATTGCATGGAATATCAACCAAATGCAGTAATTTTGACATGTATGGATAGCTTAGATCTAGGGCTACATTTTGCAATCATCGGCGGCTTCCTATATTTAGAACTTGTGGAGAAAATTTCAACCTCGCAATATTTTTCTTCTTTCCGCCCACCCTCTGTGTACATATTGCAGTGTATGTATTGCCCCATGCCCGTGCAATTCCTGGCGGTATAGACTTGCTTTACTCATCCATGATGTTATGCAATATCAATCAAATGCAGTAATTATGACATGTATGGACAGCTTAGATCTGCCGGTACATTTTGCATTCATCGGCGGCTTCCCAGAGTTAAAAGTTGTTGTGAAAAATTCAAACCTCGCAATGTTTATTTTCTTCCCGGCCACCCTCTGTGTGCATATTACCGTCTAGTTATTGCACCATGCCTGTCTAATTCCCTGGGGAATGGACTTGCTTTACTCATTCATAATTTCTTGGAATATCAAACAAAGACAGTAATTGTGACATGTATGGATAGCTTAGATCTAGGGCTACATTTTGGAATCATCGGCGGCTCAATTCCTGGCGGTATAGACTTGCTTTACTCATTCATAATTGCATGGAATATCAACAAAAGGCAGACATTTTGACATGTATGGATAGCTTAGATCTAGGGCTACATTTTGCAATCATCGGCGGCTTCCTAGATTTAGAACTTGTCGAGAAAATTTCAACATCGCAATATTTTTTCTTCCCGCCCACCCTCTGTGTGCATATTGCAGTGTATTTATTGCCCCATGCCCGTGCAATTCCTGGCGGTATAGATTTGCTTTACTCATTCATAATTGCATGCAATATCAACCAAATGCAGTAATTTTGACATGTATGGATAGCTTAGATCTGCCGCTACATTTTGCATTGATTGGCGGCTTCCCAGAGTTAAAGGTTGTTGGGGAAAATTCAAACCTCGCAATGTTTATTTTCTTCCCGGCCACCCTCTGTGTGCATATTACCGTCTATTTATTGCACCATGCCTGTCTAATTCCCTGGGGTATAGACTTGCTTTACTCATTCATAATTTCTTGGAATATCAACCAAAGACAGTAATTTTGACATGTATGGATAGCTTAGATCTAGGGCTACATTTTGGAATCATCGGCGGCTTCCTAGATTTAAAACTTGTGGAGAAAATTTCAACCTCGCAATATTTTTTTCTTCCTGCCCATCCTCTGTGTGCATATTGCCGTATATTTATTGCTCCATGCCCGTGCAATTCCTGGCGGTATAGACTTGCTTTACTCATTCATAATTTCATGCAATATCAACCAAATGCAGTAATTTTGACATGTATGGATAGCTTAGATCTGCCGCTACATTTTGCATTCATTGGCGGCTTCCCAGAGTTAAAGGTTGTTGGGGAAAATTCAAACCTCGCAATGTTTATTTTCTTCCCGGCCACCCTCTGCCTGCATATTACCGTCTATTTATTGCACCATGCCTTTCTAATTCCCTGGGGTATGGACTTGCTTTACATATTCATAATTTCTTGGAATATCAACCAAAGACAGTAATTTTGACATGTATGCATAGCTTAGACCTAGGGCTACATTTTGCAATCATCGGCGGCTTCCCAGAGTTAAAAGTTGTTGTGAAAAATTCAAACCTCGCAATGTTTATTTTCTTCCCGCCTACCCTCTGTGTGCATATTACCGTCTATTTATTGCACCATGCCTGTCTAATTCCCTGGGGTATAGACTTGCTTTACTCATTCATAATTTCTTGGAATATCAACCAAAGACAGTAATTTTGACATGTATGGATAGCTTAGATATAGGGCTACATTTTGGAATCATCGGCGGCTTCCTAGATTTAATACTTGTGGAGAAAATTTCAACCTCGCAATATTTTTTTCTTCCTGCCCATCCTCTGTGTGCATATTGCCGTGTATTTATTGCTCCATGCCCGTGCAATTCCTGGCGGTATAGATTTGCTTTACTCATTCATAATTGCATGCAATATCAATCAAATGCAGTACTTTTGACATGTATGGATAGCTTAGATCTGCCGCTACATTTTGCATTCATTGGCGGCTTCCCAGAGTTAAAGGTTGTTTAGGAAAATTCAAACCTCGCAATGTTTATTCTCTTCCCGGCCACCCTCTGTGTGCATATTACCGTCTATTTATTGCACCATGCCTGTCTAATTCCCTTGGGTATGGACTTGCTTTACTCATTCATAATTTCTTGGAATATCAAACAAAGACAGTAATTTTGACATGTATGGATAGCTTAGATCTAGGGCTACATTTTGGAATCATCGGCGGCTTCCTAGATTTAAAAATTGAGGAGAAAATTTCAACCTCGCAATATTGTTTTCTTCCTACCCATCCTATGTGTGCATATTGCCGTATATTTATTGCTCCATGCCCGTGCAATTCCTGGCGGTATGGACTTGCTTTACTCATTCATAATTGCATGGAATATCAACCAAAGGCAGACATTTTGACATGTATGGATAGCTTAGATCTAGGGCTACATTTTGCAATCATCGGCGGCTTCCTAGATTTAGAACTTGTGGAGAAAATTTCAACCTCGCAATATTTTTTCTTCCCGCCCACCCTCTGTGTGCATATTGCAGTATATTTATTGCCCCATGCCCGTGCAATTCCTGGCGGTATAGATTTGCTTTACTCATTCATAATTGCATGCAATATCAACCAAATGCAGTAATTTTGATATGTATGGATAGCTTAGATCTGCCGCTACATTTTGCATTCATTGGCGGCTTCCCAGAGTTAAAGGTTGTTGGGGAAAATTCAAACCTCGCAATGTTTATTTTCTTCCCGGCCACCCTCTGTGTGCATATTACCGTCTATTTATTGCACCATGCCTGTCTAATTCCCTGGGGTATAGACATGCTTTACTCATTCATAATTTCTTGGAATATCAACCAAAGACAGTAATTTTGACATGTATGGATAGCTTAGATCTAGGGCTACATTTTGGAATCATCGGCGGCTTCCTAGATTTAAAACTTGTGGAGAAAATTTCAACCTCGCAATATTTTTTTCTTCCTGCCCATCCTCTGTGTGCATATTGCCGTATATTTATTGCTCCATGCCCGTGCAATTCCTGGCGGTATAGACTTGCTTTACTCATTCATAATTTCATGCAATATCAACCAAATGCAGTAATTTTGACATGTATGGATAGCTTAGATCTGCCGCTACATTTTGCATTCATTGGCGGCTTCCCAGAGTTAAAGGTTGTTGGGGAAAATTCAAACCTCGCAATGTTTATTTTCTTCCCGGCCACCCTCTGCCTGCATATTACCGTCTATTTATTGCACCATGCCTTTCTAATTCCCTGGGGTATGGACTTGCTTTACTCATTCATAATTTCTTGGAATATCAACCAAAGGCTGTAATTTTGACATGTATGGATAGCTTAGACCTAGGGCTACATTTTGCAATCATCGGCGGCTTCCCAGAGTTAAAAGTTGTTGTGAAAAATTCAAACCTCGCAATGTTTATTTTCTTCCCGCCTACCCTCTGTGTGCATATTACCGTCTATTTATTGCACCATGCCTGTCTAATTCCCTGGGGTATGGACTTGCTTTACTCATTCATAATTTCTTGGAATATCAAACAAAGACAGTAATTTTGACATGTATGGATAGCTTAGATCTAGGGCTACATTTTGGAATCATCGGCGGCTTCCTAGATTTAAAACTTGTGGAGAAAATTTCAACCTCGCAATATTTATTTCTTCCTGCCCATCCTCTGTGTGCATATTGCCGTATATATATTGCTCCATGCCTGTGCAATTCCTGGCGGTATAGACTTGCTTTACTCATTCATAATTTCATGCAATATCAACCAAATGCAGTAATTTTGACATGTATGGATAGCTTAGATCTGCCGCTACATTTTGCATTCATTGGCGGCTTCCCAGAGTTAAAGGTTGTTGGAGAAAATTCAAACCTCGCAATGTTTATTTTCTTCCCGGCCACCCTCTGTGCGCATATTACCGTCTATTTATTGCACCATGCCTGTCTAATTCCCTGGGGTATAGACTTGCTTTACTCATTCATAATTTCTTGGAATATCAACCAAAGGCAGTAATTTTGACATGTATGGATAGCTTAGATCTAGGGCTACATTTTGGAATCATCGGCGGCTTCCTAGATTTAAAACTTGTGGAGAAAATTTCAACCTCGCAATATTTGTTTCTTCCCGCCCATCCTCTGTGTGCATATTGCCGTATATTTATTGCTCCATGCCCGTGCAATTCCTGGCGGTATAGACTTGCTTTACTCATTCATAATGTCATGCAATATCAACCAAATGCAGTAATTTTGATATGTATGGATAGCTTAGATCTGCCGCTACATTTTGCATTCATTGGCGGCTTCCCAGAGTTAAAGGTTGTTGGGGAAAATTCAAACCTCGCAATGTTTATTTTCTTCCCGGCCACCCTCTGTGTGCATATTACCGTCTATTTATTGCACCATGCCTGTCTAATTCCCTGGGGTATAGACTTGCTTTACTCATTCATAATTTCTTGGAATATCAACCAAAGACAGTAATTTTGACATGTATGGATAGCTTAGATCTAGGGCTACATTTTGGAATCATCGGCGGCTTCCTAGATTTAAAACTTGTGGAGAAAATTTCAACCTCGCAATATTTTTTTCTTCCTGCCCATCCTCTGTGTGCATATTGCAGTATATTTATTGCTCCATGCCCGTGCAATTCCTGGCGGTATAGACTTGCTTTACTCATTCATAATTTCATGCAATATCAACCAAATGCAGTAATTTTGACATGTATGGATAGCTTAGATCTGCCGCTACATTTTGCATTCATTGGCGGCTTCCCAGAGTTAAAGGTTGTTGGGGAAAATTCAAACCTCGCAATGTTTATTTTCTTCCCGGCCACCCTCTGCCTGCATATTACCGTCTATTTATTGCACCATGCCTTTCTAATTCCCTGGGGTATGGACTTGCTTTACTCATTCATAATTTCTTGGAATATCAACCAAAGGCTGTAATTTTGACATGTATGGATAGCTTAGACCTAGGGCTACATTTTGCAATCATCGGCGGCTTCCCAGAGTTAAAAGTTGTTGTGAAAAATTCAAACCTCGCAATGTTTATTTTCTTCCCGCCTACCCTCTGTGTGCATATTACCGTCTATTTATTGCACCATGCCTGTCTAATTCCCTGGGGTATGGACTTGCTTTACTCATTCATAATTTCTTGGAATATCAAACAAAGACAGTAATTTTGACATGTATGGATAGCTTAGATCTAGGGCTACATTTTGGAATCATCGGCGGCTTCCTAGATTTAAAACTTGTGGAGAAAATTTCAACCTCGCAATATTTATTTCTTCCTGCCCATCCTCTGTGTGCATATTGCCGTATATTTATTGCTCCATGCCCGTGCAATTCCTGGCGGTATAGACTTGCTTTACTCATTCATAATTTCATGCAATATCAACCAAATGCAGTAATTTTGACATGTATGGATAGCTTAGATCTGCCGCTACATTTTGCATTCATTGGCGGCTTCCCAGAGTTAAAGGTTGTTGGAGAAAACTCAAACCTCGCAATGTTTATTTTCTTCCCGGCCACCCTCTGTGCGCATATTACCGTCTATTTATTGCACCATGCCTGTCTAATTCCCTGGGGTATAGACTTGCTTTACTCATTCATAATTTCTTGGAATATCAACCAAAGACAGTAATTTTGACATGTATGGATAGCTTAGATCTAGGGCTACATTTTGGAATCATCGGCGGCTTCCTAGATTTAAAACTTGTGGAGAAAATTTCAACCTCGCAATATTTTTTTCTTCCTGCCCATCCTCTGTGTGCATATTGCCGTATATTTATTGCTCCATGCCCGTGCAATTCCTGGCGGTATAGACTTGCTTTACTCATTCATAATTTCATGCAATATCAACCAAATGCAGTAATTTTGACATGTATGGATAGCTTAGATCTGCCGCTACATTTTGCATTCATTGGCGGCTTCCCAGAGTTAAAGGTTGTTGGGGAAAATTCAAACCTCGCAATGTTTATTTTCTTCCCGGCCACCCTCTGCCTGCATATTACCGTCTATTTATTGCACCATGCCTTTCTAATTCCCTGGGGTATGGACTTGCTTTACATATTCATAATTTCTTGGAATATCAACCAAAGACAGTAATTTTGACATGTATGCATAGCTTAGACCTAGGGCTACATTTTGCAATCATCGGCGGCTTCCCAGAGTTAAAAGTTGTTGTGAAAAATTCAAACCTCGCAATGTTTATTTTCTTCCCGCCTACCCTCTGTGTGCATATTACCGTCTATTTATTGCACCATGCCTGTCTAATTCCCTGGGGTATAGACTTGCTTTACTCATTCATAATTTCTTGGAATATCAACCAAAGACAGTAATTTTGACATGTATGGATAGCTTAGATATAGGGCTACATTTTGGAATCATCGGCGGCTTCCTAGATTTAATACTTGTGGAGAAAATTTCAACCTCGCAATATTTTTTTCTTCCTGCCCATCCTCTGTGTGCATATTGCCGTGTATTTATTGCTCCATGCCCGTGCAATTCCTGGCGGTATAGATTTGCTTTACTCATTCATAATTGCATGCAATATCAATCAAATGCAGTAATTTTGACATGTATGGATAGCTTAGATCTGCCGCTACATTTTGCATTCATTGGCGGCTTCCCAGAGTTAAAGGTTGTTTAGGAAAATTCAAACCTCGCAATGTTTATTCTCTTCCCGGCCACCCTCTGTGTGCATATTACCGTCTATTTATTGCACCATGCCTGTCTAATTCCCTTGGGTATGGACTTGCTTTACTCATTCATAATTTCTTGGAATATCAAACAAAGACAGTAATTTTGACATGTATGGATAGCTTAGATCTAGGGCTACATTTTGGAATCATCGGCGGCTTCCTAGATTTAAAACTTGAGGAGAAAATTTCAACCTCGCAATATTGTTTTCTTCCTGCCCATCCTATGTGTGCATATTGCCGTATATTTATTGCTCCATGCCCGTGCAATTCCTGGCGGTATAGACTTGCTTTACTCATTCATAATTTCTTGGAATATCAACCAAAGACAGTAATTTTGACATGTATGGATAGCTTAGATCTAGGGCTACATTTTGGAATCATCGGCGGCTTCCTAGATTTAAAACTTGTGGAGAAAATTTCAACCTCGCAATATTTTTTTCTTCCTGCCCATCCTCTGTGTGCATATTGCCGTATATTTATTGCTCCATGCCCGTGCAATTCCTGGCGGTATAGACTTGCTTTACTCATTCATAATTTCATGCAATATCAACCAAATGCAGTAATTTTGACATGTATGGATAGCTTAGATCTGCCGCTACATTTTGCATTCATTGGCGGCTTCCCAGAGTTAAAGGTTGTTGGGGAAAATTCAAACCTCGCAATGTTTATTTTCTTCCCGGCCACCCTCTGCCTGCATATTACCGTCTATTTATTGCACCATGCCTTTCTAATTCCCTGGGGTATGGACTTGCTTTACTCATTCATAATTTCTTGGAATATCAACCAAAGGCTGTAATTTTGACATGTATGGATAGCTTAGACCTAGGGCTACATTTTGCAATCATCGGCGGCTTCCCAGAGTTAAAAGTTGTTGTGAAAAATTCAAACCTCGCAATGTTTATTTTCTTCCCGCCTACCCTCTTGTGTGCATATTACCGTCTATTTATTGCACCATGCCTGTCTAATTCCCTGGGGTATGGACTTGCTTTACTCATTCATAATTTCTTGGAATATCAAACAAAGACAGTAATTTTGACATGTATGGATAGCTTAGATCTAGGGCTACATTTTGGAATCATCGGCGGCTTCCTAGATTTAAAACTTGTGGAGAAAATTTCAACCTCGCAATATTTATTTCTTCCTGCCCATCCTCTGTGTGCATATTGCCGTATATTTATTGCTCCATGCCCGTGCAATTCCTGGCGGTATAGACTTGCTTTACTCATTCATAATTTCATGCAATTTCAACCAAATGCAGTAATTTTGACATGTATGGATAGCTTAGATCTGCCGCTACATTTTGCATTCATTGGCGGCTTCCCAGAGTTAAAGGTTGTTGGAGAAAATTCAAACCTCGCAATGTTTATTTTCTTCCCGGCCACCCTCTGTGCGCATATTACCGTCTATTTATTGCACCATGCCTGTCTAATTCCCTGGGGTATAGACTTGCTTTACTCATTCATAATTTCTTGGAATATCAACCAAAGACAGTAATTTTGACATGTATGGATAGCTTAGATCTAGGGCTACATTTTGGAATCATCGGCGGCTTCCTAGATTTAAAACTTGTGGAGAAAATTTCAACCTCGCAATATTTTTTTCTTCCTGCCCATCCTCTGTGTGCATATTGCCGTATATTTATTGCTCCATGCCCGTGCAATTCCTGGCGGTATAGACTTGCTTTACTCATTCATAATTTCATGCAATATCAACCAAATGCAGTAATTTTGACATGTATGGATAGCTTAGATCTGCCGCTACATTTTGCATTCATTGGCGGCTTCCCAGAGTTAAAGGTTGTTGGGGAAAATTCAAACCTCGCAATGTTTATTTTCTTCCCGGCCACCCTCTGCCTGCATATTACCGTCTATTTATTGCACCATGCCTTTCTAATTCCCTGGGGTATGGACTTGCTTTACATATTCATAATTTCTTGGAATATCAACCAAAGACAGTAATTTTGACATGTATGCATAGCTTAGACCTAGGGCTACATTTTGCAATCATCGGCGGCTTCCCAGAGTTAAAAGTTGTTGTGAAAAATTCAAACCTCGCAATGTTTATTTTCTTCCCGCCTACCCTCTGTGTGCATATTACCGTCTATTTATTGCACCATGCCTGTCTAATTCCCTGGGGTATAGACTTGCTTTACTCATTCATAATTTCTTGGAATATCAACCAAAGACAGTAATTTTGACATGTATGGATAGCTTAGATATAGGGCTACATTTTGGAATCATCGGCGGCTTCCTAGATTTAATACTTGTGGAGAAAATTTCAACCTCGCAATATTTTTTTCTTCCTGCCCATCCTCTGTGTGCATATTGCCGTGTATTTATTGCTCCATGCCCGTGCAATTCCTGGCGGTATAGATTTGCTTTACTCATTCATAATTGCATGCAATATCAATCAAATGCAGTACTTTTGACATGTATGGATAGCTTAGATCTGCCGCTACATTTTGCATTCATTGGCGGCTTCCCAGAGTTAAAGGTTGTTTAGGAAAATTCAAACCTCGCAATGTTTATTCTCTTCCCGGCCACCCTCTGTGTGCATATTACCGTCTATTTATTGCACCATGCCTGTCTAATTCCCTTGGGTATGGACTTGCTTTACTCATTCATAATTTCTTGGAATATCAAACAAAGACAGTAATTTTGACATGTATGGATAGCTTAGATCTAGGGCTACATTTTGGAATCATCGGCGGCTTCCTAGATTTAAAACTTGAGGAGAAAATTTCAACCTCGCAATATTGTTTTCTTCCTGCCCATCCTATGTGTGCATATTGCCGTATATTTATTGCTCCATGCCCGTGCAATTCCTGGCGGTATAGACTTGCTTTACTCATTCATAATTGCATGGAATATCAACCAAAGGCAGACATTTTGACATGTATGGATAGCTTAGATCTAGGGCTACATTTTGCAATCATCGGCGGCTTCCTAGATTTAGAACTTGTGGAGAAAATTTCAACCTCGCAATATTTTTTCTTCCCGCCCACCCTCTGTGTGCATATTGCAGTATATTTATTGCCCCATGCCCGTGCAATTCCTGGCGGTATAGATTTGCTTTACTCATTCATAATTGCATGCAATATCAACCAAATGCAGTAATTTTGATATGTATGGATAGCTTAGATCTGCCGCTACATTTTGCATTCATTGGCGGCTTCCCAGAGTTAAAGGTTGTTGGGGAAAATTCAAACCTCGCAATGTTTATTTTCTTCCCGGCCACCCTCTGTGTGCATATTACCGTCTATTTATTGCACCATGCCTGTCTAATTCCCTGGGGTATAGACTTGCTTTACTCATTCATAATTTCTTGGAATATCAACCAAAGACAGTAATTTTGACATGTATGGATAGCTTAGATCTAGGGCTACATTTTGGAATCATCGGCGGCTTCCTAGATTTAAAACTTGTGGAGAAAATTTCAACCTCGCAATATTTTTTTCTTCCTGCCCATCCTCTGTGTGCATATTGCCGTATATTTATTGCTCCATGCCCGTGCAATTCCTGGCGGTATAGACTTGCTTTACTCATTCATAATTTCATGCAATATCAACCAAATGCAGTAATTTTGACATGTATGGATAGCTTAGATCTGCCGCTACATTTTGCATTCATTGGCGGCTTCCCAGAGTTAAAGGTTGTTGGGGAAAATTCAAACCTCGCAATGTTTATTTTCTTCCCGGCCACCCTCTGCCTGCATATTACCGTCTATTTATTGCACCATGCCTTTCTAATTCCCTGGGGTATGGACTTGCTTTACTCATTCATAATTTCTTGGAATATCAACCAAAGGCTGTAATTTTGACATGTATGGATAGCTTAGACCTAGGGCTACATTTTGCAATCATCGGCGGCTTCCCAGAGTTAAAAGTTGTTGTGAAAAATTCAAACCTCGCAATGTTTATTTTCTTCCCGCCTACCCTCTGTGTGCATATTACCGTCTATTTATTGCACCATGCCTGTCTAATTCCCTGGGGTATGGACTTGCTTTACTCATTCATAATTTCTTGGAATATCAAACAAAGACAGTAATTTTGACATGTATGGATAGCTTAGATCTAGGGCTACATTTTGGAATCATCGGCGGCTTCCTAGATTTAAAACTTGTGGAGAAAATTTCAACCTCGCAATATTTATTTCTTCCTGCCCATCCTCTGTGTGCATATTGCCGTATATTTATTGCTCCATGCCCGTGCAATTCCTGGCGGTATAGACTTGCTTTACTCATTCATAATTTCATGCAATATCAACCAAATGCAGTAATTTTGACATGTATGGATAGCTTAGATCTGCAGCTACATTTTGCATTCATTGGCGGCTTCCCAGAGTTAAAGGTTGTTGGAGAAAATTCAAACCTCGCAATGTTTATTTTCTTCCCGGCCACCCTCTGTGCGCATATTACCGTCTATTTATTGCACCATGCCTGTCTAATTCCCTGGGGTATAGACTTGCTTTACTCATTCATAATTTCTTGGAATATCAACCAAAGACAGTAATTTTGACATGTATGGATAGCTTAGATCTAGGGCTACATTTTGGAATCATCGGCGGCTTCCTAGATTTAAAACTTGTGGAGAAAATTTCAACCTCGCAATATTGTTTTCTTCCTGCCCATCCTCTGTGTGCATATTGCCGTATATTTATTGCTCCATGCCCGTGCAATTCCTGGCGGTATAGACTTGCTTTACTCATTCATAATTGCATGGAATATCAACCAAAGGCAGTAATTTTGACATGTATGGATAGCTTAGATCTCGGGCTACATTTTGCAATCATCGGCGGCTTCCTAGATTTAGAACTTGTCGAGAAAATTTCTACCTCGCAATATTTTTTCTTCCCGCCCACCCTCTGTGTGCATATTGCCGTATATTTATTGCTCCATGCCCGTGCAATTCCTGGCGGTATAGACTTGCTTTACATATTCATAATTTCTTGGAATATCAACCAAAGACAGTAATTTTGACATGTATGCATAGCTTAGACCTAGGGCTACATTTTGCAATCATCGGCGGCTTCCCAGAGTTAAAAGTTGTTGTGAAAAATTCAAACCTCGCAATGTTTATTTTCTTCCCGCCTACCCTCTGTGTGCATATTACCGTCTATTTATTGCACCATGCCTGTCTAATTCCCTGGGGTATAGACTTGCTTTACTCATTCATAATTTCTTGGAATATCAACCAAAGACAGTAATTTTGACATGTATGGATAGCTTAGATATAGGGCTACATTTTGGAATCATCGGCGGCTTCCTAGATTTAATACTTGTGGAGAAAATTTCAACCTCGCAATATTTTTTTCTTCCTGCCCATCCTCTGTGTGCATATTGCCGTGTATTTATTGCTCCATGCCCGTGCAATTCCTGGCGGTATAGATTTGCTTTACTCATTCATAATTGCATGCAATATCAATCAAATGCAGTAATTTTGACATGTATGGATAGCTTAGATCTGCCGCTACATTTTGCATTCATTGGCGGCTTCCCAGAGTTAAAGGTTGTTTAGGAAAATTCAAACCTCGCAATGTTTATTCTCTTCCCGGCCACCCTCTGTGTGCATATTACCGTCTATTTATTGCACCATGCCTGTCTAATTCCCTTGGGTATGGACTTGCTTTACTCATTCATAATTTCTTGGAATATCAAACAAAGACAGTAATTTTTACATGTATGGATAGCTTAGATCTAGGGCTACATTTTGGAATCATCGGCGGCTTCCTAGATTTAAAACTTGAGGAGAAAATTTCAACCTCGCAATATTGTTTTCTTCCTGCCCATCCTATGTGTGCATATTGCCGTATATTTATTGCTCCATGCCCGTGCAATTCCTGGCGGTATAGACTTGCTTTACTCATTCATAATTGCATGGAATATCAACCAAAGGCAGACATTTTGACATGTATGGATAGCTTAGATCTAGGGCTACATTTTGCAATCATCGGCGGCTTCCTAGATTTAGAACTTGTGGAGAAAATTTCAACCTCGCAATATTTTTTCTTCCCGCCCACCCTCTGTGTGCATATTGCAGTATATTTATTGCCCCATGCCCGTGCAATTCCTGGCGGTATAGATTTGCTTTACTCATTCATAATTGCATGCAATATCAACCAAATGCAGTAATTTTGATATGTATGGATAGCTTAGATCTGCCGCTACATTTTGCATTCATTGGCGGCTTCCCAGAGTTAAAGGTTGTTGGGGAAAATTCAAACCTCGCAATGTTTATTTTCTTCCCGGCCACCCTCTGTGTGCATATTACCGTCTATTTATTGCACCATGCCTGTCTAATTCCCTGGGGTATAGACTTGCTTTACTCATTCATAATTTCTTGGAATATCAACCAAAGACAGTAATTTTGACATGTATGGATAGCTTAGATCTAGGGCTACATTTTGGAATCATCGGCGGCTTCCTAGATTTAAAACTTGTGGAGAAAATTTCAACCTCGCAATATTTTTTTCTTCCTGCCCATCCTCTGTGTGCATATTGCCGTATATTTATTGCTCCATGCCCGTGCAATTCCTGGCGGTATAGACTTGCTTTACTCATTCATAATTTCATGCAATATCAACCAAATGCAGTAATTTTGACATGTATGGATAGCTTAGATCTGCCGCTACATTTTGCATTCATTGGCGGCTTCCCAGAGTTAAAGGTTGTTGGGGAAAATTCAAACCTCGCAATGTTTATTTTCTTCCCGGCCACCCTCTGCCTGCATATTACCGTCTATTTATTGCACCATGCCTTTCTAATTCCCTGGGGTATGGACTTGCTTTACTCATTCATAATTTCTTGGAATATCAACCAAAGGCTGTAATTTTGACATGTATGGATAGCTTAGACCTAGGGCTACATTTTGCAATCATCGGCGGCTTCCCAGAGTTAAAAGTTGTTGTGAAAAATTCAAACCTCGCAATGTTTATTTTCTTCCCGCCTACCCTCTGTGTGCATATTACCGTCTATTTATTGCACCATGCCTGTCTAATTCCCTGGGGTATGGACTTGCTTTACTCATTCATAATTTCTTGGAATATCAAACAAAGACAGTAATTTTGACATGTATGGATAGCTTAGATCTAGGGCTACATTTTGGAATCATCGGCGGCTTCCTAGATTTAAAACTTGTGGAGAAAATTTCAACCTCGCAATATTTATTTCTTCCTGCCCATCCTCTGTGTGCATATTGCCGTATATTTATTGCTCCATGCCCGTGCAATTCCTGGCGGTATAGACTTGCTTTACTCATTCATAATTTCATGCAATATCAACCAAATGCAGTAATTTTGACATGTATGGATAGCTTAGATCTGCAGCTACATTTTGCATTCATTGGCGGCTTCCCAGAGTTAAAGGTTGTTGGAGAAAATTCAAACCTCGCAATGTTTATTTTCTTCCCGGCCACCCTCTGTGCGCATATTACCGTCTATTTATTGCACCATGCCTGTCTAATTCCCTGGGGTATAGACTTGCTTTACTCATTCATAATTTCTTGGAATATCAACCAAAGACAGTAATTTTGACATGTATGGATAGCTTAGATCTAGGGCTACATTTTGGAATCATCGGCGGCTTCCTAGATTTAAAACTTGTGGAGAAAATTTCAACCTCGCAATATTGTTTTCTTCCTGCCCATCCTCTGTGTGCATATTGCCGTATATTTATTGCTCCATGCCCGTGCAATTCCTGGCGGTATAGACTTGCTTTACTCATTCATAATTGCATGGAATATCAACCAAAGGCAGTAATTTTGACATGTATGGATAGCTTAGATCTCGGGCTACATTTTGCAATCATCGGCGGCTTCCTAGATTTAGAACTTGTCGAGAAAATTTCTACCTCGCAATATTTTTTCTTCCCGCCCACCCTCTGTGTGCATATTGCCGTATATTTATTGCTCCATGCCCGTGCAATTCCTGGCGGTATAGACTTGCTTTACTCATTCATAATTTCTTGGAATATCAACCAAAGGCTGTAATTTTGACATGTATGGATAGCTTAGACCTAGGGCTACATTTTGCAATCATCGGCGGCTTCCCAGAGTTAAAAGTTTTTGTGAAAAATTCAAACCTCGCAATGTTTATTTTCTTCCCGCCTACCCTCTGTGTGCATATTACCGTCTATTTATTGCACCATGCCTGTCTAATTCCCTGGGGTATGGACTTGCTTTACTCATTCATAATTGCATGGAATATCAACCAAAGGCAGTAAGTTTGACATGTATGGATAGCTTAGATCTAGGGCTGGATTTTGCAATCATCGGCGGCTTCCTAGATTTAGAACTTGCGGAGAAAATTTCAACCTCGCAATATTTTTTCTTCCCGCCCACCCTCTGTGTGCATATTGCAGTGTATTTATTGCCCCATGCCCGTGCAATTCCTGGCGGTATAGATTTGCTTTTCTCATTCATAATTGCATGCAATATCAATCAAATGCAGTAATTTTGACATGTATGGAAAGCTTAGATCTGCCGCTACATTTTGCATTCATTGGCGGCTTCCCAGAGTTAAAGGTTGTTGGGGAAAATTCAAACCTCGCAATGCTTATTTTCTTCCCGGCCACCCTCTGTGTGCATATTACCGTCTATTTGTTGCACCATGCCTGTCTAATTCCCTTGGGTATGGACTTGCTTCACTCATTCATAATTGCATGGAATATCAACCAAAGGCAGTAATTTTGACATGTATGGATAGCTTAGATCTCGGGCTACATTTTGGAATCATCGGCGGCTTCCTAGATTTAAAACTTGTGGAGAAAATTTCAACCTCGCAATCTTTTTTTCTTCCCGCCCATCCTCTGTGTGCATATTGCCGTATATTTATTGCTCCATGCCCGTGCAATTCCTGGCGGTATAGACTTGCTTTACTCATTCATAATTTCATGCAATATCAACCAAATGCAGTAATTTTGACATGTATGGATAGCTTAGATCTGCCGCTACATTTTGCATTCATTGGCGGCTTCCCAGAGTTAAAGGTTGTTGGGGAAAATTCAAACCTCGTAATGCTTATTTTCTTCCCGGCCACCCTCTGTGTGCATATTACCGTTTATTTATTGCACCATGCCTGTCTAATTCCCTGGGGTATGGACTTGCTTTACTCATTCATAATTTCTTGGAATATCAACCAAAGACAGTAATTTTGACATGTATGGATAGCTTAGACCTAGGGCTACATTTTGCAATCATCGGCGGCTTCCTAGATTTAGAACTTGTGGAGAAAATTTCAACCTCGCAATATTGTTTTCTTCCTGCCCATCCTCTGTGTGCATATTGCCGTATATTTATTGCTCCATGCCCGTGCAATTCCTGGCGGTATAGACTTGCTTTACTCATTCATAATTGCATGGAATATCAACCAAAGGCAGTAATTTTGACATGTATGGATAGCTTAGATCTCGGGCTACATTTTGCAATCATCGGCGGCTTCCTAGATTTAGAACTTGTCGAGAAAATTTCTACCTCGCAATATTTTTTCTTCCCGCCCACCCTCTGTGTGCATATTGCCGTATATTTATTGCTCCATGCCCGTGCAATTCCTGGCGGTATAGACTTGCTTTACTCATTCATAATTTCATGCAATATCAACCAAATGCAGTAATTTTGACATGTATGGATAGCTTAGATCTGCCGCTACATTTTGCATTCATTGGCGGCTTCCCAGAGTTAAAGGTTGTTGGGGAAAATTCAAACCTCGTAATGCTTATTTTCTTCCCGGCCACCCTCTGTGTGCATATTACCGTTTATTTATTGCACCATGCCTGTCTAATTCCCTGGGGTATGGACTTGCTTTACTCATTCATAATTTCTTGGAATATCAACCAAAGACAGTAATTTTGACATGTATGGATAGCTTAGACCTAGGGCTACATTTTGCAATCATCGGCGGCTTCCTAGATTTAGAACTTGTGGAGAAAATTTCAACCTCGCAATATTTTTTTCTTTCTGCCCACCCTCTGTGTGCATATTGCTGTGTATGTATTGCCCCATGCCCGTGCAATTCCTGGCGGTATAGATTTGCTTTACTCATTCATAATTGCATGCGATATCAATCAAATGCAGTAATTTTGACATGTATGGATAGCTTAGATCTGCCGCTACATTTTGCATTCATTGGCGGCTTCCCAGAGTTAAAGGTTGTTGGGGAAAATTCAAACCTCGCAATGTTTATTTTCTTCCCGGCCACCCTCTGTGTGCATATTACCGTCTATTTATTGCACCATGCCTGTCTAATTCCCTTGGGTATGGACTTGCTTTA
The DNA here is from genome assembly GCA_037893225.1 of Hippasteria phrygiana. Lineage (NCBI taxonomy): Eukaryota > Metazoa > Echinodermata > Asteroidea > Valvatida > Goniasteridae > Hippasteria > Hippasteria phrygiana. The sequence goes on from JAZGUH010000341.1 coordinate 1,437,525, forward strand.
CTCATTCATAATTTCTTGGAATATCAAACAAAGACAGTAATTTTGACATGTATGGATAGCTTAGATCTAGGGCTACATTTAGGAATCATCGGCGGCTTCCTAGATTTAGAACTTGTGGAGAAAATTTCAACCTCGCAATATTTTTTCTTCCCGCCCACCCTCTGTGTGCATATTGCAGTATATTTATTGCCCCATGCCCGTGCAATTCCTGGCGGTATAGATTTGCTTTACTCATTCATAATTGCATGCAATATCAACCAAATGCAGTAATTTTGATATGTATGGATAGCTTAGATCTGCCGCTACATTTTGCATTCATTGGCGGCTTCCCAGAGTTAAAGGTTGTTGGGGAAAATTCAAACCTCGCAATGTTTATTTTCTTCCCGGCCACCCTCTGTGTGCATATTACCGTCTATTTATTGCACCATGCCTGTCTAATTCCCTGGGGTATAGACTTGCTTTACTCATTCATAATTTCTTGGAATATCAACCAAAGACAGTAATTTTGACATGTATGGATAGCTTAGATCTAGGGCTACATTTTGGAATCATCGGCGGCTTCCTAGATTTAAAACTTGTGGAGAAAATTTCAACCTCGCAATATTTTTTTCTTCCTGCCCATCCTCTGTGTGCATATTGCCGTATATTTATTGCTCCATGCCCGTGCAATTCCTGGCGGTATAGACTTGCTTTACTCATTCATAATTTCATGCAATATCAACCAAATGCAGTAATTTTGACATGTATGGATAGCTTAGATCTGCCGCTACATTTTGCATTCATTGGCGGCTTCCCAGAGTTAAAGGTTGTTGGGGAAAATTCAAACCTCGCAATGTTTATTTTCTTCCCGGCCACCCTCTGTGTGCATATTACCGTCTATTTATTGCACCATGCCTGTCTAATTCCCTGGGGTATAGACTTGCTTTACTCATTCATAATTTCTTGGAATATCAACCAAAGACAGTAATTTTGACATGTATGGATAGCTTAGATCTAGGGCTACATTTTGGAATCATCGGCGGCTTCCTAGATTTAAAACTTGTGGAGAAAATTTCAACCTCGCAATATTTTTTTCTTCCTGCCCATCCTCTGTGTGCATATTGCCGTATATTTATTGCTCCATGCCCGTGCAATTCCTGGCGGTATAGACTTGCTTTACTCATTCATAATTTCATGCAATATCAACCAAATGCAGTAATTTTGACATGTATGGATAGCTTAGATCTGCCGCTACATTTTGCATTCATTGGCGGCTTCCCAGAGTTAAATGTTGTTGGGGAAAATTCAAACCTCGCAATGTTTATTTTCTTCCCGGCCACCCTCTGCCTGCATATTACCGTCTATTTATTGCACCATGCCTTTCTAATTCCCTGGGGTATGGACTTGCTTTACTCATTCATAATTTCTTGGAATATCAACCAAAGGCTGTAATTTTGACATGTATGGATAGCTTAGACCTAGGGCTACATTTTGCAATCATCGGCGGCTTCCCAGAGTTAAAAGTTGTTGTGAAAAATTCAAACCTCGCAATGTTTATTTTCTTCCCGCCTACCCTCTGTGTGCATATTACCGTCTATTTATTGCACCATGCCTGTCTAATTCCCTGGGGTATGGACTTGCTTTACTCATTCATAATTTCTTGGAATATCAAACAAAGACAGTAATTTTGACATGTATGGATAGCTTAGATCTAGGGCTACATTTTGGAATCATCGGCGGCTTCCTAGATTTAAAACTTGTGGAGAAAATTTCAACCTCGCAATATTTATTTCTTCCTGCCCATCCTCTGTGTGCATATTGCCGTATATTTATTGCTCCATGCCCGTGCAATTCCTGGCGGTATAGACTTGCTTTACTCATTCATAATTTCATGCAATATCAACCAAATGCAGTAATTTTGACATGTATGGATAGCTTAGATCTGCAGCTACATTTTGCATTCATTGGCGGCTTCCCAGAGTTAAAGGTTGTTGGAGAAAATTCAAACCTCGCAATGTTTATTTTCTTCCCGGCCACCCTCTGTGCGCATATTACCGTCTATTTATTGCACCATGCCTGTCTAATTCCCTGGGGTATAGACTTGCTTTACTCATTCATAATTTCTTGGAATATCAACCAAAGACAGTAATTTTGACATGTATGGATAGCTTAGATCTAGGGCTACATTTTGGAATCATCGGCGGCTTCCTAGATTTAAAACTTGTGGAGAAAATTTCAACCTCGCAATATTGTTTTCTTCCTGCCCATCCTCTGTGTGCATATTGCCGTATATTTATTGCTCCATGCCCGTGCAATTCCTGGCGGTATAGACTTGCTTTACTCATTCATAATTGCATGGAATATCAACCAAAGGCAGTAATTTTGACATGTATGGATAGCTTAGATCTCGGGCTACATTTTGCAATCATCGGCGGCTTCCTAGATTTAGAACTTGTCGAGAAAATTTCTACCTCGCAATATTTTTTCTTCCCGCCCACCCTCTGTGTGCATATTGCCGTATATTTATTGCTCCATGCCCGTGCAATTCCTGGCGGTATAGACTTGCTTTACTCATTCATAATTTCTTGGAATATCAACCAAAGGCTGTAATTTTGACATGTATGGATAGCTTAGACCTAGGGCTACATTTTGCAATCATCGGCGGCTTCCCAGAGTTAAAAGTTTTTGTGAAAAATTCAAACCTCGCAATGTTTATTTTCTTCCCGCCTACCCTCTGTGTGCATATTACCGTCTATTTATTGCACCATGCCTGTCTAATTCCCTGGGGTATGGACTTGCTTTACTCATTCATAATTGCATGGAATATCAACCAAAGGCAGTAAGTTTGACATGTATGGATAGCTTAGATCTAGGGCTGGATTTTGCAATCATCGGCGGCTTCCTAGATTTAGAACTTGCGGAGAAAATTTCAACCTCGCAATATTTTTTCTTCCCGCCCACCCTCTGTGTGCATATTGCAGTGTATTTATTGCCCCATGCCCGTGCAATTCCTGGCGGTATAGATTTGCTTTTCTCATTCATAATTGCATGCAATATCAATCAAATGCAGTAATTTTGACATGTATGGAAAGCTTAGATCTGCCGCTACATTTTGCATTCATTGGCGGCTTCCCAGAGTTAAAGGTTGTTGGGGAAAATTCAAACCTCGCAATGCTTATTTTCTTCCCGGCCACCCTCTGTGTGCATATTACCGTCTATTTGTTGCACCATGCCTGTCTAATTCCCTTGGGTATGGACTTGCTTCACTCATTCATAATTGCATGGAATATCAACCAAAGGCAGTAATTTTGACATGTATGGATAGCTTAGATCTCGGGCTACATTTTGGAATCATCGGCGGCTTCCTAGATTTAAAACTTGTGGAGAAAATTTCAACCTCGCAATCTTTTTTTCTTCCCGCCCATCCTCTGTATGCATATTGCCGTATATTTATTGCTCCATGCCCGTGCAATTCCTGGCGGTATAGACTTGCTTTACTCATTCATAATTTCATGCAATATCAACCAAATGCAGTAATTTTGACATGTATGGATAGCTTAGATCTGCCGCTACATTTTGCATTCATTGGCGGCTTCCCAGAGTTAAAGGTTGTTGGGGAAAATTCAAACCTCGTAATGCTTATTTTCTTCCCGGCCACCCTCTGTGTGCATATTACCGTTTATTTATTGCACCATGCCTGTCTAATTCCCTGGGGTATGGACTTGCTTTACTCATTCATAATTTCTTGGAATATCAACCAAAGACAGTAATTTTGACATGTATGGATAGCTTAGACCTAGGGCTACATTTTGCAATCATCGGCGGCTTCCTAGATTTAGAACTTGTGGAGAAAATTTCAACCTCGCAATATTGTTTTCTTCCTGCCCATCCTCTGTGTGCATATTGCCGTATATTTATTGCTCCATGCCCGTGCAATTCCTGGCGGTATAGACTTGCTTTACTCATTCATAATTGCATGGAATATCAACCAAAGGCAGTAATTTTGACATGTATGGATAGCTTAGATCTCGGGCTACATTTTGCAATCATCGGCGGCTTCCTAGATTTAGAACTTGTCGAGAAAATTTCTACCTCGCAATATTTTTTCTTCCCGCCCACCCTCTGTGTGCATATTGCCGTATATTTATTGCTCCATGCCCGTGCAATTCCTGGCGGTATAGACTTGCTTTACTCATTCATAATTTCATGCAATATCAACCAAATGCAGTAATTTTGACATGTATGGATAGCTTAGATCTGCCGCTACATTTTGCATTCATTGGCGGCTTCCCAGAGTTAAAGGTTGTTGGGGAAAATTCAAACCTCGTAATGCTTATTTTCTTCCCGGCCACCCTCTGTGTGCATATTACCGTTTATTTATTGCACCATGCCTGTCTAATTCCCTGGGGTATGGACTTGCTTTACTCATTCATAATTTCTTGGAATATCAACCAAAGACAGTAATTTTGACATGTATGGATAGCTTAGACCTAGGGCTACATTTTGCAATCATCGGCGGCTTCCTAGATTTAGAACTTGTGGAGAAAATTTCAACCTCGCAATATTTTTTTCTTTCTGCCCACCCTCTGTGTGCATATTGCTGTGTATGTATTGCCCCATGCCCGTGCAATTCCTGGCGGTATAGATTTGCTTTACTCATTCATAATTGCATGCGATATCAATCAAATGCAGTAATTTTGACATGTATGGATAGCTTAGATCTGCCGCTACATTTTGCATTCATTGGCGGCTTCCCAGAGTTAAAGGTTGTTGGGGAAAATTCAAACCTCGCAATGTTTATTTTCTTCCCGGCCACCCTCTGTGTGCATATTACCGTCTATTTATTGCACCATGCCTGTCTAATTCCCTTGGGTATGGACTTGCTTTACTCATTCATAATTTCTTGGAATATCAAACAAAGACAGTAATTTTGACATGTATGGATAGCTTAGATCTAGGGCTACATTTAGGAATCATCGGCGGCTTCCTAGATTTAGAACTTGTGGAGAAAATTTCAACCTCGCAATATTTTTTCTTCCCGCCCACCCTCTGTGTGCATATTGCAGTATATTTATTGCCCCATGCCCGTGCAATTCCTGGCGGTATAGATTTGCTTTACTCATTCATAATTGCATGCAATATCAACCAAATGCAGTAATTTTGATATGTATGGATAGCTTAGATCTGCCGCTACATTTTGCATTCATTGGCGGCTTCCCAGAGTTAAAGGTTGTTGGGGAAAATTCAAACCTCGCAATGTTTATTTTCTTCCCGGCCACCCTCTGTGTGCATATTACCGTCTATTTATTGCACCATGCCTGTCTAATTCCCTGGGGTATAGACTTGCTTTACTCATTCATAATTTCTTGGAATATCAACCAAAGACAGTAATTTTGACATGTATGGATAGCTTAGATCTAGGGCTACATTTTGGAATCATCGGCGGCTTCCTAGATTTAAAACTTGTGGAGAAAATTTCAACCTCGCAATATTTTTTTCTTCCTGCCCATCCTCTGTGTGCATATTGCCGTATATTTATTGCTCCATGCCCGTGCAATTCCTGGCGGTATAGACTTGCTTTACTCATTCATAATTTCATGCAATATCAACCAAATGCAGTAATTTTGACATGTATGGATAGCTTAGATCTGCCGCTACATTTTGCATTCATTGGCGGCTTCCCAGAGTTAAAGGTTGTTGGGGAAAATTCAAACCTCGCAATGTTTATTTTCTTCCCGGCCACCCTCTGCCTGCATATTACCGTCTATTTATTGCACCATGCCTTTCTAATTCCCTGGGGTATGGACTTGCTTTACTCATTCATAATTTCTTGGAATATCAACCAAAGGCTGTAATTTTGACATGTATGGATAGCTTAGACCTAGGGCTACATTTTGCAATCATCGGCGGCTTCCCAGAGTTAAAAGTTGTTGTGAAAAATTCAAACCTCGCAATGTTTATTTTCTTCCCGCCTACCCTCTGTGTGCATATTACCGTCTATTTATTGCACCATGCCTGTCTAATTCCCTGGGGTATGGACTTGCTTTACTCATTCATAATTTCTTGGAATATCAAACAAAGACAGTAATTTTGACATGTATGGATAGCTTAGATCTAGGGCTACATTTTGGAATCATCGGCGGCTTCCTAGATTTAAAACTTGTGGAGAAAATTTCAACCTCGCAATATTTATTTCTTCCTGCCCATCCTCTGTGTGCATATTGCCGTATATTTATTGCTCCATGCCCGTGCAATTCCTGGCGGTATAGACTTGCTTTACTCATTCATAATTTCATGCAATATCAACCAAATGCAGTAATTTTGACATGTATGGATAGCTTAGATCTGCAGCTACATTTTGCATTCATTGGCGGCTTCCCAGAGTTAAAGGTTGTTGGAGAAAATTCAAACCTCGCAATGTTTATTTTCTTCCCGGCCACCCTCTGTGCGCATATTACCGTCTATTTATTGCACCATGCCTGTCTAATTCCCTGGGGTATAGACTTGCTTTACTCATTCATAATTTCTTGGAATATCAACCAAAGACAGTAATTTTGACATGTATGGATAGCTTAGATCTAGGGCTACATTTTGGAATCATCGGCGGCTTCCTAGATTTAAAACTTGTGGAGAAAATTTCAACCTCGCAATATTGTTTTCTTCCTGCCCATCCTCTGTGTGCATATTGCCGTATATTTATTGCTCCATGCCCGTGCAATTCCTGGCGGTATAGACTTGCTTTACTCATTCATAATTGCATGGAATATCAACCAAAGGCAGTAATTTTGACATGTATGGATAGCTTAGATCTCGGGCTACATTTTGCAATCATCGGCGGCTTCCTAGATTTAGAACTTGTCGAGAAAATTTCTACCTCGCAATATTTTTTCTTCCCGCCCACCCTCTGTGTGCATATTGCCGTATATTTATTGCTCCATGCCCGTGCAATTCCTGGCGGTATAGACTTGCTTTACTCATTCATAATTTCTTGGAATATCAACCAAAGGCTGTAATTTTGACATGTATGGATAGCTTAGACCTAGGGCTACATTTTGCAATCATCGGCGGCTTCCCAGAGTTAAAAGTTTTTGTGAAAAATTCAAACCTCGCAATGTTTATTTTCTTCCCGCCTACCCTCTGTGTGCATATTACCGTCTATTTATTGCACCATGCCTGTCTAATTCCCTGGGGTATGGACTTGCTTTACTCATTCATAATTGCATGGAATATCAACCAAAGGCAGTAAGTTTGACATGTATGGATAGCTTAGATCTAGGGCTGGATTTTGCAATCATCGGCGGCTTCCTAGATTTAGAACTTGTGGAGAAAATTTCAACCTCGCAATATTTTTTCTTCCCGCCCACCCTCTGTGTGCATATTGCAGTATATTTATTGCCCCATGCCCGTGCAATTCCTGGCGGTATAGATTTGCTTTACTCATTCATAATTGCATGCAATATCAACCAAATGCAGTAATTTTGATATGTATGGATAGCTTAGATCTGCCGCTACATTTTGCATTCATTGGCGGCTTCCCAGAGTTAAAGGTTGTTGGGGAAAATTCAAACCTCGCAATGTTTATTTTCTTCCCGGCCACCCTCTGTGTGCATATTACCGTCTATTTATTGCACCATGCCTGTCTAATTCCCTGGGGTATAGACTTGCTTTACTCATTCATAATTTCTTGGAATATCAACCAAAGACAGTAATTTTGACATGTATGGATAGCTTAGATCTAGGGCTACATTTTGGAATCATCGGCGGCTTCCTAGATTTAAAACTTGTGGAGAAAATTTCAACCTCGCAATATTTTTTTCTTCCTGCCCATCCTCTGTGTGCATATTGCCGTATATTTATTGCTCCATGCCCGTGCAATTCCTGGCGGTATAGACTTGCTTTACTCATTCATAATTTCATGCAATATCAACCAAATGCAGTAATTTTGACATGTATGGATAGCTTAGATCTGCCGCTACATTTTGCATTCATTGGCGGCTTCCCAGAGTTAAAGGTTGTTGGGGAAAATTCAAACCTCGCAATGTTTATTTTCTTCCCGGCCACCCTCTGCCTGCATATTACCGTCTATTTATTGCACCATGCCTTTCTAATTCCCTGGGGTATGGACTTGCTTTACTCATTCATAATTTCTTGGAATATCAACCAAAGGCTGTAATTTTGACATGTATGGATAGCTTAGACCTAGGGCTACATTTTGCAATCATCGGCGGCTTCCCAGAGTTAAAAGTTGTTGTGAAAAATTCAAACCTCGCAATGTTTATTTTCTTCCCGCCTACCCTCTGTGTGCATATTACCGTCTATTTATTGCACCATGCCTGTCTAATTCCCTGGGGTATGGACTTGCTTTACTCATTCATAATTTCTTGGAATATCAAACAAAGACAGTAATTTTGACATGTATGGATAGCTTAGATCTAGGGCTACATTTTGGAATCATCGGCGGCTTCCTAGATTTAAAACTTGTGGAGAAAATTTCAACCTCGCAATATTTATTTCTTCCTGCCCATCCTCTGTGTGCATATTGCCGTATATTTATTGCTCCATGCCCGTGCAATTCCTGGCGGTATAGACTTGCTTTACTCATTCATAATTTCATGCAATATCAACCAAATGCAGTAATTTTGACATGTATGGATAGCTTAGATCTGCAGCTACATTTTGCATTCATCGGCGGCTTCCCAGAGTTAAAAGTTGTTGTGAAAAATTCAAACCTCGCAATGTTTATTTTCTTCCCGGCCACCCTTCTGTGTGCATATTACCATCTATTTATTGCACCATGCCTGTCTAATTCCCTGGGGTATGGACTTGCTTTACTCATTCATAATTGCATGGAATATCAACCAAATGCAGTAATTTTGACATGTATGGATAGCTTAGATCTAGGGCTACATTTTGCAATCATCGGCGGCTTCCTATATTTAGAACTTGTGGAGAAAATTTCAACCTCGCAATATTTTTCTTCTTTCCGCCCACCCTCTGTGTACATATTGCAGTGTATGTATTGCCCCATGCCCGTGCAATTCCTGGCGGTATAGACTTGCTTTACTCATCCATGATGTTATGCAATATCAATCAAATGCAGTAATTATGACATGTATGGACAGCTTAGATCTGCCGGTACATTTTGCATTCATCGGCGGCTTCCCAGAGTTAAAAGTTGTTGTGAAAAATTCAAACCTCGCAATGTTTATTTTCTTCCCGGCCACCCTCTGTGTGCATATTACCGTCTAGTTATTGCACCATGCCTGTCTAATTCCCTGGGGAATGGACTTGCTTTACTCATTCATAATTTCTTGGAATATCAAACAAAGACAGTAATTGTGACATGTATGGATAGCTTAGATCTAGGGCTACATTTTGGAATCATCGGCGGCTCAATTCCTGGCGGTATAGACTTGCTTTACTCATTCATAATTGCATGGAATATCAACAAAAGGCAGACATTTTGACATGTATGGATAGCTTAGATCTAGGGCTACATTTTGCAATCATCGGCGGCTTCCTAGATTTAGAACTTGTCGAGAAAATTTCAACATCGCAATATTTTTTCTTCCCGCCCACCCTCTGTGTGCATATTGCAGTGTATTTATTGCCCCATGCCCGTGCAATTCCTGGCGGTATAGATTTGCTTTACTCATTCATAATTGCATGCAATATCAACCAAATGCAGTAATTTTGACATGTATGGATAGCTTAGATCTGCCGCTACATTTTGCATTGATTGGCGGCTTCCCAGAGTTAAAGGTTGTTGGGGAAAATTCAAACCTCGCAATGTTTATTTTCTTCCCGGCCACCCTCTGTGTGCATATTACCGTCTATTTATTGCACCATGCCTGTCTAATTCCCTGGGGTATAGACTTGCTTTACTCATTCATAATTTCTTGGAATATCAACCAAAGACAGTAATTTTGACATGTATGGATAGCTTAGATCTAGGGCTACATTTTGGAATCATCGGCGGCTTCCTAGATTTAAAACTTGTGGAGAAAATTTCAACCTCGCAATATTTTTTTCTTCCTGCCCATCCTCTGTGTGCATATTGCCGTATATTTATTGCTCCATGCCCGTGCAATTCCTGGCGGTATAGACTTGCTTTACTCATTCATAATTTCATGCAATATCAACCAAATGCAGTAATTTTGACATGTATGGATAGCTTAGATCTGCCGCTACATTTTGCATTCATTGGCGGCTTCCCAGAGTTAAAGGTTGTTGGGGAAAATTCAAACCTCGCAATGTTTATTTTCTTCCCGGCCACCCTCTGCCTGCATATTACCGTCTATTTATTGCACCATGCCTTTCTAATTCCCTGGGGTATGGACTTGCTTTACATATTCATAATTTCTTGGAATATCAACCAAAGACAGTAATTTTGACATGTATGCATAGCTTAGACCTAGGGCTACATTTTGCAATCATCGGCGGCTTCCCAGAGTTAAAAGTTGTTGTGAAAAATTCAAACCTCGCAATGTTTATTTTCTTCCCGCCTACCCTCTGTGTGCATATTACCGTCTATTTATTGCACCATGCCTGTCTAATTCCCTGGGGTATAGACTTGCTTTACTCATTCATAATTTCTTGGAATATCAACCAAAGACAGTAATTTTGACATGTATGGATAGCTTAGATATAGGGCTACATTTTGGAATCATCGGCGGCTTCCTAGATTTAATACTTGTGGAGAAAATTTCAACCTCGCAATATTTTTTTCTTCCTGCCCATCCTCTGTGTGCATATTGCCGTGTATTTATTGCTCCATGCCCGTGCAATTCCTGGCGGTATAGATTTGCTTTACTCATTCATAATTGCATGCAATATCAATCAAATGCAGTAATTTTGACATGTATGGATAGCTTAGATCTGCCGCTACATTTTGCATTCATTGGCGGCTTCCCAGAGTTAAAGGTTGTTTAGGAAAATTCAAACCTCGCAATGTTTATTCTCTTCCCGGCCACCCTCTGTGTGCATATTACCGTCTATTTATTGCACCATGCCTGTCTAATTCCCTTGGGTATGGACTTGCTTTACTCATTCATAATTTCTTGGAATATCAAACAAAGACAGTAATTTTGACATGTATGGATAGCTTAGATCTAGGGCTACATTTTGGAATCATCGGCGGCTTCCTAGATTTAAAAATTGAGGAGAAAATTTCAACCTCGCAATATTGTTTTCTTCCTACCCATCCTATGTGTGCATATTGCCGTATATTTATTGCTCCATGCCCGTGCAATTCCTGGCGGTATGGACTTGCTTTACTCATTCATAATTGCATGGAATATCAACCAAAGGCAGACATTTTGACATGTATGGATAGCTTAGATCTAGGGCTACATTTTGCAATCATCGGCGGCTTCCTAGATTTAGAACTTGTGGAGAAAATTTCAACCTCGCAATATTTTTTCTTCCCGCCCACCCTCTGTGTGCATATTGCAGTATATTTATTGCCCCATGCCCGTGCAATTCCTGGCGGTATAGATTTGCTTTACTCATTCATAATTGCATGCAATATCAACCAAATGCAGTAATTTTGATATGTATGGATAGCTTAGATCTGCCGCTACATTTTGCATTCATTGGCGGCTTCCCAGAGTTAAAGGTTGTTGGGGAAAATTCAAACCTCGCAATGTTTATTTTCTTCCCGGCCACCCTCTGTGTGCATATTACCGTCTATTTATTGCACCATGCCTGTCTAATTCCCTGGGGTATAGACATGCTTTACTCATTCATAATTTCTTGGAATATCAACCAAAGACAGTAATTTTGACATGTATGGATAGCTTAGATCTAGGGCTACATTTTGGAATCATCGGCGGCTTCCTAGATTTAAAACTTGTGGAGAAAATTTCAACCTCGCAATATTTTTTTCTTCCTGCCCATCCTCTGTGTGCATATTGCCGTATATTTATTGCTCCATGCCCGTGCAATTCCTGGCGGTATAGACTTGCTTTACTCATTCATAATTTCATGCAATATCAACCAAATGCAGTAATTTTGACATGTATGGATAGCTTAGATCTGCCGCTACATTTTGCATTCATTGGCGGCTTCCCAGAGTTAAAGGTTGTTGGGGAAAATTCAAACCTCGCAATGTTTATTTTCTTCCCGGCCACCCTCTGCCTGCATATTACCGTCTATTTATTGCACCATGCCTTTCTAATTCCCTGGGGTATGGACTTGCTTTACTCATTCATAATTTCTTGGAATATCAACCAAAGGCTGTAATTTTGACATGTATGGATAGCTTAGACCTAGGGCTACATTTTGCAATCATCGGCGGCTTCCCAGAGTTAAAAGTTGTTGTGAAAAATTCAAACCTCGCAATGTTTATTTTCTTCCCGCCTACCCTCTGTGTGCATATTACCGTCTATTTATTGCACCATGCCTGTCTAATTCCCTGGGGTATGGACTTGCTTTACTCATTCATAATTTCTTGGAATATCAAACAAAGACAGTAATTTTGACATGTATGGATAGCTTAGATCTAGGGCTACATTTTGGAATCATCGGCGGCTTCCTAGATTTAAAACTTGTGGAGAAAATTTCAACCTCGCAATATTTATTTCTTCCTGCCCATCCTCTGTGTGCATATTGCCGTATATATATTGCTCCATGCCTGTGCAATTCCTGGCGGTATAGACTTGCTTTACTCATTCATAATTTCATGCAATATCAACCAAATGCAGTAATTTTGACATGTATGGATAGCTTAGATCTGCCGCTACATTTTGCATTCATTGGCGGCTTCCCAGAGTTAAAGGTTGTTGGAGAAAATTCAAACCTCGCAATGTTTATTTTCTTCCCGGCCACCCTCTGTGCGCATATTACCGTCTATTTATTGCACCATGCCTGTCTAATTCCCTGGGGTATAGACTTGCTTTACTCATTCATAATTTCTTGGAATATCAACCAAAGGCAGTAATTTTGACATGTATGGATAGCTTAGATCTAGGGCTACATTTTGGAATCATCGGCGGCTTCCTAGATTTAAAACTTGTGGAGAAAATTTCAACCTCGCAATATTTGTTTCTTCCCGCCCATCCTCTGTGTGCATATTGCCGTATATTTATTGCTCAATGCCCGTGCAATTCCTGGCGGTATAGACTTGCTTTACTCATTCATAATGTCATGCAATATCAACCAAATGCAGTAATTTTGATATGTATGGATAGCTTAGATCTGCCGCTACATTTTGCATTCATTGGCGGCTTCCCAGAGTTAAAGGTTGTTGGGGAAAATTCAAACCTCGCAATGTTTATTTTCTTCCCGGCCACCCTCTGTGTGCATATTACCGTCTATTTATTGCACCATGCCTGTCTAATTCCCTGGGGTATAGACTTGCTTTACTCATTCATAATTTCTTGGAATATCAACCAAAGACAGTAATTTTGACATGTATGGATAGCTTAGATCTAGGGCTACATTTTGGAATCATCGGCGGCTTCCTAGATTTAAAACTTGTGGAGAAAATTTCAACCTCGCAATATTTTTTTCTTCCTGCCCATCCTCTGTGTGCATATTGCAGTATATTTATTGCTCCATGCCCGTGCAATTCCTGGCGGTATAGACTTGCTTTACTCATTCATAATTTCATGCAATATCAACCAAATGCAGTAATTTTGACATGTATGGATAGCTTAGATCTGCCGCTACATTTTGCATTCATTGGCGGCTTCCCAGAGTTAAAGGTTGTTGGGGAAAATTCAAACCTCGCAATGTTTATTTTCTTCCCGGCCACCCTCTGCCTGCATATTACCGTCTATTTATTGCACCATGCCTTTCTAATTCCCTGGGGTATGGACTTGCTTTACTCATTCATAATTTCTTGGAATATCAACCAAAGGCTGTAATTTTGACATGTATGGATAGCTTAGACCTAGGGCTACATTTTGCAATCATCGGCGGCTTCCCAGAGTTAAAAGTTGTTGTGAAAAATTCAAACCTCGCAATGTTTATTTTCTTCCCGCCTACCCTCTGTGTGCATATTACCGTCTATTTATTGCACCATGCCTGTCTAATTCCCTGGGGTATGGACTTGCTTTACTCATTCATAATTTCTTGGAATATCAAACAAAGACAGTAATTTTGACATGTATGGATAGCTTAGATCTAGGGCTACATTTTGGAATCATCGGCGGCTTCCTAGATTTAAAACTTGTGGAGAAAATTTCAACCTCGCAATATTTATTTCTTCCTGCCCATCCTCTGTGTGCATATTGCCGTATATTTATTGCTCCATGCCCGTGCAATTCCTGGCGGTATAGACTTGCTTTACTCATTCATAATTTCATGCAATATCAACCAAATGCAGTAATTTTGACATGTATGGATAGCTTAGATCTGCCGCTACATTTTGCATTCATTGGCGGCTTCCCAGAGTTAAAGGTTGTTGGAGAAAACTCAAACCTCGCAATGTTTATTTTCTTCCCGGCCACCCTCTGTGCGCATATTACCGTCTATTTATTGCACCATGCCTGTCTAATTCCCTGGGGTATAGACTTGCTTTACTCATTCATAATTTCTTGGAATATCAACCAAAGACAGTAATTTTGACATGTATGGATAGCTTAGATCTAGGGCTACATTTTGGAATCATCGGCGGCTTCCTAGATTTAAAACTTGTGGAGAAAATTTCAACCTCGCAATATTTTTTTCTTCCTGCCCATCCTCTGTGTGCATATTGCCGTATATTTATTGCTCCATGCCCGTGCAATTCCTGGCGGTATAGACTTGCTTTACTCATTCATAATTTCATGCAATATCAACCAAATGCAGTAATTTTGACATGTATGGATAGCTTAGATCTGCCGCTACATTTTGCATTCATTGGCGGCTTCCCAGAGTTAAAGGTTGTTGGGGAAAATTCAAACCTCGCAATGTTTATTTTCTTCCCGGCCACCCTCTGCCTGCATATTACCGTCTATTTATTGCACCATGCCTTTCTAATTCCCTGGGGTATGGACTTGCTTTACATATTCATAATTTCTTGGAATATCAACCAAAGACAGTAATTTTGACATGTATGCATAGCTTAGACCTAGGGCTACATTTTGCAATCATCGGCGGCTTCCCAGAGTTAAAAGTTGTTGTGAAAAATTCAAACCTCGCAATGTTTATTTTCTTCCCGCCTACCCTCTGTGTGCATATTACCGTCTATTTATTGCACCATGCCTGTCTAATTCCCTGGGGTATAGACTTGCTTTACTCATTCATAATTTCTTGGAATATCAACCAAAGACAGTAATTTTGACATGTATGGATAGCTTAGATATAGGGCTACATTTTGGAATCATCGGCGGCTTCCTAGATTTAATACTTGTGGAGAAAATTTCAACCTCGCAATATTTTTTTCTTCCTGCCCATCCTCTGTGTGCATATTGCCGTGTATTTATTGCTCCATGCCCGTGCAATTCCTGGCGGTATAGATTTGCTTTACTCATTCATAATTGCATGCAATATCAATCAAATGCAGTAATTTTGACATGTATGGATAGCTTAGATCTGCCGCTACATTTTGCATTCATTGGCGGCTTCCCAGAGTTAAAGGTTGTTTAGGAAAATTCAAACCTCGCAATGTTTATTCTCTTCCCGGCCACCCTCTGTGTGCATATTACCGTCTATTTATTGCACCATGCCTGTCTAATTCCCTTGGGTATGGACTTGCTTTACTCATTCATAATTTCTTGGAATATCAAACAAAGACAGTAATTTTGACATGTATGGATAGCTTAGATCTAGGGCTACATTTTGGAATCATCGGCGGCTTCCTAGATTTAAAACTTGAGGAGAAAATTTCAACCTCGCAATATTGTTTTCTTCCTGCCCATCCTATGTGTGCATATTGCCGTATATTTATTGCTCCATGCCCGTGCAATTCCTGGCGGTATAGACTTGCTTTACTCATTCATAATTTCTTGGAATATCAACCAAAGACAGTAATTTTGACATGTATGGATAGCTTAGATCTAGGGCTACATTTTGGAATCATCGGCGGCTTCCTAGATTTAAAACTTGTGGAGAAAATTTCAACCTCGCAATATTTTTTTCTTCCTGCCCATCCTCTGTGTGCATATTGCCGTATATTTATTGCTCCATGCCCGTGCAATTCCTGGCGGTATAGACTTGCTTTACTCATTCATAATTTCATGCAATATCAACCAAATGCAGTAATTTTGACATGTATGGATAGCTTAGATCTGCCGCTACATTTTGCATTCATTGGCGGCTTCCCAGAGTTAAAGGTTGTTGGGGAAAATTCAAACCTCGCAATGTTTATTTTCTTCCCGGCCACCCTCTGCCTGCATATTACCGTCTATTTATTGCACCATGCCTTTCTAATTCCCTGGGGTATGGACTTGCTTTACTCATTCATAATTTCTTGGAATATCAACCAAAGGCTGTAATTTTGACATGTATGGATAGCTTAGACCTAGGGCTACATTTTGCAATCATCGGCGGCTTCCCAGAGTTAAAAGTTGTTGTGAAAAATTCAAACCTCGCAATGTTTATTTTCTTCCCGCCTACCCTCTTGTGTGCATATTACCGTCTATTTATTGCACCATGCCTGTCTAATTCCCTGGGGTATGGACTTGCTTTACTCATTCATAATTTCTTGGAATATCAAACAAAGACAGTAATTTTGACATGTATGGATAGCTTAGATCTAGGGCTACATTTTGGAATCATCGGCGGCTTCCTAGATTTAAAACTTGTGGAGAAAATTTCAACCTCGCAATATTTATTTCTTCCTGCCCATCCTCTGTGTGCATATTGCCGTATATTTATTGCTCCATGCCCGTGCAATTCCTGGCGGTATAGACTTGCTTTACTCATTCATAATTTCATGCAATTTCAACCAAATGCAGTAATTTTGACATGTATGGATAGCTTAGATCTGCCGCTACATTTTGCATTCATTGGCGGCTTCCCAGAGTTAAAGGTTGTTGGAGAAAATTCAAACCTCGCAATGTTTATTTTCTTCCCGGCCACCCTCTGTGCGCATATTACCGTCTATTTATTGCACCATGCCTGTCTAATTCCCTGGGGTATAGACTTGCTTTACTCATTCATAATTTCTTGGAATATCAACCAAAGACAGTAATTTTGACATGTATGGATAGCTTAGATCTAGGGCTACATTTTGGAATCATCGGCGGCTTCCTAGATTTAAAACTTGTGGAGAAAATTTCAACCTCGCAATATTTTTTTCTTCCTGCCCATCCTCTGTGTGCATATTGCCGTATATTTATTGCTCCATGCCCGTGCAATTCCTGGCGGTATAGACTTGCTTTACTCATTCATAATTTCATGCAATATCAACCAAATGCAGTAATTTTGACATGTATGGATAGCTTAGATCTGCCGCTACATTTTGCATTCATTGGCGGCTTCCCAGAGTTAAAGGTTGTTGGGGAAAATTCAAACCTCGCAATGTTTATTTTCTTCCCGGCCACCCTCTGCCTGCATATTACCGTCTATTTATTGCACCATGCCTTTCTAATTCCCTGGGGTATGGACTTGCTTTACATATTCATAATTTCTTGGAATATCAACCAAAGACAGTAATTTTGACATGTATGCATAGCTTAGACCTAGGGCTACATTTTGCAATCATCGGCGGCTTCCCAGAGTTAAAAGTTGTTGTGAAAAATTCAAACCTCGCAATGTTTATTTTCTTCCCGCCTACCCTCTGTGTGCATATTACCGTCTATTTATTGCACCATGCCTGTCTAATTCCCTGGGGTATAGACTTGCTTTACTCATTCATAATTTCTTGGAATATCAACCAAAGACAGTAATTTTGACATGTATGGATAGCTTAGATATAGGGCTACATTTTGGAATCATCGGCGGCTTCCTAGATTTAATACTTGTGGAGAAAATTTCAACCTTGCAATATTTTTTTCTTCCTGCCCATCCTCTGTGTGCATATTGCCGTGTATTTATTGCTCCATGCCCGTGCAATTCCTGGCGGTATAGATTTGCTTTACTCATTCATAATTGCATGCAATATCAATCAAATGCAGTACTTTTGACATGTATGGATAGCTTAGATCTGCCGCTACATTTTGCATTCATTGGCGGCTTCCCAGAGTTAAAGGTTGTTTAGGAAAATTCAAACCTCGCAATGTTTATTCTCTTCCCGGCCACCCTCTGTGTGCATATTACCGTCTATTTATTGCACCATGCCTGTCTAATTCCCTTGGGTATGGACTTGCTTTACTCATTCATAATTTCTTGGAATATCAAACAAAGACAGTAATTTTGACATGTATGGATAGCTTAGATCTAGGGCTACATTTTGGAATCATCGGCGGCTTCCTAGATTTAAAACTTGAGGAGAAAATTTCAACCTCGCAATATTGTTTTCTTCCTGCCCATCCTATGTGTGCATATTGCCGTATATTTATTGCTCCATGCCCGTGCAATTCCTGGCGGTATAGACTTGCTTTACTCATTCATAATTGCATGGAATATCAACCAAAGGCAGACATTTTGACATGTATGGATAGCTTAGATCTAGGGCTACATTTTGCAATCATCGGCGGCTTCCTAGATTTAGAACTTGTGGAGAAAATTTCAACCTCGCAATATTTTTTCTTCCCGCCCACCCTCTGTGTGCATATTGCAGTATATTTATTGCCCCATGCCCGTGCAATTCCTGGCGGTATAGATTTGCTTTACTCATTCATAATTGCATGCAATATCAACCAAATGCAGTAATTTTGATATGTATGGATAGCTTAGATCTGCCGCTACATTTTGCATTCATTGGCGGCTTCCCAGAGTTAAAGGTTGTTGGGGAAAATTCAAACCTCGCAATGTTTATTTTCTTCCCGGCCACCCTCTGTGTGCATATTACCGTCTATTTATTGCACCATGCCTGTCTAATTCCCTGGGGTATAGACTTGCTTTACTCATTCATAATTTCTTGGAATATCAACCAAAGACAGTAATTTTGACATGTATGGATAGCTTAGATCTAGGGCTACATTTTGGAATCATCGGCGGCTTCCTAGATTTAAAACTTGTGGAGAAAATTTCAACCTCGCAATATTTTTTTCTTCCTGCCCATCCTCTGTGTGCATATTGCCGTATATTTATTGCTCCATGCCCGTGCAATTCCTGGCGGTATAGACTTGCTTTACTCATTCATAATTTCATGCAATATCAACCAAATGCAGTAATTTTGACATGTATGGATAGCTTAGATCTGCCGCTACATTTTGCATTCATTGGCGGCTTCCCAGAGTTAAAGGTTGTTGGGGAAAATTCAAACCTCGCAATGTTTATTTTCTTCCCGGCCACCCTCTGCCTGCATATTACCGTCTATTTATTGCACCATGCCTTTCTAATTCCCTGGGGTATGGACTTGCTTTACTCATTCATAATTTCTTGGAATATCAACCAAAGGCTGTAATTTTGACATGTATGGATAGCTTAGACCTAGGGCTACATTTTGCAATCATCGGCGGCTTCCCAGAGTTAAAAGTTGTTGTGAAAAATTCAAACCTCGCAATGTTTATTTTCTTCCCGCCTACCCTCTGTGTGCATATTACCGTCTATTTATTGCACCATGCCTGTCTAATTCCCTGGGGTATGGACTTGCTTTACTCATTCATAATTTCTTGGAATATCAAACAAAGACAGTAATTTTGACATGTATGGATAGCTTAGATCTAGGGCTACATTTTGGAATCATCGGCGGCTTCCTAGATTTAAAACTTGTGGAGAAAATTTCAACCTCGCAATATTTATTTCTTCCTGCCCATCCTCTGTGTGCATATTGCCGTATATTTATTGCTCCATGCCCGTGCAATTCCTGGCGGTATAGACTTGCTTTACTCATTCATAATTTCATGCAATATCAACCAAATGCAGTAATTTTGACATGTATGGATAGCTTAGATCTGCAGCTACATTTTGCATTCATTGGCGGCTTCCCAGAGTTAAAGGTTGTTGGAGAAAATTCAAACCTCGCAATGTTTATTTTCTTCCCGGCCACCCTCTGTGCGCATATTACCGTCTATTTATTGCACCATGCCTGTCTAATTCCCTGGGGTATAGACTTGCTTTACTCATTCATAATTTCTTGGAATATCAACCAAAGACAGTAATTTTGACATGTATGGATAGCTTAGATCTAGGGCTACATTTTGGAATCATCGGCGGCTTCCTAGATTTAAAACTTGTGGAGAAAATTTCAACCTCGCAATATTGTTTTCTTCCTGCCCATCCTCTGTGTGCATATTGCCGTATATTTATTGCTCCATGCCCGTGCAATTCCTGGCGGTATAGACTTGCTTTACTCATTCATAATTGCATGGAATATCAACCAAAGGCAGTAATTTTGACATGTATGGATAGCTTAGATCTCGGGCTACATTTTGCAATCATCGGCGGCTTCCTAGATTTAGAACTTGTCGAGAAAATTTCTACCTCGCAATATTTTTTCTTCCCGCCCACCCTCTGTGTGCATATTGCCGTATATTTATTGCTCCATGCCCGTGCAATTCCTGGCGGTATAGACTTGCTTTACATATTCATAATTTCTTGGAATATCAACCAAAGACAGTAATTTTGACATGTATGCATAGCTTAGACCTAGGGCTACATTTTGCAATCATCGGCGGCTTCCCAGAGTTAAAAGTTGTTGTGAAAAATTCAAACCTCGCAATGTTTATTTTCTTCCCGCCTACCCTCTGTGTGCATATTACCGTCTATTTATTGCACCATGCCTGTCTAATTCCCTGGGGTATAGACTTGCTTTACTCATTCATAATTTCTTGGAATATCAACCAAAGACAGTAATTTTGACATGTATGGATAGCTTAGATATAGGGCTACATTTTGGAATCATCGGCGGCTTCCTAGATTTAATACTTGTGGAGAAAATTTCAACCTCGCAATATTTTTTTCTTCCTGCCCATCCTCTGTGTGCATATTGCCGTGTATTTATTGCTCCATGCCCGTGCAATTCCTGGCGGTATAGATTTGCTTTACTCATTCATAATTGCATGCAATATCAATCAAATGCAGTAATTTTGACATGTATGGATAGCTTAGATCTGCCGCTACATTTTGCATTCATTGGCGGCTTCCCAGAGTTAAAGGTTGTTTAGGAAAATTCAAACCTCGCAATGTTTATTCTCTTCCCGGCCACCCTCTGTGTGCATATTACCGTCTATTTATTGCACCATGCCTGTCTAATTCCCTTGGGTATGGACTTGCTTTACTCATTCATAATTTCTTGGAATATCAAACAAAGACAGTAATTTTTACATGTATGGATAGCTTAGATCTAGGGCTACATTTTGGAATCATCGGCGGCTTCCTAGATTTAAAACTTGAGGAGAAAATTTCAACCTCGCAATATTGTTTTCTTCCTGCCCATCCTATGTGTGCATATTGCCGTATATTTATTGCTCCATGCCCGTGCAATTCCTGGCGGTATAGACTTGCTTTACTCATTCATAATTGCATGGAATATCAACCAAAGGCAGACATTTTGACATGTATGGATAGCTTAGATCTAGGGCTACATTTTGCAATCATCGGCGGCTTCCTAGATTTAGAACTTGTGGAGAAAATTTCAACCTCGCAATATTTTTTCTTCCCGCCCACCCTCTGTGTGCATATTGCAGTATATTTATTGCCCCATGCCCGTGCAATTCCTGGCGGTATAGATTTGCTTTACTCATTCATAATTGCATGCAATATCAACCAAATGCAGTAATTTTGATATGTATGGATAGCTTAGATCTGCCGCTACATTTTGCATTCATTGGCGGCTTCCCAGAGTTAAAGGTTGTTGGGGAAAATTCAAACCTCGCAATGTTTATTTTCTTCCCGGCCACCCTCTGTGTGCATATTACCGTCTATTTATTGCACCATGCCTGTCTAATTCCCTGGGGTATAGACTTGCTTTACTCATTCATAATTTCTTGGAATATCAACCAAAGACAGTAATTTTGACATGTATGGATAGCTTAGATCTAGGGCTACATTTTGGAATCATCGGCGGCTTCCTAGATTTAAAACTTGTGGAGAAAATTTCAACCTCGCAATATTTTTTTCTTCCTGCCCATCCTCTGTGTGCATATTGCCGTATATTTATTGCTCCATGCCCGTGCAATTCCTGGCGGTATAGACTTGCTTTACTCATTCATAATTTCATGCAATATCAACCAAATGCAGTAATTTTGACATGTATGGATAGCTTAGATCTGCCGCTACATTTTGCATTCATTGGCGGCTTCCCAGAGTTAAAGGTTGTTGGGGAAAATTCAAACCTCGCAATGTTTATTTTCTTCCCGGCCACCCTCTGCCTGCATATTACCGTCTATTTATTGCACCATGCCTTTCTAATTCCCTGGGGTATGGACTTGCTTTACTCATTCATAATTTCTTGGAATATCAACCAAAGGCTGTAATTTTGACATGTATGGATAGCTTAGACCTAGGGCTACATTTTGCAATCATCGGCGGCTTCCCAGAGTTAAAAGTTGTTGTGAAAAATTCAAACCTCGCAATGTTTATTTTCTTCCCGCCTACCCTCTGTGTGCATATTACCGTCTATTTATTGCACCATGCCTGTCTAATTCCCTGGGGTATGGACTTGCTTTACTCATTCATAATTTCTTGGAATATCAAACAAAGACAGTAATTTTGACATGTATGGATAGCTTAGATCTAGGGCTACATTTTGGAATCATCGGCGGCTTCCTAGATTTAAAACTTGTGGAGAAAATTTCAACCTCGCAATATTTATTTCTTCCTGCCCATCCTCTGTGTGCATATTGCCGTATATTTATTGCTCCATGCCCGTGCAATTCCTGGCGGTATAGACTTGCTTTACTCATTCATAATTTCATGCAATATCAACCAAATGCAGTAATTTTGACATGTATGGATAGCTTAGATCTGCAGCTACATTTTGCATTCATTGGCGGCTTCCCAGAGTTAAAGGTTGTTGGAGAAAATTCAAACCTCGCAATGTTTATTTTCTTCCCGGCCACCCTCTGTGCGCATATTACCGTCTATTTATTGCACCATGCCTGTCTAATTCCCTGGGGTATAGACTTGCTTTACTCATTCATAATTTCTTGGAATATCAACCAAAGACAGTAATTTTGACATGTATGGATAGCTTAGATCTAGGGCTACATTTTGGAATCATCGGCGGCTTCCTAGATTTAAAACTTGTGGAGAAAATTTCAACCTCGCAATATTGTTTTCTTCCTGCCCATCCTCTGTGTGCATATTGCCGTATATTTATTGCTCCATGCCCGTGCAATTCCTGGCGGTATAGACTTGCTTTACTCATTCATAATTGCATGGAATATCAACCAAAGGCAGTAATTTTGACATGTATGGATAGCTTAGATCTCGGGCTACATTTTGCAATCATCGGCGGCTTCCTAGATTTAGAACTTGTCGAGAAAATTTCTACCTCGCAATATTTTTTCTTCCCGCCCACCCTCTGTGTGCATATTGCCGTATATTTATTGCTCCATGCCCGTGCAATTCCTGGCGGTATAGACTTGCTTTACTCATTCATAATTTCTTGGAATATCAACCAAAGGCTGTAATTTTGACATGTATGGATAGCTTAGACCTAGGGCTACATTTTGCAATCATCGGCGGCTTCCCAGAGTTAAAAGTTTTTGTGAAAAATTCAAACCTCGCAATGTTTATTTTCTTCCCGCCTACCCTCTGTGTGCATATTACCGTCTATTTATTGCACCATGCCTGTCTAATTCCCTGGGGTATGGACTTGCTTTACTCATTCATAATTGCATGGAATATCAACCAAAGGCAGTAAGTTTGACATGTATGGATAGCTTAGATCTAGGGCTGGATTTTGCAATCATCGGCGGCTTCCTAGATTTAGAACTTGCGGAGAAAATTTCAACCTCGCAATATTTTTTCTTCCCGCCCACCCTCTGTGTGCATATTGCAGTGTATTTATTGCCCCATGCCCGTGCAATTCCTGGCGGTATAGATTTGCTTTTCTCATTCATAATTGCATGCAATATCAATCAAATGCAGTAATTTTGACATGTATGGAAAGCTTAGATCTGCCGCTACATTTTGCATTCATTGGCGGCTTCCCAGAGTTAAAGGTTGTTTAGGAAAATTCAAACCTCGCAATGTTTATTCTCTTCCCGGCCACCCTCTGTGTGCATATTACCGTCTATTTATTGCACCATGCCTGTCTAATTCCCTTGGGTATGGACTTGCTTTACTCATTCATAATTTCTTGGAATATCAAACAAAGACAGTAATTTTGACATGTATGGATAGCTTAGATCTAGGGCTACATTTTGGAATCATCGGCGGCTTCCTAGATTTAAAACTTGAGGAGAAAATTTCAACCTCGCAATATTGTTTTCTTCCTGCCCATCCTATGTGTGCATATTGCCGTATATTTATTGCTCCATGCCCGTGCAATTCCTGGCGGTATAGACTTGCTTTACTCATTCATAATTGCATGGAATATCAACCAAAGGCAGACATTTTGACATGTATGGATAGCTTAGATCTAGGGCTACATTTTGCAATCATCGGCGGCTTCCTAGATTTAGAACTTGTGGAGAAAATTTCAACCTCGCAATATTTTTTCTTCCCGCCCACCCTCTGTGTGCATATTGCAGTATATTTATTGCCCCATGCCCGTGCAATTCCTGGCGGTATAGATTTGCTTTACTCATTCATAATTGCATGCAATATCAACCAAATGCAGTAATTTTGATATGTATGGATAGCTTAGATCTGCCGCTACATTTTGCATTCATTGGCGGCTTCCCAGAGTTAAAGGTTGTTGGGGAAAATTCAAACCTCGCAATGTTTATTTTCTTCCCGGCCACCCTCTGTGTGCATATTACCGTCTATTTATTGCACCATGCCTGTCTAATTCCCTGGGGTATAGACTTGCTTTACTCATTCATAATTTCTTGGAATATCAACCAAAGACAGTAATTTTGACATGTATGGATAGCTTAGATCTAGGGCTACATTTTGGAATCATCGGCGGCTTCCTAGATTTAAAACTTGTGGAGAAAATTTCAACCTCGCAATATTTTTTTCTTCCTGCCCATCCTCTGTGTGCATATTGCCGTATATTTATTGCTCCATGCCCGTGCAATTCCTGGCGGTATAGACTTGCTTTACTCATTCATAATTTCATGCAATATCAACCAAATGCAGTAATTTTGACATGTATGGATAGCTTAGATCTGCCGCTACATTTTGCATTCATTGGCGGCTTCCCAGAGTTAAAGGTTGTTGGGGAAAATTCAAACCTCGCAATGTTTATTTTCTTCCCGGCCACCCTCTGCCTGCATATTACCGTCTATTTATTGCACCATGCCTTTCTAATTCCCTGGGGTATGGACTTGCTTTACTCATTCATAATTTCTTGGAATATCAACCAAAGGCTGTAATTTTGACATGTATGGATAGCTTAGACCTAGGGCTACATTTTGCAATCATCGGCGGCTTCCCAGAGTTAAAAGTTGTTGTGAAAAATTCAAACCTCGCAATGTTTATTTTCTTCCCGCCTACCCTCTGTGTGCATATTACCGTCTATTTATTGCACCATGCCTGTCTAATTCCCTGGGGTATGGACTTGCTTTACTCATTCATAATTTCTTGGAATATCAAACAAAGACAGTAATTTTGACATGTATGGATAGCTTAGATCTAGGGCTACATTTTGGAATCATCGGCGGCTTCCTAGATTTAAAACTTGTGGAGAAAATTTCAACCTCGCAATATTTATTTCTTCCTGCCCATCCTCTGTGTGCATATTGCCGTATATTTATTGCTCCATGCCCGTGCAATTCCTGGCGGTATAGACTTGCTTTACTCATTCATAATTTCATGCAATATCAACCAAATGCAGTAATTTTGACATGTATGGATAGCTTAGATCTGCAGCTACATTTTGCATTCATTGGCGGCTTCCCAGAGTTAAAGGTTGTTGGAGAAAATTCAAACCTCGCAATGTTTATTTTCTTCCCGGCCACCCTCTGTGCGCATATTACCGTCTATTTATTGCACCATGCCTGTCTAATTCCCTGGGGTATAGACTTGCTTTACTCATTCATAATTTCTTGGAATATCAACCAAAGACAGTAATTTTGACATGTATGGATAGCTTAGATCTAGGGCTACATTTTGGAATCATCGGCGGCTTCCTAGATTTAAAACTTGTGGAGAAAATTTCAACCTCGCAATATTGTTTTCTTCCTGCCCATCCTCTGTGTGCATATTGCCGTATATTTATTGCTCCATGCCCGTGCAATTCCTGGCGGTATAGACTTGCTTTACTCATTCATAATTGCATGGAATATCAACCAAAGGCAGTAATTTTGACATGTATGGATAGCTTAGATCTCGGGCTACATTTTGCAATCATCGGCGGCTTCCTAGATTTAGAACTTGTCGAGAAAATTTCTACCTCGCAATATTTTTTCTTCCCGCCCACCCTCTGTGTGCATATTGCCGTATATTTATTGCTCCATGCCCGTGCAATTCCTGGCGGTATAGACTTGCTTTACTCATTCATAATTTCTTGGAATATCAACCAAAGGCTGTAATTTTGACATGTATGGATAGCTTAGACCTAGGGCTACATTTTGCAATCATCGGCGGCTTCCCAGAGTTAAAAGTTTTTGTGAAAAATTCAAACCTCGCAATGTTTATTTTCTTCCCGCCTACCCTCTGTGTGCATATTACCGTCTATTTATTGCACCATGCCTGTCTAATTCCCTGGGGTATGGACTTGCTTTACTCATTCATAATTGCATGGAATATCAACCAAAGGCAGTAAGTTTGACATGTATGGATAGCTTAGATCTAGGGCTGGATTTTGCAATCATCGGCGGCTTCCTAGATTTAGAACTTGCGGAGAAAATTTCAACCTCGCAATATTTTTTCTTCCCGCCCACCCTCTGTGTGCATATTGCAGTGTATTTATTGCCCCATGCCCGTGCAATTCCTGGCGGTATAGATTTGCTTTTCTCATTCATAATTGCATGCAATATCAATCAAATGCAGTAATTTTGACATGTATGGAAAGCTTAGATCTGCCGCTACATTTTGCATTCATTGGCGGCTTCCCAGAGTTAAAGGTTGTTGGGGAAAATTCAAACCTCGCAATGCTTATTTTCTTCCCGGCCACCCTCTGTGTGCATATTACCGTCTATTTGTTGCACCATGCCTGTCTAATTCCCTTGGGTATGGACTTGCTTCACTCATTCATAATTGCATGGAATATCAACCAAAGGCAGTAATTTTGACATGTATGGATAGCTTAGATCTCGGGCTACATTTTGGAATCATCGGCGGCTTCCTAGATTTAAAACTTGTGGAGAAAATTTCAACCTCGCAATCTTTTTTTCTTCCCGCCCATCCTCTGTGTGCATATTGCCGTATATTTATTGCTCCATGCCCGTGCAATTCCTGGCGGTATAGACTTGCTTTACTCATTCATAATTTCATGCAATATCAACCAAATGCAGTAATTTTGACATGTATGGATAGCTTAGATCTGCCGCTACATTTTGCATTCATTGGCGGCTTCCCAGAGTTAAAGGTTGTTGGGGAAAATTCAAACCTCGTAATGCTTATTTTCTTCCCGGCCACCCTCTGTGTGCATATTACCGTTTATTTATTGCACCATGCCTGTCTAATTCCCTGGGGTATGGACTTGCTTTACTCATTCATAATTTCTTGGAATATCAACCAAAGACAGTAATTTTGACATGTATGGATAGCTTAGACCTAGGGCTACATTTTGCAATCATCGGCGGCTTCCTAGATTTAGAACTTGTGGAGAAAATTTCAACCTCGCAATATTGTTTTCTTCCTGCCCATCCTCTGTGTGCATATTGCCGTATATTTATTGCTCCATGCCCGTGCAATTCCTGGCGGTATAGACTTGCTTTACTCATTCATAATTGCATGGAATATCAACCAAAGGCAGTAATTTTGACATGTATGGATAGCTTAGATCTCGGGCTACATTTTGCAATCATCGGCGGCTTCCTAGATTTAGAACTTGTCGAGAAAATTTCTACCTCGCAATATTTTTTCTTCCCGCCCACCCTCTGTGTGCATATTGCCGTATATTTATTGCTCCATGCCCGTGCAATTCCTGGCGGTATAGACTTGCTTTACTCATTCATAATTTCATGCAATATCAACCAAATGCAGTAATTTTGACATGTATGGATAGCTTAGATCTGCCGCTACATTTTGCATTCATTGGCGGCTTCCCAGAGTTAAAGGTTGTTGGGGAAAATTCAAACCTCGTAATGCTTATTTTCTTCCCGGCCACCCTCTGTGTGCATATTACCGTTTATTTATTGCACCATGCCTGTCTAATTCCCTGGGGTATGGACTTGCTTTACTCATTCATAATTTCTTGGAATATCAACCAAAGACAGTAATTTTGACATGTATGGATAGCTTAGACCTAGGGCTACATTTTGCAATCATCGGCGGCTTCCTAGATTTAGAACTTGTGGAGAAAATTTCAACCTCGCAATATTTTTTTCTTTCTGCCCACCCTCTGTGTGCATATTGCTGTGTATGTATTGCCCCATGCCCGTGCAATTCCTGGCGGTATAGATTTGCTTTACTCATTCATAATTGCATGCGATATCAATCAAATGCAGTAATTTTGACATGTATGGATAGCTTAGATCTGCCGCTACATTTTGCATTCATTGGCGGCTTCCCAGAGTTAAAGGTTGTTGGGGAAAATTCAAACCTCGCAATGTTTATTTTCTTCCCGGCCACCCTCTGTGTGCATATTACCGTCTATTTATTGCACCATGCCTGTCTAATTCCCTTGGGTATGGACTTGCTTTACTCATTCATAATTTCTTGGAATATCAAACAAAGACAGTAATTTTGACATGTATGGATAGCTTAGATCTAGGGCTACATTTAGGAATCATCGGCGGCTTCCTAGATTTAGAACTTGTGGAGAAAATTTCAACCTCGCAATATTTTTTCTTCCCGCCCACCCTCTGTGTGCATATTGCAGTATATTTATTGCCCCATGCCCGTGCAATTCCTGGCGGTATAGATTTGCTTTACTCATTCATAATTGCATGCAATATCAACCAAATGCAGTAATTTTGATATGTATGGATAGCTTAGATCTGCCGCTACATTTTGCATTCATTGGCGGCTTCCCAGAGTTAAAGGTTGTTGGGGAAAATTCAAACCTCGCAATGTTTATTTTCTTCCCGGCCACCCTCTGTGTGCATATTACCGTCTATTTATTGCACCATGCCTGTCTAATTCCCTGGGGTATAGACTTGCTTTACTCATTCATAATTTCTTGGAATATCAACCAAAGACAGTAATTTTGACATGTATGGATAGCTTAGATCTAGGGCTACATTTTGGAATCATCGGCGGCTTCCTAGATTTAAAACTTGTGGAGAAAATTTCAACCTCGCAATATTTTTTTCTTCCTGCCCATCCTCTGTGTGCATATTGCCGTATATTTATTGCTCCATGCCCGTGCAATTCCTGGCGGTATAGACTTGCTTTACTCATTCATAATTTCATGCAATATCAACCAAATGCAGTAATTTTGACATGTATGGATAGCTTAGATCTGCCGCTACATTTTGCATTCATTGGCGGCTTCCCAGAGTTAAAGGTTGTTGGGGAAAATTCAAACCTCGCAATGTTTATTTTCTTCCCGGCCACCCTCTGTGTGCATATTACCGTCTATTTATTGCACCATGCCTGTCTAATTCCCTGGGGTATAGACTTGCTTTACTCATTCATAATTTCTTGGAATATCAACCAAAGACAGTAATTTTGACATGTATGGATAGCTTAGATCTAGGGCTACATTTTGGAATCATCGGCGGCTTCCTAGATTTAAAACTTGTGGAGAAAATTTCAACCTCGCAATATTTTTTTCTTCCTGCCCATCCTCTGTGTGCATATTGCCGTATATTTATTGCTCCATGCCCGTGCAATTCCTGGCGGTATAGACTTGCTTTACTCATTCATAATTTCATGCAATATCAACCAAATGCAGTAATTTTGACATGTATGGATAGCTTAGATCTGCCGCTACATTTTGCATTCATTGGCGGCTTCCCAGAGTTAAAGGTTGTTGGGGAAAATTCAAACCTCGCAATGTTTATTTTCTTCCCGGCCACCCTCTGCCTGCATATTACCGTCTATTTATTGCACCATGCCTGTCTAATTCCCTGGGGTATGGACTTGCTTTACTCATTCATAATTTCTTGGAATATCAACCAAAGGCTGTAATTTTGACATGTATGGATAGCTTAGACCTAGGGCTACATTTTGCAATCATCGGCGGCTTCCCAGAGTTAAAAGTTGTTGTGAAAAATTCAAACCTCGCAATGTTTATTTTCTTCCCGCCTACCCTCTGTGTGCATATTACCGTCTATTTATTGCACCATGCCTGTCTAATTCCCTGGGGTATGGACTTGCTTTACTCATTCATAATTTCTTGGAATATCAAACAAAGACAGTAATTTTGACATGTATGGATAGCTTAGATCTAGGGCTACATTTTGGAATCATCGGCGGCTTCCTAGATTTAAAACTTGTGGAGAAAATTTCAACCTCGCAATATTTATTTCTTCCTGCCCATCCTCTGTGTGCATATTGCCGTATATTTATTGCTCCATGCCCGTGCAATTCCTGGCGGTATAGACTTGCTTTACTCATTCATAATTTCATGCAATATCAACCAAATGCAGTAATTTTGACATGTATGGATAGCTTAGATCTGCAGCTACATTTTGCATTCATTGGCGGCTTCCCAGAGTTAAAGGTTGTTGGAGAAAATTCAAACCTCGCAATGTTTATTTTCTTCCCGGCCACCCTCTGTGCGCATATTACCGTCTATTTATTGCACCATGCCTGTCTAATTCCCTGGGGTATAGACTTGCTTTACTCATTCATAATTTCTTGGAATATCAACCAAAGACAGTAATTTTGACATGTATGGATAGCTTAGATCTAGGGCTACATTTTGGAATCATCGGCGGCTTCCTAGATTTAAAACTTGTGGAGAAAATTTCAACCTCGCAATATTGTTTTCTTCCTGCCCATCCTCTGTGTGCATATTGCCGTATATTTATTGCTCCATGCCCGTGCAATTCCTGGCGGTATAGACTTGCTTTACTCATTCATAATTGCATGGAATATCAACCAAAGGCAGTAATTTTGACATGTATGGATAGCTTAGATCTCGGGCTACATTTTGCAATCATCGGCGGCTTCCTAGATTTAGAACTTGTCGAGAAAATTTCTACCTCGCAATATTTTTTCTTCCCGCCCACCCTCTGTGTGCATATTGCCGTATATTTATTGCTCCATGCCCGTGCAATTCCTGGCGGTATAGACTTGCTTTACTCATTCATAATTTCTTGGAATATCAACCAAAGGCTGTAATTTTGACATGTATGGATAGCTTAGACCTAGGGCTACATTTTGCAATCATCGGCGGCTTCCCAGAGTTAAAAGTTTTTGTGAAAAATTCAAACCTCGCAATGTTTATTTTCTTCCCGCCTACCCTCTGTGTGCATATTACCGTCTATTTATTGCACCATGCCTGTCTAATTCCCTGGGGTATGGACTTGCTTTACTCATTCATAATTGCATGGAATATCAACCAAAGGCAGTAAGTTTGACATGTATGGATAGCTTAGATCTAGGGCTGGATTTTGCAATCATCGGCGGCTTCCTAGATTTAGAACTTGCGGAGAAAATTTCAACCTCGCAATATTTTTTCTTCCCGCCCACCCTCTGTGTGCATATTGCAGTGTATTTATTGCCCCATGCCCGTGCAATTCCTGGCGGTATAGATTTGCTTTTCTCATTCATAATTGCATGCAATATCAATCAAATGCAGTAATTTTGACATGTATGGAAAGCTTAGATCTGCCGCTACATTTTGCATTCATTGGCGGCTTCCCAGAGTTAAAGGTTGTTGGGGAAAATTCAAACCTCGCAATGCTTATTTTCTTCCCGGCCACCCTCTGTGTGCATATTACCGTCTATTTGTTGCACCATGCCTGTCTAATTCCCTTGGGTATGGACTTGCTTCACTCATTCATAATTGCATGGAATATCAACCAAAGGCAGTAATTTTGACATGTATGGATAGCTTAGATCTCGGGCTACATTTTGGAATCATCGGCGGCTTCCTAGATTTAAAACTTGTGGAGAAAATTTCAACCTCGCAATCTTTTTTTCTTCCCGCCCATCCTCTGTATGCATATTGCCGTATATTTATTGCTCCATGCCCGTGCAATTCCTGGCGGTATAGACTTGCTTTACTCATTCATAATTTCATGCAATATCAACCAAATGCAGTAATTTTGACATGTATGGATAGCTTAGATCTGCCGCTACATTTTGCATTCATTGGCGGCTTCCCAGAGTTAAAGGTTGTTGGGGAAAATTCAAACCTCGTAATGCTTATTTTCTTCCCGGCCACCCTCTGTGTGCATATTACCGTTTATTTATTGCACCATGCCTGTCTAATTCCCTGGGGTATGGACTTGCTTTACTCATTCATAATTTCTTGGAATATCAACCAAAGACAGTAATTTTGACATGTATGGATAGCTTAGACCTAGGGCTACATTTTGCAATCATCGGCGGCTTCCTAGATTTAGAACTTGTGGAGAAAATTTCAACCTCGCAATATTGTTTTCTTCCTGCCCATCCTCTGTGTGCATATTGCCGTATATTTATTGCTCCATGCCCGTGCAATTCCTGGCGGTATAGACTTGCTTTACTCATTCATAATTGCATGGAATATCAACCAAAGGCAGTAATTTTGACATGTATGGATAGCTTAGATCTCGGGCTACATTTTGCAATCATCGGCGGCTTCCTAGATTTAGAACTTGTCGAGAAAATTTCTACCTCGCAATATTTTTTCTTCCCGCCCACCCTCTGTGTGCATATTGCCGTATATTTATTGCTCCATGCCCGTGCAATTCCTGGCGGTATAGACTTGCTTTACTCATTCATAATTTCATGCAATATCAACCAAATGCAGTAATTTTGACATGTATGGATAGCTTAGATCTGCCGCTACATTTTGCATTCATTGGCGGCTTCCCAGAGTTAAAGGTTGTTGGGGAAAATTCAAACCTCGTAATGCTTATTTTCTTCCCGGCCACCCTCTGTGTGCATATTACCGTTTATTTATTGCACCATGCCTGTCTAATTCCCTGGGGTATGGACTTGCTTTACTCATTCATAATTTCTTGGAATATCAACCAAAGACAGTAATTTTGACATGTATGGATAGCTTAGACCTAGGGCTACATTTTGCAATCATCGGCGGCTTCCTAGATTTAGAACTTGTGGAGAAAATTTCAACCTCGCAATATTTTTTTCTTTCTGCCCACCCTCTGTGTGCATATTGCTGTGTATGTATTGCCCCATGCCCGTGCAATTCCTGGCGGTATAGATTTGCTTTACTCATTCATAATTGCATGCGATATCAATCAAATGCAGTAATTTTGACATGTATGGATAGCTTAGATCTGCCGCTACATTTTGCATTCATTGGCGGCTTCCCAGAGTTAAAGGTTGTTGGGGAAAATTCAAACCTCGCAATGTTTATTTTCTTCCCGGCCACCCTCTGTGTGCATATTACCGTCTATTTATTGCACCATGCCTGTCTAATTCCCTTGGGTATGGACTTGCTTTACTCATTCATAATTTCTTGGAATATCAAACAAAGACAGTAATTTTGACATGTATGGATAGCTTAGATCTAGGGCTACATTTAGGAATCATCGGCGGCTTCCTAGATTTAGAACTTGTGGAGAAAATTTCAACCTCGCAATATTTTTTCTTCCCGCCCACCCTCTGTGTGCATATTGCAGTATATTTATTGCCCCATGCCCGTGCAATTCCTGGCGGTATAGATTTGCTTTACTCATTCATAATTGCATGCAATATCAACCAAATGCAGTAATTTTGATATGTATGGATAGCTTAGATCTGCCGCTACATTTTGCATTCATTGGCGGCTTCCCAGAGTTAAAGGTTGTTGGGGAAAATTCAAACCTCGCAATGTTTATTTTCTTCCCGGCCACCCTCTGTGTGCATATTACCGTCTATTTATTGCACCATGCCTGTCTAATTCCCTGGGGTATAGACTTGCTTTACTCATTCATAATTTCTTGGAATATCAACCAAAGACAGTAATTTTGACATGTATGGATAGCTTAGATCTAGGGCTACATTTTGGAATCATCGGCGGCTTCCTAGATTTAAAACTTGTGGAGAAAATTTCAACCTCGCAATATTTTTTTCTTCCTGCCCATCCTCTGTGTGCATATTGCCGTATATTTATTGCTCCATGCCCGTGCAATTCCTGGCGGTATAGACTTGCTTTACTCATTCATAATTTCATGCAATATCAACCAAATGCAGTAATTTTGACATGTATGGATAGCTTAGATCTGCCGCTACATTTTGCATTCATTGGCGGCTTCCCAGAGTTAAAGGTTGTTGGGGAAAATTCAAACCTCGCAATGTTTATTTTCTTCCCGGCCACCCTCTGCCTGCATATTACCGTCTATTTATTGCACCATGCCTTTCTAATTCCCTGGGGTATGGA
This sequence comes from Hippasteria phrygiana, assembly GCA_037893225.1. Lineage (NCBI taxonomy): Eukaryota > Metazoa > Echinodermata > Asteroidea > Valvatida > Goniasteridae > Hippasteria > Hippasteria phrygiana. The sequence goes on from JAZGUH010000341.1 coordinate 1,472,188, forward strand.
CTTGCTTTACTCATTCATAATTTCTTGGAATATCAACCAAAGGCTGTAATTTTGACATGTATGGATAGCTTAGACCTAGGGCTACATTTTGCAATCATCGGCGGCTTCCCAGAGTTAAAAGTTGTTGTGAAAAATTCAAACCTCGCAATGTTTATTTTCTTCCCGCCTACCCTCTGTGTGCATATTACCGTCTATTTATTGCACCATGCCTGTCTAATTCCCTGGGGTATGGACTTGCTTTACTCATTCATAATTTCTTGGAATATCAAACAAAGACAGTAATTTTGACATGTATGGATAGCTTAGATCTAGGGCTACATTTTGGAATCATCGGCGGCTTCCTAGATTTAAAACTTGTGGAGAAAATTTCAACCTCGCAATATTTATTTCTTCCTGCCCATCCTCTGTGTGCATATTGCCGTATATTTATTGCTCCATGCCCGTGCAATTCCTGGCGGTATAGACTTGCTTTACTCATTCATAATTTCATGCAATATCAACCAAATGCAGTAATTTTGACATGTATGGATAGCTTAGATCTGCAGCTACATTTTGCATTCATTGGCGGCTTCCCAGAGTTAAAGGTTGTTGGAGAAAATTCAAACCTCGCAATGTTTATTTTCTTCCCGGCCACCCTCTGTGCGCATATTACCGTCTATTTATTGCACCATGCCTGTCTAATTCCCTGGGGTATAGACTTGCTTTACTCATTCATAATTTCTTGGAATATCAACCAAAGACAGTAATTTTGACATGTATGGATAGCTTAGATCTAGGGCTACATTTTGGAATCATCGGCGGCTTCCTAGATTTAAAACTTGTGGAGAAAATTTCAACCTCGCAATATTGTTTTCTTCCTGCCCATCCTCTGTGTGCATATTGCCGTATATTTATTGCTCCATGCCCGTGCAATTCCTGGCGGTATAGACTTGCTTTACTCATTCATAATTGCATGGAATATCAACCAAAGGCAGTAATTTTGACATGTATGGATAGCTTAGATCTCGGGCTACATTTTGCAATCATCGGCGGCTTCCTAGATTTAGAACTTGTCGAGAAAATTTCTACCTCGCAATATTTTTTCTTCCCGCCCACCCTCTGTGTGCATATTGCCGTATATTTATTGCTCCATGCCCGTGCAATTCCTGGCGGTATAGACTTGCTTTACTCATTCATAATTTCTTGGAATATCAACCAAAGGCTGTAATTTTGACATGTATGGATAGCTTAGACCTAGGGCTACATTTTGCAATCATCGGCGGCTTCCCAGAGTTAAAAGTTTTTGTGAAAAATTCAAACCTCGCAATGTTTATTTTCTTCCCGCCTACCCTCTGTGTGCATATTACCGTCTATTTATTGCACCATGCCTGTCTAATTCCCTGGGGTATGGACTTGCTTTACTCATTCATAATTGCATGGAATATCAACCAAAGGCAGTAAGTTTGACATGTATGGATAGCTTAGATCTAGGGCTGGATTTTGCAATCATCGGCGGCTTCCTAGATTTAGAACTTGTGGAGAAAATTTCAACCTCGCAATATTTTTTCTTCCCGCCCACCCTCTGTGTGCATATTGCAGTATATTTATTGCCCCATGCCCGTGCAATTCCTGGCGGTATAGATTTGCTTTACTCATTCATAATTGCATGCAATATCAACCAAATGCAGTAATTTTGATATGTATGGATAGCTTAGATCTGCCGCTACATTTTGCATTCATTGGCGGCTTCCCAGAGTTAAAGGTTGTTGGGGAAAATTCAAACCTCGCAATGTTTATTTTCTTCCCGGCCACCCTCTGTGTGCATATTACCGTCTATTTATTGCACCATGCCTGTCTAATTCCCTGGGGTATAGACTTGCTTTACTCATTCATAATTTCTTGGAATATCAACCAAAGACAGTAATTTTGACATGTATGGATAGCTTAGATCTAGGGCTACATTTTGGAATCATCGGCGGCTTCCTAGATTTAAAACTTGTGGAGAAAATTTCAACCTCGCAATATTTTTTTCTTCCTGCCCATCCTCTGTGTGCATATTGCCGTATATTTATTGCTCCATGCCCGTGCAATTCCTGGCGGTATAGACTTGCTTTACTCATTCATAATTTCATGCAATATCAACCAAATGCAGTAATTTTGACATGTATGGATAGCTTAGATCTGCCGCTACATTTTGCATTCATTGGCGGCTTCCCAGAGTTAAAGGTTGTTGGGGAAAATTCAAACCTCGCAATGTTTATTTTCTTCCCGGCCACCCTCTGCCTGCATATTACCGTCTATTTATTGCACCATGCCTTTCTAATTCCCTGGGGTATGGACTTGCTTTACTCATTCATAATTTCTTGGAATATCAACCAAAGGCTGTAATTTTGACATGTATGGATAGCTTAGACCTAGGGCTACATTTTGCAATCATCGGCGGCTTCCCAGAGTTAAAAGTTGTTGTGAAAAATTCAAACCTCGCAATGTTTATTTTCTTCCCGCCTACCCTCTGTGTGCATATTACCGTCTATTTATTGCACCATGCCTGTCTAATTCCCTGGGGTATGGACTTGCTTTACTCATTCATAATTTCTTGGAATATCAAACAAAGACAGTAATTTTGACATGTATGGATAGCTTAGATCTAGGGCTACATTTTGGAATCATCGGCGGCTTCCTAGATTTAAAACTTGTGGAGAAAATTTCAACCTCGCAATATTTATTTCTTCCTGCCCATCCTCTGTGTGCATATTGCCGTATATTTATTGCTCCATGCCCGTGCAATTCCTGGCGGTATAGACTTGCTTTACTCATTCATAATTTCATGCAATATCAACCAAATGCAGTAATTTTGACATGTATGGATAGCTTAGATCTGCAGCTACATTTTGCATTCATTGGCGGCTTCCCAGAGTTAAAGGTTGTTGGAGAAAATTCAAACCTCGCAATGTTTATTTTCTTCCCGGCCACCCTCTGTGCGCATATTACCGTCTATTTATTGCACCATGCCTGTCTAATTCCCTGGGGTATAGACTTGCTTTACTCATTCATAATTTCTTGGAATATCAACCAAAGACAGTAATTTTGACATGTATGGATAGCTTAGATCTAGGGCTACATTTTGGAATCATCGGCGGCTTCCTAGATTTAAAACTTGTGGAGAAAATTTCAACCTCGCAATATTGTTTTCTTCCTGCCCATCCTCTGTGTGCATATTGCCGTATATTTATTGCTCCATGCCCGTGCAATTCCTGGCGGTATAGACTTGCTTTACTCATTCATAATTGCATGGAATATCAACCAAAGGCAGTAATTTTGACATGTATGGATAGCTTAGATCTCGGGCTACATTTTGCAATCATCGGCGGCTTCCTAGATTTAGAACTTGTCGAGAAAATTTCTACCTCGCAATATTTTTTCTTCCCGCCCACCCTCTGTGTGCATATTGCCGTATATTTATTGCTCCATGCCCGTGCAATTCCTGGCGGTATAGACTTGCTTTACTCATTCATAATTTCTTGGAATATCAACCAAAGGCTGTAATTTTGACATGTATGGATAGCTTAGACCTAGGGCTACATTTTGCAATCATCGGCGGCTTCCCAGAGTTAAAAGTTTTTGTGAAAAATTCAAACCTCGCAATGTTTATTTTCTTCCCGCCTACCCTCTGTGTGCATATTACCGTCTATTTATTGCACCATGCCTGTCTAATTCCCTGGGGTATGGACTTGCTTTACTCATTCATAATTGCATGGAATATCAACCAAAGGCAGTAAGTTTGACATGTATGGATAGCTTAGATCTAGGGCTGGATTTTGCAATCATCGGCGGCTTCCTAGATTTAGAACTTGCGGAGAAAATTTCAACCTCGCAATATTTTTTCTTCCCGCCCACCCTCTGTGTGCATATTGCAGTGTATTTATTGCCCCATGCCCGTGCAATTCCTGGCGGTATAGATTTGCTTTACTCATTCATAATTGCATGCAATATCAATCAAATGCAGTAATTTTGACATGTATGGAAAGCTTAGATCTGCCGCTACATTTTGCATTCATTGGCGGCTTCCCAGAGTTAAAGGTTGTTGGGGAAAATTCAAACCTCGCAATGCTTATTTTCTTCCCGGCCACCCTCTGTGTGCATATTACCGTCTATTTGTTGCACCATGCCTGTCTAATTCCCTTGGGTATGGACTTGCTTCACTCATTCATAATTGCATGGAATATCAACCAAAGGCAGTAATTTTGACATGTATGGATAGCTTAGATCTCGGGCTACATTTTGGAATCATCGGCGGCTTCCTAGATTTAAAACTTGTGGAGAAAATTTCAACCTCGCAATCTTTTTTTCTTCCCGCCCATCCTCTGTGTGCATATTGCCGTATATTTATTGCTCCATGCCCGTGCAATTCCTGGCGGTATAGACTTGCTTTACTCATTCATAATTTCATGCAATATCAACCAAATGCAGTAATTTTGACATGTATGGATAGCTTAGATCTGCCGCTACATTTTGCATTCATTGGCGGCTTCCCAGAGTTAAAGGTTGTTGGGGAAAATTCAAACCTCGTAATGCTTATTTTCTTCCCGGCCACCCTCTGTGTGCATATTACCGTTTATTTATTGCACCATGCCTGTCTAATTCCCTGGGGTATGGACTTGCTTTACTCATTCATAATTTCTTGGAATATCAACCAAAGACAGTAATTTTGACATGTATGGATAGCTTAGACCTAGGGCTACATTTTGCAATCATCGGCGGCTTCCTAGATTTAGAACTTGTGGAGAAAATTTCAACCTCGCAATATTGTGTTCTTCCTGCCCATCCTCTGTGTGCATATTGCCGTATATTTATTGCTCCATGCCCGTGCAATTCCTGGCGGTATAGACTTGCTTTACTCATTCATAATTGCATGGAATATCAACCAAAGGCAGTAATTTTGACATGTATGGATAGCTTAGATCTCGGGCTACATTTTGCAATCATCGGCGGCTTCCTAGATTTAGAACTTGTCGAGAAAATTTCTACCTCGCAATATTTTTTCTTCCCGCCCACCCTCTGTGTGCATATTGCCGTATATTTATTGCTCCATGCCCGTGCAATTCCTGGCGGTATAGACTTGCTTTACTCATTCATAATTTCATGCAATATCAACCAAATGCAGTAATTTTGACATGTATGGATAGCTTAGATCTGCCGCTACATTTTGCATTCATTGGCGGCTTCCCAGAGTTAAAGGTTGTTGGGGAAAATTCAAACCTCGTAATGCTTATTTTCTTCCCGGCCACCCTCTGTGTGCATATTACCGTTTATTTATTGCACCATGCCTGTCTAATTCCCTGGGGTATGGACTTGCTTTACTCATTCATAATTTCTTGGAATATCAACCAAAGACAGTAATTTTGACATGTATGGATAGCTTAGACCTAGGGCTACATTTTGCAATCATCGGCGGCTTCCTAGATTTAGAACTTGTGGAGAAAATTTCAACCTCGCAATATTTTTTTCTTTCTGCCCACCCTCTGTGTGCATATTGCTGTGTATGTATTGCCCCATGCCCGTGCAATTCCTGGCGGTATAGATTTGCTTTACTCATTCATAATTGCATGCGATATCAATCAAATGCAGTAATTTTGACATGTATGGATAGCTTAGATCTGCCGCTACATTTTGCATTCATTGGCGGCTTCCCAGAGTTAAAGGTTGTTGGGGAAAATTCAAACCTCGCAATGTTTATTTTCTTCCCGGCCACCCTCTGTGTGCATATTACCGTCTATTTATTGCACCATGCCTGTCTAATTCCCTTGGGTATGGACTTGCTTTACTCATTCATAATTTCTTGGAATATCAAACAAAGACAGTAATTTTGACATGTATGGATAGCTTAGATCTAGGGCTACATTTAGGAATCATCGGCGGCTTCCTTGATTTAAAACTTGTGGAGAAAATTTCAACCTCGCAATATTTTTTTCTTCCTGCCCATCCTATGTGTGCATATTGCCGTATATTTATTGCTCCATGCCCGTGCAATTCCTGGCGGTATAGACTTGCTTTACTCATTCATAATTGCATGGAATATCAACCAAAGGCAGACATTTTGACATGTATGGATAGCTTAGATCTAGGGCTACATTTTGCAATCATCGGCGGCTTCCCAGAGTTAAAAGTTGTTGTGAAAAATTCAAACCTCGCAATGTTTATTTTCTTCCCGCCTACCCTCTGTGTGCATAGTACCGTCTATTTATTGCACCATGCCTGTCTAATTCCCTGGGGTATGGACTTGCTTTACTCATTCATAATTGCATGGAATATCAACCAAAGGCAGTAAGTTTGACATGTATGGATAGCTTAGATCTAGGGCTGGATTTTGCAATCATCGGCGGCTTCCTAGATTTAGAACTTGCGGAGAAAATTTCAACCTCGCAATATTTTTTCTTCCCGCCCACCCTCTGTGTGCATATTGCAGTGTATTTATTGCCCCATGCCCGTGCAATTCCTGGCGGTATAGATTTGCTTTACTCATTCATAATTGCATGCAATATCAATCAAATGCAGTAATTTTGACATGTATGGATAGCTTAGATCTGCCGCTACATTTTGCATTCATTGGCGGCTTCCCAGAGTTAAAGGTTGTTGGGGAAAATTCAAACCTCGTAATGCTTATTTTCTTCCCGGCCACCCTCTGTGTGCATATTACCGTTTATTTATTGCACCATGCCTGTCTAATTCCCTGGGGTATGGACTTGCTTTACTCATTCATAATTTCTTGGAATATCAACCAAAGACAGTAATTTTGACATGTATGGATAGCTTAGACCTAGGGCTACATTTTGCAATCATCGGCGGCTTCCTAGATTTAGAACTTGTGGAGAAAATTTCAACCTCGCAATATTTTTTTCTTTCTGCCCACCCTCTGTGTGCATATTGCTGTGTATGTATTGCTCCATGCCCGTGCAATTCCTGGCGGTATAGACTTGCTTTACTCATTCATAATTTCATGCAATATCAACCAAATGCAGTAATTTTGACATGTATGGATAGCTTAGATCTGCCGCTACATTTTGCATTCATTGGCGGCTTCCCAGAGTTAAAGGTTGTTGGGGAAAATTCAAACCTCGCAATGTTTATTTTCTTCCCGGCCACCCTCTGCCTGCATATTACCGTCTATTTATTGCACCATGCCTTTCTAATTCCCTGGGGTATGGACTTGCTTTACATATTCATAATTTCTTGGAATATCAACCAAAGACAGTAATTTTGACATGTATGCATAGCTTAGACCTAGGGCTACATTTTGCAATCATCGGCGGCTTCCCAGAGTTAAAAGTTGTTGTGAAAAATTCAAACCTCGCAATGTTTATTTTCTTCCCGCCTACCCTCTGTGTGCATATTACCGTCTATTTATTGCACCATGCCTGTCTAATTCCCTGGGGTATAGACTTGCTTTACTCATTCATAATTTCTTGGAATATCAACCAAAGACAGTAATTTTGACATGTATGGATAGCTTAGATATAGGGCTACATTTTGGAATCATCGGCGGCTTCCTAGATTTAATACTTGTGGAGAAAATTTCAACCTCGCAATATTTTTTTCTTCCTGCCCATCCTCTGTGTGCATATTGCCGTGTATTTATTGCTCCATGCCCGTGCAATTCCTGGCGGTATAGATTTGCTTTACTCATTCATAATTGCATGCAATATCAATCAAATGCAGTAATTTTGACATGTATGGATAGCTTAGATCTGCCGCTACATTTTGCATTCATTGGCGGCTTCCCAGAGTTAAAGGTTGTTTAGGAAAATTCAAACCTCGCAATGTTTATTCTCTTCCCGGCCACCCTCTGTGTGCATATTACCGTCTATTTATTGCACCATGCCTGTCTAATTCCCTTGGGTATGGACTTGCTTTACTCATTCATAATTTCTTGGAATATCAAACAAAGACAGTAATTTTGACATGTATGGATAGCTTAGATCTAGGGCTACATTTTGGAATCATCGGCGGCTTCCTAGATTTAAAACTTGAGGAGAAAATTTCAACCTCGCAATATTGTTTTCTTCCTGCCCATCCTATGTGTGCATATTGCCGTATATTTATTGCTCCATGCCCGTGCAATTCCTGGCGGTATAGACTTGCTTTACTCATTCATAATTGCATGGAATATCAACCAAAGGCAGACATTTTGACATGTATGGATAGCTTAGATCTAGGGCTACATTTTGCAATCATCGGCGGCTTCCTAGATTTAGAACTTGTGGAGAAAATTTCAACCTCGCAATATTTTTTCTTCCCGCCCACCCTCTGTGTGCATATTGCAGTATATTTATTGCCCCATGCCCGTGCAATTCCTGGCGGTATAGATTTGCTTTACTCATTCATAATTGCATGCAATATCAACCAAATGCAGTAATTTTGATATGTATGGATAGCTTAGATCTGCCGCTACATTTTGCATTCATTGGCGGCTTCCCAGAGTTAAAAGTTGTTGGGGAAAATTCAAACCTCGCAATGTTTATTTTCTTCCCGGCCACCCTCTGCCTGCATATTACCGTCTATTTATTGCACCATGCCTTTCTAATTCCCTGGGGTATGGACTTGCTTTACTCATTCATAATTTCTTGGAATATCAACCAAAGGCTGTAATTTTGACATGTATGGATAGCTTAGACCTAGGGCTACATTTTGCAATCATCGGCGGCTTCCCAGAGTTAAAAGTTGTTGTGAAAAATTCAAACCTCGCAATGTTTATTTTCTTCCCGCCTACCCTCTGTGTGCATATTACCGTCTATTTATTGCACCATGCCTGTCTAATTCCCTGGGGTATGGACTTGCTTTACTCATTCATAATTTCTTGGAATATCAAACAAAGACAGTAATTTTGACATGTATGGATAGCTTAGATCTAGGGCTACATTTTGGAATCATCGGCGGCTTCCTAGATTTAAAACTTGTGGAGAAAATTTCAACCTCGCAATATTTATTTCTTCCTGCCCATCCTCTGTGTGCATATTGCCGTATATTTATTGCTCCATGCCCGTGCAATTCCTGGCGGTATAGACTTGCTTTACTCATTCATAATTTCATGCAATATCAACCAAATGCAGTAATTTTGACATGTATGGATAGCTTAGATCTGCCGCTACATTTTGCATTCATTGGCGGCTTCCCAGAGTTAAAGGTTGTTGGAGAAAATTCAAACCTCGCAATGTTTATTTTCTTCCCGGCCACCCTCTGTGCGCATATTACCGTCTATTTATTGCACCATGCCTGTCTAATTCCCTGGGGTATAGACTTGCTTTACTCATTCATAATTTCTTGGAATATCAACCAAAGACAGTAATTTTGACATGTATGGATAGCTTAGACCTAGGGCTACATTTTGGAATCATCGGCGGCTTCCTAGATTTAAAACTTGTGGAGAAAATTTCAACCTCGCAATATTGTTTTCTTCCTGCCCATCCTCTGTGTGCATATTGCCGTATATTTATTGCTCCATGCCCGTGCAATTCCTGGCGGTATAGACTTGCTTTACTCATTCATAATTGCATGGAATATCAACCAAAGGCAGTAATTTTGACATGTATGGATAGCTTAGATCTCGGGCTACATTTTGCAATCATCGGCGGCTTCCTAGATTTAGAACTTGTCGAGAAAATTTCTACCTCGCAATATTTTTTCTTCCCGCCCACCCTCTGTGTGCATATTGCCGTATATTTATTGCTCCATGCCCGTGCAATTCCTGGCGGTATAGACTTGCTTTACTCATTCATAATTTCTTGGAATATCAACCAAAGGCTGTAATTTTGACATGTATGGATAGCTTAGACCTAGGGCTACATTTTGCAATCATCGGCGGCTTCCCAGAGTTAAAAGTTTTTGTGAAAAATTCAAACCTCGCAATGTTTATTTTCTTCCCGCCTACCCTCTGTGTGCATATTACCGTCTATTTATTGCACCATGCCTGTCTAATTCCCTGGGGTATGGACTTGCTTGACTCATTCATAATTTCTTGGAATATCAAACAAAGACAGTAATTTTGACATATATGGATAGCTTAGATCTAGGGCTACATTTTGGAATCATCGGCGGCTTCCTAGATTTAAAACTTGTGGAGAAAATTTCAACCTCGCAATATTTATTTCTTCCTGCCCATCCTCTGTGTGCATATTGCCGTATATTTATTGCTCCATGCCCGTGCAATTCCTGGCGGTATAGACTTGCTTTACTCATTCATAATTGCATGGAATATCAACCAAAGGCAGTAATTTTGACATGTATGGATAGCTTAGATCTCGGGCTACATTTTGCAATCATCGGCGGCTTCCTAGATTTAGAACTTGTCGAGAAAATTTCTACCTCGCAATATTTTTTCTTCCCGCCCACCCTCTGTGTGCATATTGCCGTATATTTATTGCTCCATGCCCGTGCAATTCCTGGCGGTATAGACTTGCTTTACTCATTCATAATTTCATGCAATATCAACCAAATGCAGTAATTTTGACATGTATGGATAGCTTAGATCTGCCGCTACATTTTGCATTCATTGGCGGCTTCCCAGAGTTAAAGGTTGTTGGGGAAAATTCAAACCTCGTAATGCTTATTTTCTTCCCGGCCACCCTCTGTGTGCATATTACCGTTTATTTATTGCACCATGCCTGTCTAATTCCCTGGGGTATGGACTTGCTTTACTCATTCATAATTTCTTGGAATATCAACCAAAGACAGTAATTTTGACATGTATGGATAGCTTAGACCTAGGGCTACATTTTGCAATCATCGGCGGCTTCCTAGATTTAGAACTTGTGGAGAAAATTTCAACCTCGCAATATTTTTTTCTTTCTGCCCACCCTCTGTGTGCATATTGCTGTGTATGTATTGCCCCATGCCCGTGCAATTCCTGGCGGTATAGATTTGCTTTACTCATTCATAATTGCATGCGATATCAATCAAATGCAGTAATTTTGACATGTATGGATAGCTTAGATCTGCCGCTACATTTTGCATTCATTGGCGGCTTCCCGGAGTTAAAGGTTGTTGGGGAAAATTCAAACCTCGCAATGTTTATTTTCTTCCCGGCCACCCTCTGTGTGCATATTACCGTCTATTTATTGCACCATGCCTGTCTAATTCCCTTGGGTATGGACTTGCTTTACTCATTCATAATTTCTTGGAATATCAAACAAAGACAGTAATTTTGACATGTATGGATAGCTTAGATCTAGGGCTACATTTAGGAATCATCGGCGGCTTCCTAGATTTAAAACTTGTGGAGAAAATTTCAACCTCGCAATATTTTTTTCTTCCTGCCCATCCTATGTGTGCATATTGCCGTATATTTATTGCTCCATGCCCGTGCAATTCCTGGCGGTATAGACTTGCTTTACTCATTCATAATTGCATGGAATATCAACCAAAGGCAGACATTTTGACATGTATGGATAGCTTAGATCTAGGGCTACATTTTGCAATCATCGGCGGCTTCCCAGAGTTAAAAGTTGTTGTGAAAAATTCAAACCTCGCAATGTTTATTTTCTTCCCGCCTACCCTCTGTGTGCATAGTACCGTCTATTTATTGCACCATGCCTGTCTAATTCCCTGGGGTATGGACTTGCTTTACTCATTCATAATTGCATGGAATATCAACCAAAGGCAGTAAGTTTGACATGTATGGATAGCTTAGATCTAGGGCTGGATTTTGCAATCATCGGCGGCTTCCTAGATTTAGAACTTGCGGAGAAAATTTCAACCTCGCAATATTTTTTCTTCCCGCCCACCCTCTGTGTGCATATTGCAGTGTATTTATTGCCCCATGCCCGTGCAATTCCTGGCGGTATAGATTTGCTTTACTCATTCATAATTGCATGCAATATCAATCAAATGCAGTAATTTTGACATGTATGGAAAGCTTAGATCTGCCGCTACATTTTGCATTCATTGGCGGCTTCCCAGAGTTAAAGGTTGTTGGGGAAAATTCAAACCTCGCAATGCTTATTTTCTTCCCGGCCACCCTCTGTGTGCATATTACCGTCTATTTGTTGCACCATGCCTGTCTAATTCCCTTGGGTATGGACTTGCTTCACTCATTCATAATTGCATGGAATATCAACCAAAGGCAGTAATTTTGACATGTATGGATAGCTTAGATCTCGGGCTACATTTTGGAATCATCGGCGGCTTCCTAGATTTAAAACTTGTGGAGAAAATTTCAACCTCGCAATCTTTTTTTCTTCCCGCCCATCCTCTGTGTGCATATTGCCGTATATTTATTGCTCCATGCCCGTGCAATTCCTGGCGGTATAGACTTGCTTTACTCATTCATAATTTCATGCAATATCAACCAAATGCAGTAATTTTGACATGTATGGATAGCTTAGATCTGCCGCTACATTTTGCATTCATTGGCGGCTTCCCAGAGTTAAAGGTTGTTGGGGAAAATTCAAACCTCGTAATGCTTATTTTCTTCCCGGCCACCCTCTGTGTGCATATTACCGTTTATTTATTGCACCATGCCTGTCTAATTCCCTTGGGTATGGACTTGCTTTACTCATTCATAATTTCTTGGAATATCAAACAAAGACAGTAATTTTGACATGTATGGATAGCTTAGATCTAGGGCTACATTTTGGAATCATCGGCGGCTTCCTAGATTTAAAACTTGTGGAGAAAATTTCAACCTCGCAATATTTTTTTCTTTCTGCCCACCCTCTGTGTGCATATTGCGGTGTATGTATTGCCCCATGCCCGTGCAATTCCTGGCGGTATAGATTTGCTTTACTCATTCATAATTGCATGCAATATCAATCAAATGCAGTAATTTTGACATGTATGGATAGCTTAGATCTGCCGCTACATTTTGCATTCATTGGCGGCTTCCCAGAGTTAAAGGTTGTTGGGGAAAATTCAAACCTCGCAATGTTTATTTTCTTCCCGGCCACCCTCTGTGTGCATATTACCGTCTATTTATTGCACCATGCCTGTCTAATTCCCTTGGGTATGGACTTGCTTTACTCATTCATAATTTCTTGGAATATCAAACAAAGACAGTAATTTTGACATGTATGGATAGCTTAGATCTAGGGCTGGATTTTGCAATCATCGGCGGCTTCCTAGATTTAGAACTTGCGGAGAAAATTTCAACCTCGCAATATTTTTTCTTCCCGCCCACCCTCTGTGTGCATATTGCAGTGTATTTATTGCCCCATGCCCGTGCAATTCCTGGCGGTATAGATTTGCTTTACTCATTCATAATTGCATGCAATATCAATCAAATGCAGTAATTTTGACATGTATGGAAAGCTTAGATCTGCCGCTACATTTTGCATTCATTGGCGGCTTCCCAGAGTTAAAGGTTGTCGGGGAAAATTCAAACCTCGCAATGCTTATTTTCTTCCCGGCCACCCTCTGTGTGCATATTACCGTCTATTTGTTGCACCATGCCTGTCTAATTCCCTTGGGTATGGACTTGCTTCACTCATTCATAATTGCATGGAATATCAACCAAAGGCAGTAATTTTGACATGTATGGATAGCTTAGATCTCGGGCTACATTTTGGAATCATCGGCGGCTTCCTAGATTTAAAACTTGTGGAGAAAATTTCAACCTCGCAATCTTTTTTTCTTCCCGCCCATCCTCTGTGTGCATATTGCCGTATATTTATTGCTCCATGCCCGTGCAATTCCTGGCGGTATAGACTTGCTTTACTCATTCATAATTTCATGCAATATCAACCAAATGCAGTAATTTTGACATGTATGGATAGCTTAGATCTGCCGCTACATTTTGCATTCATTGGCGGCTTCCCAGAGTTAAAGGTTGTTGGGGAAAATTCAAACCTCGTAATGCTTATTTTCTTCCCGGCCACCCTCTGTGTGCATATTACCGTTTATTTATTGCACCATGCCTGTCTAATTCCCTTGGGTATGGACTTGCTTTACTCATTCATAATTTCTTGGAATATCAAACAAAGACAGTAATTTTGACATGTATGGATAGCTTAGATCTAGGGCTACATTTTGGAATCATCGGCGGCTTCCTAGATTTAAAACTTGTGGAGAAAATTTCAACCTCGCAATATTTTTTTCTTTCTGCCCACCCTCTGTGTGCATATTGCGGTGTATGTATTGCCCCATGCCCGTGCAATTCCTGGCGGTATAGATTTGCTTTACTCATTCATAATTGCATGCAATATCAATCAAATGCAGTAATTTTGACATGTATGGATAGCTTAGATCTGCCGCTACATTTTGCATTCATTGGCGGCTTCCCAGAGTTAAAGGTTGTTGGGGAAAATTCAAACCTCGCAATGTTTATTTTCTTCCCGGCCACCCTCTGTGTGCATATTACCGTCTATTTATTGCACCATGCCTGTCTAATTCCCTTGGGTATGGACTTGCTTTACTCATTCATAATTTCTTGGAATATCAAACAAAGACAGTAATTTTGACATGTATGGATAGCTTAGATCTAGGGCTACATTTAGGAATCATCGGCGGCTTCCTAGATTTAAAACTTGTGGAGAAAATTTCAACCTCGCAATATTTTTTTCTTCCTGCCCATCCTATGAGTGCATATTGCCGTATATTTATTGCTCCATGCCCGTGCAATTCCTGGCGGTATAGACTTGCTTTACTCATTCATAATTGCATGGAATATCAACCAAAGGCAGACATTTTGACATGTATGGATAGCTTAGATCTAGGGCTACATTTTGCAATCATCGGCGGCTTCCCAGAGTTAAAAGTTGTTGTGAAAAATTCAAACCTCGCAATGTTTATTTTCTTCCCGCCTACCCTCTGTGTGCATAGTACCGTCTATTTATTGCACCATGCCTGTCTAATTCCCTGGGGTATGGACTTGCTTTACTCATTCATAATTGCATGGAATATCAACCAAAGGCAGTAAGTTTGACATGTATGGATAGCTTAGATCTAGGGCTAGATTTTGCAATCATCGGCGGCTTCCTAGATTTAGAACTTGCGGAGAAAATTTCAACCTCGCAATATTTTTTCTTCCCGCCCACCCTCTGTGTGCATATTGCAGTGTATTTATTGCCCCATGCCGTGCAATTCCTGGCGGTATAGATTTGCTTTACTCATTCATAATTGCATGCAATATCAATCAAATGCAGTAATTTTGACATGTATGGAAAGCTTAGATCTGCCGCTACATTTTGCATTCATTGGCGGCTTCCCAGAGTTAAAGGTTGTTGGGGAAAATTCAAACCTCGCAATGCTTATTTTCTTCCCGGCCACCCTCTGTGTGCATATTACCGTCTATTTGTTGCACCATGCCTGTCTAATTCCCTTGGGTATGGACTTGCTTCACTCATTCATAATTGCATGGAATATCAACCAAAGGCAGTAATTTTGACATGTATGGATAGCTTAGATCTCGGGCTACATTTTGGAATCATCGGCGGCTTCCTAGATTTAAAACTTGTGGAGAAAATTTCAACCTCGCAATCTTTTTTTCTTCCCGCCCATCCTCTGTGTGCATATTGCCGTATATTTATTGCTCCATGCCCGTGCAATTCCTGGCGGTATAGACTTGCTTTACTCATTCATAATTTCATGCAATATCAACCAAAGGCAGTAATTTTGACATGTATGGATAGCTTAGATCTAGGGCTACATTTTGCATTCATTGGCGGCTTCCCAGAGTTAAAGGTTGTTGGGGAAAATTTAAACCCCGCAATGTTTATTTTCTTCCCGGCCACCCTCTGCGTGCATATTACCGTCTATTTATTGCACCATGCCTGTCTAATTCCCTGGGGTATGGACTTGCTTTACTTATTCATAATTTCTTGGAATATCAACCAAAGACAGTAATTTTGACATGTATGCATAGCTTAGACCTAGGGCTACATTTTGCAATCATCGGCGGCTTCCCAGAGTTAAAAGTTGTTGTGAAAAATTCAAACCTCGCAATGTTTATTTTCTTCCCGGCCACCCTCTGTGTGCATATTACCGTCTATGTATTGCACCATGCCTGTCTAATTCCCTGGGGTATGGACTTGCTTTACTCATTCATAATTGCATGGCATATCAACCAAAGGCAGTAATTTTGACATGTATGGATAGCTTAGATCTCGGGCTACATTTTGCAATCATCGGCGGCTTCCTAGATTTAGAACTTGTGGAGAAAATTTCAACCTCGCAATATTTGTTCTTCCCGCCCACCCTCTGTGTGCATATTGCCGTATATTTATTGCTCCATGCCCGTGCAATTCCTGGCGGTATAGACTTGCTTTACTCATTCATAATTTCATGCAATATCAACCAAATGCAGTAATTTTGACATGTATGGATAGCTTAGATCTGCCACTACATTTTGCAATCATCGGCGGCTTCCTATATTTAAAACTTGTGGAGAAAATGTAAACCTCGCAATATTTGTTTCTTCCCGCCCATCCTCTGTGTGCATATTGCCGTATATTTATTGCTCCATGCCCGTGCAATTCCTGGCGGTATAGACTTGCTTTACTCATTCATAATGTCATGCAATATCAATCAAATGCAGTAATTTTGACATGTATGGATAGCTCAGATCTGCCGCTACATTTTGCATTCATCGGCGGCTTCCCAGAGTTAAAAGTTGTTGTGAAAAATTCAAACCTCGCAATGTTTATTTTCTTACCGGCCACCCACTGTGTGCATGTTACTGTCTATTTATTGCACCATGCCTGTCTAATTCCCTGGGGTATGGACTTGCTTTACTCATTCATAATTTCTTGGAATATCAACCAAAGGCAGTAATTTTGACATGTATGGATAGCTTAGATCTAGGGCTACATTTTGCAAGCATCGGCGGCTTCCCAGAGTTAAAAGTTGTTGTGAAAAATTCAAACCTCGCAATGTTTATTTTCTTCCCGGCCACCCTCTGTGTGCATATTACCGTCTATGTATTGCACCATGCCTGTCTAATTCCCTGGGGTATGGACTTGCTTTACTCATTCATAATTGCATGGAATATCAACCAAAGGCAGTAATTTTGACATGTATGGATAGCTTAGATCTCGGGCTACATTTTGCAATCATCGGCGGCTTCCTAGATTTAGAACTTGTGGAGAAAATTTCAACCTCGCAATATTTGTTCTTCCCGCCCACCCTCTGTGTGCATATTGCCGTATATTTATTGCTCCATGCCCGTGCAATTCCTGGCGGTATAGACTTGCTTTACTCATTCATAATTTCATGCAATATCAACCAAATGCAGTAATTTTGACATGTATGGATAGCTTAGATCTGCCACTACATTTTGCAATCATCGGCGGCTTCCTAGATTTAAAACTTGTGGAGAAAATTTCAACCTCGCAATGTTTATTTTCTTCCCGCCCACCCTCTGTGTGCATATTGCCGTATATTTATTGCTCCATGCCCGTGCAATTCCTGTCGGTATAGACTTGCTTTACTAATTCATAATGTCATGCAATATCAATCAAATGCAGTAATTTTGACATGTATGGATAGCTTAGATCTGCCGCTACATTTTGCATTCATCGGCGGCTTCCCAGATTTAAAAGTTGTTGTGAAAAATTCAAACCTCGCAATGTTTATTTTCTTATCGGCCACCCACTGTGTGCGTATTACCGTCTATCTATTGCACCATGCCTGTCTAATTCCCTGGGGTATGGACTTGCTTTACTCATTCATAATTTCTTGGAATATCAACCAAAGGCAGTAATTTTGACATGTATAGATAGCTTAGATCTAGGGCTACATTTTGCTAGCATCGGCGGCTTCCCAGAGTTAAAAGTTGTTGTGAAAAATTCAAACCTCGCAATGTTTATTTTCTTCCCGGCCACCCTCTGTGTGCATATTACCGTCCATTTATTGCACCATGCCTGTCTAATTCCCTGGGGTATGGACTTGCTTTACTCATTCATAATTTCTTGGAATATCAACCAAAGGCAGTAATTTTGACATGTATGTATAGCTTAGATCTAGGGCTACATTTTGCATTCATTGCCGGCTTCCCAGAGTTAAAAGTTGTTGGGGAAAATTTCAACCTCGCAATTTTTATTTTCTTCCCGGCCACCCTCTGTGTGCATATTGCCGTATATTTATTGCTCCATGCCCGTGCAATTCCTGGCGGTATAGACTTGCTTCACTCATTGATAATGTCATGCAATATCAATCAAATGCAGTAATTTTGACATGTATGGATAGCTTAGATCTAGGGCTACATTTTGGAATCATCGGCGGCTTCCTAGATTTAAAACTTGTGGAGAAAATTTAAACCTCGCAATATTTTTTTCTTCCCGCCCATCCTCTGTGTGCATATTGCCGTATATTTATTGCTCCATGCCCGTGCAATTCCTGGCGGTATAAACTTGCTTTACTCATTCATAATGTCATGCAATATAAATCAAATACAGTAATTTTGATATGTATGGATAGCTCAGATCTGCCGCTACATTTTGCATTCATCGGCGGCTTCCCAGAGTTAAAAGTTGTTGTGAAAAATTCAAACCTCGCAATGTTTATTTTCTTACCGGCCACCCACTGTGTGCATGTTACTGTCTATTTATTGCACCATGCCTGTCTAATTCCCTGGGGTATGGACTTGCTTTACTCATTCATAATTTCTTGGAATATCAACCAAAGGCAGTAATTTTGACATGTATGGATAGCTTAGATCTAGGGCTACATTTTGCAAGCATCGGCGGCTTCCCAGAGTTAAAAGTTGTTGTGAAAAATTCAAACCTCGCAATGTATATTTTCTTCCCGGCCACCCTCTGTGTGCGTATTACCGTCTATCTATTGCACCATGCCTGTCTAATTCCCTGGGGTATGGACTTGCTTTACTCATTCATAATTTCTTGGAATATCAACCAAAGACAGTAATTTTGACATGTATGGATAGCTTAGATCTAGGGCTACATTTTTGAATCATCAGCGGCTTCCTAGATTTAAAACTTGTGGAGAAAATTTCAAACTCGCAATACTATTTTCTTCCCGTCCATCCTCTGTGTGCATATTGCCGTATATTTATTGCTCCATGCCCGTGCAATTCCTGGCGGTATAGACTTGCTTTACTCATTCATAATGTCATGCAATATCAATCAGATGCAGTAATTTAGACATGTATGGATAGCTCAGATCTGCCGCTACATTTTGCATTCATCGGCGGCTTCCCAGAGTTAAAAGTTGTTGTGAAAAATTCAAACCTCGCAATGTTTATTTTCTTACCGGCCACCCACTGTGTGCATGTTACCGTCTATTTATTGCACCATGCCTGTCTAATTCCCTGGGGTATGGACTTGCTTTACTCTTTCATAATTTCTTGGAATATCAACCAAAGGCAGTAATTTTGACATGTATGGATAGCTTAGATCTAGGGCTACATTTTGCAATCATCGGCGGCTTCCCAGAGTTAAAAGTTGTTGTGAAAAATTCAAACCTCGGAATGTTTATTTTCTTCCCGGCCACCCTCTGTGTGCATATTACCCTCTATTTATTGCACCATGCCTGTCTAATTCCCTGGGGTATGGACTTGCTTTACTCATTCATAATTGCATGGAATATCAACCAAAGGCAGTAATTTTGACATGTATGGATAGCTTAGATCTGGGGCTACATTTTGCATTCATTGGCGGCTTCCCAGAGTTAAAAGTTGTTGGGGAAAATTCAAACCTCGCAATGTTTATTTTCTTCCCGGCCACCCTCTGTGTGCATATTACCGTCTATTTATTGCACCATGCCTGTCTAATTCCCTGGGGTATGTACTTGCTTTACTCATTCATAATTGCATGGAATATCAACCAAAGGCAGTAATTTTGACATGTATGGATAGCTCAGATCTGCCGCTACATTTTGCATTCATCGGCGGCTTCCCAGAGTTAAAAGTTGTTGTGAAAAATTCAAACCTCGCAATGTTTATTTTCTTACCGGCCACCCACTGTGTGCATGTTACCGTCTATTTATTGCACCATGCCTGTCTAATTCCCTGGGGTATGGACTTGCTTTACTCTTTCATAATTTCTTGGAATATCAACCAAAGGCAGTAATTTTGACATGTATGGATAGCTTAGATCTAGGGCTACATTTTGCAAGCATCGGCGGCTTCCCAGAGTTAAAAGTTGTTGTGAAAAATTCAAACCTCGCAATGTATATTTTCTTCCCGGCCACCCTCTGTGTGCGTATTACCGTCTATCTATTGCACCATGCCTGTTTAATTCCCTGGGGTATGGACTTGCTTTACTCATTCATAATGTCTTGGAATATCAACCAAAGGCAGTAATTTTGACATGTATGGATAGCTTAGATCTAGGGCTACATTTTGCAATCATCGGCGGCTTCCTAGAGTTAAAGGTTGTTGGGGAAAATTCAAACCTCGCAATGTTTATTTTCTTCCCGGCCACCCTCTGTGTGCATATTACCGTCTATTTATTGCACCATGCCTGTCTAATTCCCTGGGGTATGGACTTGCTTTACTCATTCATAATTTCTTGGAATATCAACCAAAGGCAGTAATTTTGACATGTATGTATAGCTTAGATCTAGGGCTACATTTTGCATTCATTGGCGGCTTCCCAGAGTTAAAGGTTGTTGGGGAAAATTCAAACCTCGCAATGTTTATTTTCTTCCCGGCCACCCTCTGTGTGCGTATTACCGTCTATCTATTGCACCATGCCTGTTTAATTCCCTGGGGTATGGACTTGCTTTACTCATTCATAATTTCTTGGAATGTCAACCAAAGACAGTAATTTTGACATGTATGGATAGCTTAGATCTAGGGCTACATTTTTGAATCATCAGCGGCTTCCTAGATTTAAAACTTGTGGAGAAAATTTCAAACTCGCAATACTATTTTCTTCCCGTCCATCCTCTGTGCGCATATTGCCGTATATTTATTGCTCCATGCCCGTGCAATTCCTGGCGGTATAGACTTGCTTTACTCATTCATAATGTCATGCAATATCAATCAGATGCAGTAATTTAGACATGTATGGATAGCTCAGATCTGCCGCTACATTTTGCATTCATCGGCGGCTTCCCAGAGTTAAAAGTTGTTGTGAAAAATTCAAACCTCGCAATGTTTATTTTCTTACCGGCCACCCACTGTGTGCATGTTACCGTCTATTTATTGCACCATGCCTGTCTAATTCCCTGGGGTATGGACTTGCTTTACTCTTTCATAATTTCTTGGAATATCAACCAAAGGCAGTAATTTTGACATGTATGGATAGCTTAGATCTAGGGCTACATTTTGCAATCATCGGCGGCTTCCCAGAGTTAAAAGTTGTTGTGAAAAATTCAAACCTCGGAATGTTTATTTTCTTCCCGGCCACCCTCTGTGTGCATATTACCCTCTATTTATTGCACCATGCCTGTCTAATTCCCTGGGGTATGGACTTGCTTTACTCATTCATAATTGCATGGAATATCAACCAAAGGCAGTAATTTTGACATGTATGGATAGCTTAGATCTGCCGCTACATTTTGCATTCATCGGCGGCTTCCCAGAGTTAAAAGTTGTTGTGAAAAATTCAAACCTCGCAATGTTTATTTTCTTACCGGCCACCCACTGTGTGCATGTTACCGTCTATTTATTGCACCATGCCTGTCTAATTCCCTGGGGTATGGACTTGCTTTACTCTTTCATAATTTCTTGGAATATCAACCAAAGGCAGTAATTTTGACATGTATGGATAGCTTAGATCTAGGGCTACATTTTGCAAGCATCGGCGGCTTCCCAGAGTTAAAGGTTGTTGGGGAAAATTCAAACCTCGCAATGCTTATTTTCTTCCCGGCCACCCTCTGTGTGCATATTACCGTCTATTTGTTGCACCATGCCTGTCTAATTCCCTTGGGTATGGACTTGCTTCACTCATTCATAATTGCATGGAATATCAACCAAAGGCAGTAATTTTGACATGTATGGATAGCTTAGATCTCGGGCTACATTTTGGAATCATCGGCGGCTTCCTAGATTTAAAACTTGTGGAGAAAATTTCAACCTCGCAATCTTTTTTTCTTCCCGCCCATCCTCTGTGTGCATATTGCCGTATATTTATTGCTCCATGCCCGTGCAATTCCTGGCGGTATAGACTTGCTTTACTCATTCATAATTTCATGCAATATCAACCAAAGGCAGTAATTTTGACATGTATGGATAGCTTAGATCTAGGGCTACATTTTGCATTAATTGGCGGCTTCCCAGAGTTAAAGGTTGTTGGGGAAAATTTAAACCCCGCCATGTTTATTTTCTTCCCGGCCACCCTCTGCGTGCATATTACCGTCTATTTATTGCACCATGCCTGTCTAATTCCCTGGGGTATGGACTTGCTTTACTTATTCATAATTTCTTGGAATATCAACCAAAGACAGTAATTTTGACATGTATGCATAGCTTAGACCTAGGGCTACATTTTGCAATCATCGGCGGCTTCCCAGAGTTAAAAGTTGTTGTGAAAAATTCAAACCTCGCAATGTTTATTTTCTTCCCGGCCACCCTCTGTGTGCATATTACCGTCTATGTATTGCACCATGCCTGTCTAATTCCCTGGGGTATGGACTTGCTTTACTCATTCATAATTGCATGGCATATCAACCAAAGGCAGTAATTTTGACATGTATGGATAGCTTAGATCTCGGGCTACATTTTGCAATCATCGGCGGCTTCCTAGATTTAGAACTTGTGGAGAAAATTTCAACCTCGCAATATTTGTTCTTCCCGCCCACCCTCTGTGTGCATATTGCCGTATATTTATTGCTCCATGCCCGTGCAATTCCTGGCGGTATAGACTTGCTTTACTCATTCATAATTTCATGCAATATCAACCAAATGCAGTAATTTTGACATGTATGGATAGCTTAGATCTGCCACTACATTTTGCAATCATCGGCGGCTTCCTATATTTAAAACTTGTGGAGAAAATGTAAACCTCGCAATATTTGTTTCTTCCCGCCCATCCTCTGTGTGCATATTGCCGTATATTTATTGCTCCATGCCCGTGCAATTCCTGGCGGTATAGACTTGCTTTACTCATTCATAATGTCATGCAATATCAATCAAATGCAGTAATTTTGACATGTATGGATAGCTCAGATCTGCCGCTACATTTTGCATTCATCGGCGGCTTCCCAGAGTTAAAAGTTGTTGTGAAAAATTCAAACCTCGCAATGTTTATTTTCTTACCGGCCACCCACTGTGTGCATGTTACTGTCTATTTATTGCACCATGCCTGTCTAATTCCCTGGGGTATGGACTTGCTTTACTCATTCATAATTTCTTGGAATATCAACCAAAGGCAGTAATTTTGACATGTATGGATAGCTTAGATCTAGGGCTACATTTTGCAAGCATCGGCGGCTTCCCAGAGTTAAAAGTTGTTGTGAAAAATTCAAACCTCGCAATGTTTATTTTCTTCCCGGCCACCCTCTGTGTGCATATTACCGTCTATGTATTGCACCATGCCTGTCTAATTCCCTGGGGTATGGACTTGCTTTACTCATTCATAATTGCATGGAATATCAACCAAAGGCAGTAATTTTGACATGTATGGATAGCTTAGATCTCGGGCTACATTTTGCAATCATCGGCGGCTTCCTAGATTTAGAACTTGTGGAGAAAATTTCAACCTCGCAATATTTGTTCTTCCCGCCCACCCTCTGTGTGCATATTGCCGTATATTTATTGCTCCATGCCCGTGCAATTCCTGGCGGTATAGACTTGCTTTACTCATTCATAATTTCATGCAATATCAACCAAATGCAGTAATTTTGACATGTATGGATAGCTTAGATCTGCCACTACATTTTGCAATCATCGGCGGCTTCCTAGATTTAAAACTTGTGGAGAAAATTTCAACCTCGCAATGTTTATTTTCTTCCCGCCCACCCTCTGTGTGCATATTGCCGTATATTTATTGCTCCATGCCCGTGCAATTCCTGTCGGTATAGACTTGCTTTACTAATTCATAATGTCATGCAATATCAATCAAATGCAGTAATTTTGACATGTATGGATAGCTTAGATCTGCCGCTACATTTTGCATTCATCGGCGGCTTCCCAGATTTAAAAGTTGTTGTGAAAAATTCAAACCTCGCAATGTTTATTTTCTTATCGGCCACCCACTGTGTGCGTATTACCGTCTATCTATTGCACCATGCCTGTCTAATTCCCTGGGGTATGGACTTGCTTTACTCATTCATAATTTCTTGGAATATCAACCAAAGGCAGTAATTTTGACATGTATAGATAGCTTAGATCTAGGGCTACATTTTGCAAGCATCGGCGGCTTCCCAGAGTTAAAAGTTGTTGTGAAAAATTCAAACCTCGCAATGTTTATTTTCTTCCCGGCCACCCTCTGTGTGCATATTACCGTCCATTTATTGCACCATGCCTGTCTAATTCCCTGGGGTATGGACTTGCTTTACTCATTCATAATTTCTTGGAATATCAACCAAAGGCAGTAATTTTGACATGTATGTATAGCTTAGATCTAGGGCTACATTTTGCATTCATTGCCGGCTTCCCAGAGTTAAAAGTTGTTGGGGAAAATTTCAACCTCGCAATTTTTATTTTCTTCCCGGCCACCCTCTGTGTGCATATTGCCGTCTATTTATTGCTCCATGCCCGTGCAATTCCTGGCGGTATAGACTTGCTTCACTCATTGATAATGTCATGCAATATCAATCAAATGCAGTAATTTTGACATGTATGGATAGCTTAGATCTAGGGCTACATTTTGGAATCATCGGCGGCTTCCTAGATTTAAAACTTGTGGAGAAAATTTAAACCTCGCAATATTTTTTTCTTCCCGCCCATCCTCTGTGTGCATATTGCCGTATATTTATTGCTCCATGCCCGTGCAATTCCTGGCGGTATAAACTTGCTTTACTCATTCATAATGTCATGCAATATAAATCAAATACAGTAATTTTGATATGTATGGATAGCTCAGATCTGCCGCTACATTTTGCATTCATCGGCGGCTTCCCAGAGTTAAAAGTTGTTGTGAAAAATTCAAACCTCGCAATGTTTATTTTCTTACCGGCCACCCACTGTGTGCATGTTACTGTCTATTTATTGCACCATGCCTGTCTAATTCCCTGGGGTATGGACTTGCTTTACTCATTCATAATTTCTTGGAATATCAACCAAAGGCAGTAATTTTGACATGTATGGATAGCTTAGATCTAGGGCTACATTTTGCAAGCATCGGCGGCTTCCCAGAGTTAAAAGTTGTTGTGAAAAATTCAAACCTCGCAATGTATATTTTCTTCCCGGCCACCCTCTGTGTGCGTATTACCGTCTATCTATTGCACCATGCCTGTCTAATTCCCTGGGGTATGGACTTGCTTTACTCATTCATAATTTCTTGGAATATCAACCAAAGACAGTAATTTTGACATGTATGGATAGCTTAGATCTAGGGCTACATTTTTGAATCATCAGCGGCTTCCTAGATTTAAAACTTGTGGAGAAAATTTCAAACTCGCAATACTATTTTCTTCCCGTCCATCCTCTGTGTGCATATTGCCGTATATTTATTGCTCCATGCCCGTGCAATTCCTGGCGGTATAGACTTGCTTTACTCATTCATAATGTCATGCAATATCAATCAGATGCAGTAATTTAGACATGTATGGATAGCTCAGATCTGCCGCTACATTTTGCATTCATCGGCGGCTTCCCAGAGTTAAAAGTTGTTGTGAAAAATTCAAACCTCGCAATGTTTATTTTCTTACCGGCCACCCACTGTGTGCATGTTACCGTCTATTTATTGCACCATGCCTGTCTAATTCCCTGGGGTATGGACTTGCTTTACTCTTTCATAATTTCTTGGAATATCAACCAAAGGCAGTAATTTTGACATGTATGGATAGCTTAGATCTAGGGCTACATTTTGCAATCATCGGCGGCTTCCCAGAGTTAAAAGTTGTTGTGAAAAATTCAAACCTCGGAATGTTTATTTTCTTCCCGGCCACCCTCTGTGTGCATATTACCCTCTATTTATTGCACCATGCCTGTCTAATTCCCTGGGGTATGGACTTGCTTTACTCATTCATAATTGCATGGAATATCAACCAAAGGCAGTAATTTTGACATGTATGGATAGCTTAGATCTGGGGCTACATTTTGCATTCATTGGCGGCTTCCCAGAGTTAAAAGTTGTTGGGGAAAATTCAAACCTCGCAATGTTTATTTTCTTCCCGGCCACCCTCTGTGTGCATATTACCGTCTATTTATTGCACCATGCCTGTCTAATTCCCTGGGGTATGTACTTGCTTTACTCATTCATAATTGCATGGAATATCAACCAAAGGCAGTAATTTTGACATGTATGGATAGCTCAGATCTGCCGCTACATTTTGCATTCATCGGCGGCTTCCCAGAGTTAAAAGTTGTTGTGAAAAATTCAAACCTCGCAATGTTTATTTTCTTACCGGCCACCCACTGTGTGCATGTTACCGTCTATTTATTGCACCATGCCTGTCTAATTCCCTGGGGTATGGACTTGCTTTACTCTTTCATAATTTCTTGGAATATCAACCAAAGGCAGTAATTTTGACATGTATGGATAGCTTAGATCTAGGGCTACATTTTGCAAGCATCGGCGGCTTCCCAGAGTTAAAAGTTGTTGTGAAAAATTCAAACCTCGCAATGTATATTTTCTTCCCGGCCACCCTCTGTGTGCGTATTACCGTCTATCTATTGCACCATGCCTGTTTAATTCCCTGGGGTATGGACTTGCTTTACTCATTCATAATGTCTTGGAATATCAACCAAAGGCAGTAATTTTGACATGTATGGATAGCTTAGATCTAGGGCTACATTTTGCAATCATCGGCGGCTTCCTAGAGTTAAAGGTTGTTGGGGAAAATTCAAACCTCGCAATGTTTATTTTCTTCCCGGCCACCCTCTGTGTGCATATTACCGTCTATTTATTGCACCATGCCTGTCTAATTCCCTGGGGTATGGACTTGCTTTACTCATTCATAATTTCTTGGAATATCAACCAAAGGCAGTAATTTTGACATGTATGTATAGCTTAGATCTAGGGCTACATTTTGCATTCATTGGCGGCTTCCCAGAGTTAAAGGTTGTTGGGGAAAATTCAAACCTCGCAATGTTTATTTTCTTCCCGGCCACCCTCTGTGTGCGTATTACCGTCTATCTATTGCACCATGCCTGTTTAATTCCCTGGGGTATGGACTTGCTTTACTCATTCATAATTTCTTGGAATGTCAACCAAAGACAGTAATTTTGACATGTATGGATAGCTTAGATCTAGGGCTACATTTTTGAATCATCAGCGGCTTCCTAGATTTAAAACTTGTGGAGAAAATTTCAAACTCGCAATACTATTTTCTTCCCGTCCATCCTCTGTGCGCATATTGCCGTATATTTATTGCTCCATGCCCGTGCAATTCCTGGCGGTATAGACTTGCTTTACTCATTCATAATGTCATGCAATATCAATCAGATGCAGTAATTTAGACATGTATGGATAGCTCAGATCTGCCGCTACATTTTGCATTCATCGGCGGCTTCCCAGAGTTAAAAGTTGTTGTGAAAAATTCAAACCTCGCAATGTTTATTTTCTTACCGGCCACCCACTGTGTGCATGTTACCGTCTATTTATTGCACCATGCCTGTCTAATTCCCTGGGGTATGGACTTGCTTTACTCTTTCATAATTTCTTGGAATATCAACCAAAGGCAGTAATTTTGACATGTATGGATAGCTTAGATCTAGGGCTACATTTTGCAATCATCGGCGGCTTCCCAGAGTTAAAAGTTGTTGTGAAAAATTCAAACCTCGGAATGTTTATTTTCTTCCCGGCCACCCTCTGTGTGCATATTACCCTCTATTTATTGCACCATGCCTGTCTAATTCCCTGGGGTATGGACTTGCTTTACTCATTCATAATTGCATGGAATATCAACCAAAGGCAGTAATTTTGACATGTATGGATAGCTTAGATCTGCCGCTACATTTTGCATTCATCGGCGGCTTCCCAGAGTTAAAAGTTGTTGTGAAAAATTCAAACCTCGCAATGTTTATTTTCTTACCGGCCACCCACTGTGTGCATGTTACCGTCTATTTATTGCACCATGCCTGTCTAATTCCCTGGGGTATGGACTTGCTTTACTCTTTCATAATTTCTTGGAATATCAACCAAAGGCAGTAATTTTGACATGTATGGATAGCTTAGATCTAGGGCTACATTTTGCAAGCATCGGCGGCTTCCCAGAGTTAAAAGTTGTTGTGAAAAATTCAAACCTCGCAATGTATATTTTCTTCCCGGCCACCCTCTGTGTGCGTATTACCGTCTATTTATTGCACCATGCCTGTTTAATTCCCTGGGGTATGGACTTGCTTTACTCATTCATAATTTCTTGGAATATCAACCAAAGGCAGTAATTTTGACATGTATGGATAGCTTAGATCTAGGGCTACATTTTGCAATCATCGGCGGCTTCCTAGAGTTAAAGGTTGTTGGGGAAAATTCAAACCTCGCAATGTTTATTTTCTTCCCGGCCACCCTCTGTGTGCATATTACCGTCTATTTATTGCACCATGCCTGTCTAATTCCCTGGGGTATGGACTTGCTTTACTCATTCATAATTGCATGGAATATCAACCAAAGGCAGTAATTTTGACATGTATGGATAGCTTAGATCTGGGGCTACATTTTGCATTCATTGGCGGCTTCCCAGAGTTAAAAGTTGTTGGGGAAAATTCAAACCTCGCAATGTTTATTTTCTTCCCGGCCACCCTCTGTGTGCATATTACCGTCTATTTATTGCACCATGCCTGTCTAATTCCCTGGGTATGGACTTGCTTTACTCATTCATAATTTCTTGGAATATCAACCAAAGGCAGTAATTTTGACATGTATGGATAGCTTAGATCTAGGGCTACATTTTGGAATCATCGGCGGCTTCCTAGAGTTAAAGGTTGTTGGGGAAAATTCAAACCTCGCAATGTTTATTTTCTTCCCGGCCACCCTCTGTGTGCATATTACCGTCTATTTATTGCACCATGCCTGTCTAATTCCCTGGGGTATGGACTTGCTTTACTCATTCATAATTGCATGGAATATCAACGAAAGGCAGTAATTTTGACATGTATGGATAGCTTAGATCTAGGGCTACATTTTGCAATCATCGGCGGCTTCCTAGATTTAGAACTTGTGGAGAAAATTTCAACCTCGCAATATTGTTTCTTCCCGCCCACCCTCTGTGTGCATATTGCAGTGTATTTATTGCCCCATGCCCGTGCAATTCCTGGCGGTATAGATTTGCTTTACTCATTCATAATGTCATGCAATATCAACCAAATGCAGTAATTTTGACATGAATGGATAGCTTAGATCTGCCGCTACATTTTGCAAGCATCGGCGGCTTCCCAGAGTTAAAAGTTGTTGTGAAAAATTCAAACCTCGCAATGTTTATTTTCTTACCGGCCACCCACTGTGTGCGTATTACCGTCTATCTATTGCACCATGCCTGTCTAATTCCCTGGGGTATGGACTTGCTTTACTCATTCATAATTTCTTGGAATATCAACCAAAGGCAGTAATTTTGACATGTATGGATAGCTTAGATCTAGGGCTACATTTTGCAATCATCGGCGGCTTCCTAGATTTAAAACCTTGTGGAGAAAATTTCAACCTCGCAATACTTTTTTCTTCCCGCCCATCCTCTGTGTGCATATTGCCGTATATTTATTGCTCCATGCCCGTGCAATTCCTGGCGGTATAGACTTGCTTTACTCATTCATAATGTCATGCAATATCAATCAAATGCAGTAATTTTGACATGTATGGATAGCTTAGATCTAGGGCTACATTTTGCATTCATTGGCGGCTTCCCAGAGTTAAAGGTTGTTGGGGAAAATTCAAACCTCGCAATGTTTATTTTCTTCCCGGCCACCCTCTGTGTGCATATTACCGTCTATTTATTGCACCATGCCTGTCGAATTCCCTGGGGTATGGACTTGCTTTACTCATTCATAATTTCTTGGAATATCAACCAAAGGCAGTAATTTTGACATGTATGGATAGCTTAGATCTAGGGCTACATTTTGCAATCATCGGCGGCTTCCCAGAGTTAAAAGTTGTTGTGAAAAATTCAAACCTCGCAATGTTTATTTTCTTCCCGGCCACCCTCTGTGTGCATATTACCGTCTATTTATTGCACCATGCCTGTCGAATTCCCTGGGGTATGGACTTGCTTTACTCATTCATAATTTCTTGGAATATCAACCAAAGAGTAATTTTGACATGTATGGATAGCTTAGATCTAGGGCAACATTTTGCAAGCATCGGCGGCTTCCCAGAGTTAAAAGTTGTTGTGAAAAATTCAAACCTCGCAATGTTTATTTTCTTCCCGGCCACCCTCTGTGTGCATATTACCGTCTATTTATTGCACCATGCCTGTCTAATTCCCTGGGGTATGGACTTGCTTTACTCATTCATAATTGCATGGAATATCAACCAAATGCAGTGATTTTGACATGTATGGATAGCTTAGATCTAGGGCTACATTTTATAATCATCGGCGGCTTCCTAGATTTAAAACTTGTGGAGAAAATTTCAACCTCGCAATATTTTGTTTCTTCCTGCCCATCCTCTGTGTGCATATTGCCGTATATGTATTGCTCCATGCCGGTGCAATTCCTGGCGGTATAGACTTGCTTTACTCATTCATAATGTCATGCAATATCAATCAAATGCAGTAATTTTGACATGTATGGATAGCTTAGATCTGCCGCTACATTTTGCATTCATCGGCGGCTTCCCAGAGTTAAAAGTTGTTGTGAAAAATTCAAACCTCGCAATGTTTATGTTCTTACCGGCCACCCACTGTGTGCATGTTACCGTCTATTTATTGCACCATGCCTGTCTAATTCCCTGGGGTATGGACTTGCTTTACTCATTGATAATTT
Organism: Hippasteria phrygiana; assembly: GCA_037893225.1. Lineage (NCBI taxonomy): Eukaryota > Metazoa > Echinodermata > Asteroidea > Valvatida > Goniasteridae > Hippasteria > Hippasteria phrygiana. The sequence continues at coordinate 1,503,077 of JAZGUH010000341.1, forward strand.
CTTGGAATATCAACCAAAGGCAGTAATTTTGACATGTATGGATAGCTTAGATCTAGGGCTACATTTTGCAAGCATCGGCGGCTTCCCAGAGTTAAAAGTTGTTGTGAAAAATTCAAACCTCGCAATGTATATTTTCTTTCCGGCCACCCTCTGTGTGCATATTACCGTCTATTTATTGGACCATGCCTGTCTAATTCCCTAGTGCATGGACTTGCTTTACTCATTCATAATTGCATGGAATATCAACCAAAGGCAGTAATTTTGACATGTATGGATAGCTTAGATCTGCCGCTACATTTTGCATTCATCGGCGGCTTCCCAGAGTTAAAAGTTGTTGTGAAAAATTCAAACCTCGCAATGTTTATTTTCTTACCGGCCACCCACTGTGTGCATATTACCGTCTATTTATTGCACCATGCCTGTCTAATTCCCTGGGGTATGGACTTGCTTTACTCATTCATAATTTCTTGGAATATCAACCAAAGGCAGTAATTTTGACATGTATGGATAGCTTAGATCTAGGGCTACATTTTGCAATCATCGGCGGCTTCCTAGATTTAAAACCTTGTGGAGAAAATTTCAACCTCGCAATACTTTTTTCTTCCCGCCCATCCTCTGTGTGCATATTGCCGTATATTTATTGCTCCATGCCCGTGCAATTCCTGGCGGTATAGACTTGCTTTACTCATTCATAATGTCATGCAATATCAATCAAATGCAGCAATTTTGACATGTATGGATAGCTTAGATCTAGGGCTACATTTTGCATTCATTGGCGGCTTCCCAGAGTTAAAGGTTGTTGGGGAAAATTCAAACCTCGCAATGTTTATTTTCTTCCCGGCCACCCTCTGTGTGCATATTACCGTCTATTTATTGCACCATGCCTGTCGAATTCCCTGGGGTATGGACTTGCTTTACTCATTCATAATTTCTTGGAATATCAACCAAAGAGTAATTTTGACATGTATGGATAGCTTAGATCTAGGGCAACATTTTGCAAGCATCGGCGGCTTCCCAGAGTTAAAAGTTGTTGTGAAAAATTCAAACCTCGCAATGTTTATTTTCTTCCCGGCCACCCTCTGTGTGCATATTACCGTCTATTTATTGCACCATGCCTGTCTAATTCCCTGGGGTATGGACTTGCTTTACTCATTCATAATTTCTTGGAATATCAACCAAAGGCAGCAATTTTGACATGTATGGGTGGCTTAGATCTAGGGCTACATTTTGGAATCATCGGCGGCTTCCTAGATTTAAAACTTGTGGAGAAAATTTCAACCTCGCAATATTTTATTCTTCCCGCCCATCCTCTGTGTGCATATTACCGTCTATTTATTGGACCATGCCTGTCTAATTCCCTGGTGCATGGACTTGCTTTACTCATTCATAATTGCATGGAATATCAACCAAAGGCAGTAATTTTGACATGTATGGATAGCTTAGATCTGCCGCTACATTTTGCATTCATCGGCGGCTTCCCAGAGTTAAAAGTTGTTGTGAAAAATTCAAACCTCGCAATGTTTATTTTCTTACCGGCCACCCACTGTGTGCATATTACCGTCTATTTATTGCACCATGCCTGTCTAATTCCCTGGGGTATGGACTTGCTTCACTCATTCATAATTGCATGGAATATCAACCAAAGGCAGTAATTTTGACATGTATGGATAGCTTAGATCTAGGACTACATTTTGGAATCATCGGCGGCTTCCTAGATATAAAACTTGTGGAGAAAATTTCAACCTCGCAATATTTTGTTCTTCCTGCTCATCCTCTGTGTGCATATTGCCGTATATTTATTGCTCCATGCCCGTGCAATTCCTGGCGGTATAGACTTGCTTTACTCATTCATAATGTCATGCAATATCAATCAAATGCAGTAATTTTGACATGTATGGATAGCTTAGATCTGCCGCTACATTTTGCATTCATCGGCGGCTTCCCAGAGTTAAAAGTTGTTGTGAAAAATTCAAACCTCGCAATGTTTATTTTCTTACCGGCACCCACTGTGTGCATATTACCGTCTATTTATTGCACCATGCCTGTCTAATTCCCTGGGGTATGGACTTGCTTTACTCATTCATAATTTCTTGGAATATCAACCAAAGGCAGCAATTTTGACATGTATGGGTAGCTTAGATCTAGGGCTACATTTTGGAATCATCGGCGGCTTCCTAGATTTAAAACTTGTGGAGAAAATTTCAACCTGGCAATATTTTATTCTTCCCGCCCATCCTCTGTGTGCATATTGCCGTATATGTATTGCTCCATGCCCGTGCAATTCCTGGCGGTATAGACTTGCTTTACTCATGCATAATGTCATGCAATATCAATCAAATGCAGTAATTTTGACATGTATGGATAGCTTAGATCTGCCGCTACATTTTGCATTCATCGGCGGCTTCCCAGAGTTAAAAGTTGTTGTGAAAAATTCAAACCTCGCAATGTTTATTTTCTTCCCGGCCACCCTCTGTGTGCATATTACCGTCTATTTATTGCACCATGCCTGTCTAATTCCCTGGGGTATGGACTTGCTTTACTCATTCATAATTTCTTGGAATATCAACCAAAGACAGTAATTTTGACATGTATGGATAGCTTAGATCTAGGGCTACATTTTGCAAGCATCGGCGGCTTCCCAGAGTTAAAAGTTGTTGTGAAAAATTCAAACCTCGCAATGTTTATTTTCTTCCCGGCCACCCTCTGTGTGCATATTACCGTCTATTTATTGGACCATGCCTGTCTAATTCCCTGGTGCATGGACTTGCTTTACTCATTCATAATTGCATGGAATATCAACCAAAGGCAGTAATTTTGACATGTATGGATAGCTTAGATCTGCCGCTACATTTTGCATTCATCGGCGGCTTCCCAGAGTTAAAAGTTGTTGTGAAAAATTCAAACCTCGCAATGTTTATTTTCTTACCGGCCACCCACTGTGTGCATATTACCGTCTATTTATTGCACCATGCCTGTCTAATTCCCTGGGGTATGGACTTGCTTCACTCATTCATAATTGCATGGAATATCAACCAAAGGCAGTAATTTTGACATGTATGGATAGCTTAGATCTAGGACTACATTTTGGAATCATCGGCGGCTTCCTAGATATAAAACTTGTGGAGAAAATTTCAACCTCGCAATATTTTGTTCTTCCTGCCAATCCTCAGTGTGCATATTGCCGTATATTTATTGCTCCATGCCCGTGCAAATCCTGGCGGTATAGACTTGCTTTACTCATTCATAATGTCATGCAATATCAATCAAATGCAGTAATTTTGACATGTATGGATAGCTTAGATCTGCCGCTACATTTTGCATTCATCGGCGGCTTCCCAGAGTTAAAAGTTGTTGTGAAAAATTCAAACCTCGCAATGTTTATTTTCTAACCGGCCACCCACTGTGTGCGTATTACCGTCTATCTATTGCACCATGCCTGTCTAATTCCCTGGGGTATGGACTTGCTTTACTCATTCATAATTTCTTGGAATATCAACCAAAGACAGTAATTTTGACATGTATGGATAGCTTAGATCTAGGGCTACATTTTGCAATCATCGGCGGCTTCCTAGATTTAAAACCTTGTGGAGAAAATTTCAAACTCGCAATACTTTTTTCTTCCCGCCCATCCTCTGTGTGCATATTGCCGTATATGTATTGCTCCATGCCCGTGCAATTCCTGGCGGTATAGACTTGCTTTACTCATTCATAATGTCATGCAATATCAATCAAATGCAGCAATTTTGACATGTATGGATAGCTTAGATCTAGGGCTACATTTTGCATTCATTGGCGGCTTCCCAGAGTTAAAGGTTGTTGGGGAAAATTCAAACCTCGCAATGTTTATTTTCTTCCCGGCCACCCTCTGTGTGCATATTACCGTCTATTTATTGCACCATGCCTGTCGAATTCCCTGGGGTATGGACTTGCTTTACTCATTCATAATTTCTTGGAATATCAACCAAAGAGTAATTTTGACATGTATGGATAGCTTAGATCTAGGGCAACATTTTGCAAGCATCGGCGGCTTCCCAGAGTTAAAAGTTGTTGTGAAAAATTCAAACCTCGCAATGTTTATTTTCTTCCCGGCCACCCTCTGTGTGCATATTACCGTCTATTTATTGCACCATGCCTGTCTAATTCCCTGGGGTATGGACTTGCTTTACTCATTCATAATTGCATGGAATATCAACCAAATGCAGTAATTTTGACATGTATGGATAGCTTAGATCTAGGGCTACATTTTAGAATCATCGGCGGCTTCCTAGATTTAAAACTTGTGGAGAAAATTTCAACCTCGCAATATTTTGTTTCTTCCTGCCCATCCTCTGTGTGCATATTGCCGTATATGTATTGCTCCATGCCGGTGCAATTCCTGGCGGTATAGACTTGCTTTACTCATTCATAATGTCATGCAATATCAATCAAATGCAGTAATTTTGACATGTATGGATAGCTTAGATCTGCCGCTACATTTTGCATTCATCGGCGGCTTCCCAGAGTTAAAAGTTGTTGTGAAAAATTCAAACCTCGCAATGTTTATGTTCTTACCGGCCACCCACTGTGTGCATGTTACCGTCTATTTATTGCACCATGCCTGTCTAATTCCCTGGGGTATGGACTTGCTTTACTCATTGATAATTTCTTGGAATATCAACCAAAGGCAGTAATTTTGACATGTATGGATAGCTTAGATCTAGGGCTACATTTTGCAAGCATCGGCGGCTTCCCAGAGTTAAAAGTTGTTGTGAAAAATTCAAACCTCGCAATGTATATTTTCTTTCCGGCCACCCTCTGTGTGCATATTACCGTCTATTTATTGGACCATGCCTGTCTAATTCCCTGGTGCATGGACTTGCTTTACTCATTCATAATTGCATGGAATATCAACCAAAGGCAGTAATTTTGACATGTATGGATAGCTTAGATCTGCCGCTACATTTTGCATTCATCGGCGGCTTCCCAGAGTTAAAAGTTGTTGTGAAAAATTCAAACCTCGCAATGTTTATTTTCTTCCCGGCCACCCTCTGTGTGCATATTACCGTCTATTTATTGCACCATGCCTGTCTAATTCCATGGGGTATGGACTTGCTTTACTCATTCATAATTGCATGGAATATCAACCAAATGCAGTAATTTTGACATGTATGGATAGCTTAGATCTAGGGCTACATTTTAGAATCATCGGCGGCTTCCTAGATTTAAAACTTGTAGAGAAAATTTCAACCTCGCAATATTTTGTTTCTTCCTGCCCATCCTCTGTGTGCATATTGCCGTATATGTATTGCTCCATGCCCGTGCAATTCCTGGCGGTATAGACTTGCTTTACTCATTCATAATGTCATGCAATATCAATCAAATGCAGCAATTTTGACATGTATGGATAGCTTAGATCTAGGGCTACATTTTGCATTCATTGGCGGCTTCCCAGAGTTAAAGGTTGTTGGGGAAAATTCAAACCTCGCAATGTTTATTTTCTTCCCGGCCACCCTCTGTGTGCATATTACCGTCTATTTATTGCACCATGCCTGTCGAATTCCCTGGGGTATGGACTTGCTTTACTCATTCATAATTTCTTGGAATATCAACCAAAGAGTAATTTTGACATGTATGGATAGCTTAGATCTAGGGCAACATTTTGCAAGCATCGGCGGCTTCCCAGAGTTAAAAGTTGTTGTGAAAAATTCAAACCTCGCAATGTTTATTTTCTTCCCGGCCACCCTCTGTGTGCATATTACCGTCTATTTATTGCACCATGCCTGTCTAATTCCCTGGGGTATGGACTTGCTTTACTCATTGATAATTTCTTGGAATATCAACCAAAGGCAGTAATTTCGACATGTATGGATAGCTTAGATCTAGGGCTACATTTTGCAAGCATCGGCGGCTTCCCAGAGTTAAAAGTTGTTGTGAAAAATTCAAACCTCGCAATGTATATTTTCTTTCCGGCCACCCTCTGTGTGCATATTACCGTATATTTATTGGACCATGCCTGTCTAATTCCCTGGGGTATGGACTTGCTTTACTCATTCATAATTGCATGGAATATCAACCAAAGGCAGTAATTTTGACATGTATGGATAGCTTAGATCTGCCGCTACATTTTGCATTCATCGGCGGCTTCCCAGAGTTAAAAGTTGTTGTGAAAAATTCAAACCTCGCAATGTTTATTTTCTTACCGGCCACCCACTGTGTGCATATTACCGTCTATTTATTGCACCATGCCTGTCTAATTCCCTGGGGTATGGACTTGCTTCACTCATTCATAATTTCTTGGAATATCAACCAAAGGCAGTAATTTTGACATGTATGGATAGCTTAGATCTAGGGCTACATTTTGGAATCATCGGCGGCTTCCTAGATTTAAAAGTTGTGGAGAAAATTTCAACCTCGCAATATTTTGTTCTTCCTGCCCATCCTCTGTGTGCATATTGCCGTATATTTATTGCTCCATGCCCGTGCAATTCCTGGCGGTATAGACTTGCTTTACTCATTCATAATGTCATGCAATATCAATCAAATGCAGTAATTTTGACATGTATGGATAGCTTAGATCTGCCGCTACATTTTGCATTCATCGGCGGCTTCCCAGAGTTAAAAGTTGTTGTGAAAAATTCAAACCTCGCAATGTTTATTTTCTTCCCGGCCACCCTCTGTGTGCATATTACCGTCTATTTATTGCACCATGCCTGTCTAATTCCCTGGGGTATGGACTTGCTTCACTCATTCATAATTGCATGGAATATCAACCAAAGGCAGTAATTTTGACATGTATGGATAGCTTAGATCTAGGGCTACATTTTGGAATCATCGGCGGCTTCCTAGATTTAAAAGTTGTGGGTAAAATTTCAACCTCGCAATATTTTGTTCTTCCTGCCCATCCTCTGTGTGCATATTGCCGTATATTTATTGCTCCATGCCCGTGCAATTCCTGGCGGTATAGACTTGCTTTACTCATTCATAATGTCATGCAATATCAATCAAATGCAGTAATTTTGACATGTATGGATAGCTTAGATCTGCCGCTACATTTTGCATTCATCGGCGGCTTCCCAGAGTTAAAAGTTGTTGTGAAAAATTCAAACCTCGCAATGTTTATTTTCTTACCGGCACCCACTGTGTGCATATTACCGTCTATTTATTGCACCATGCCTGTCTAATTCCCTGGGGTATGGACTTGCTTTACTCATTCATAATTTCTTGGAATATCAACCAAAGGCAGTAATTTTGACATGTATGGATAGCTTAGATCTAGGGCTACATTTTGGAATCATCGGCGGCTTCCTAGATTTAAAACTTGTGGAGAAAATTTCAACCTCGCAATATTTTATTCTTCCCGCCCATCCTCTGTGTGCATATTGCCGTATATGTATTGCTCCATGCCCGTGCAATTCCTGGCGGTATAGACTTGCTTTACTCATTCATAATGTCATGCAATATCAATCAAATGCAGTAATTTTGACATGTATGGATAGCTTAGATCTGCCGCTACATTTTGCATTCATCGGCGGCTTCCCAGAGTTAAAAGTTGTTGTGAAAAATTCAAACCTCGCAATGTTTATTTTCTTCCCGGCCACCCTCTGTGTGCATATTACCGTCTATTTATTGCACCATGCCTGTCTAATTCCCTGGGGTATGGACTTGCTTTACTCATTCATAATTGCATGGAATATCAACCAAATGCAGTAATTTTGACATGTATGGATAGCTTAGATCTAGGGCTACATTTTAGAATCATCGGCGGCTTCCTAGATTTAAAACTTGTGGAGAAAATTTCAACCTCGCAATATTTTGTTTCTTCCTGCCCATCCTCTGTGTGCATATTGCCGTATATGTATTGCTCCATGCCCGTGCAATTCCTGGCGGTATAGACTTGCTTTACTCATTCATAATGTCATGCAATATCAATCAAATGCAGTAATTTTGACATGTATGGATAGCTTAGATCTGCCGCTACATTTTGCATTCATCGGCGGCTTCCCAGAGTTAAAAGTTGTTGTGAAAAATTCAAACCTCGCAATGTTTATGTTCTTACCGGCCACCCACTGTGTGCATGTTACCGTCTATTTATTGCACCATGCCTGTCTAATTCCCTGGGGTATGGACTTGCTTTACTCATTGATAATTTCTTGGAATATCAACCAAAGGCAGTAATTTTGACATGTATGGATAGCTTAGATCTAGGGCTACATTTTGCAAGCATCGGCGGCTTCCCAGAGTTAAAAGTTGTTGTGAAAAATTCAAACCTCGCAATGTATATTTTCTTTCCGGCCACCCTCTGTGTGCATATTACCGTATATTTATTGGACCATGCCTGTCTAATTCCCTGGTGCATGGACTTGCTTTACTCATTCATAATTGCATGGAATATCAACCAAAGGCAGTAATTTTGACATGTATGGATAGCTTAGATCTGCCGCTACATTTTGCATTTATCGGCGGCTTCCCAGAGTTAAAAGTTGTTGTGAAAAATTCAAACCTCGCAATGTTTATTTTCTTACCGGCCACCCACTGTGTGCATATTACCGTCTATTTATTGCACCATGCCTGTCTAATTCCCTGGGGTATGGACTTGCTTCACTCATTCATAATTGCATGGAATATCAACCAAAGGCAGTAATTTTGACATGTATGGATAGCTTAGATCTAGGACTACATTTTGGAATCATCGGCGGCTTCCTAGATATAAAACTTGTGGAGAAAATTTCAACCTCGCAATATTTTGTTCTTCCTGCCCATCCTCTGTGTGCATATTGCCGTATATTTATTGCTCCATGCCCGTGCAATTCCTGGCGGTATAGACTTGCTTTACTCATTCATAATGTCATGCAATATCAATCAAATGCAGTAATTTTGACATGTATGGATAGCTTAGATCTGCCGCTACATTTTGCATTCATCGGCGGCTTCCCAGAGTTAAAAGTTGTTGTGAAAAATTCAAACCTCGCAATGTTTATTTTCTTCCCGGCCACCCTCTGTGTGCATATTACCGTCTATTTATTGCACCATGCCTGTCTAATTCCCTGGGGTATGGACTTGCTTTACTCATTCATAATTGCATGGAATATCAACCCAAGACAGTAATTTTGACATGTATGGATAGCTTAGATCTAGGGCTACATTTTGCAATCATCGGCGACTTCCTAGATTTAAAACTTGTGGCGAAAATTTCAACCTCGCAATGTTTATTTTCTTCCCGCCCACCCTCTGTGTGCATATTGCCGTATATTTATTGCTCCATGCCCGTGCAATTCCTGTCGGTATAGACTTGCTTTAATCATTCATAATGTCATGCAATATCAATCAAATGCAGTAATGTTGACATGTATTGATAGCTTAGATCTGCCGCTACATTTTGCAATCATCGGCGGCTTCCCAGAGTTAAAAGTTGTTGTGAAAAATTCAAACCTCGTAATGCTTATTTTCTTCCAGGCCACCATCTGTGTGCATATTACCGTCTATTTATTGCACCATGCCTGTCTAATTCCCTGGGGTATGGACTTGCTTTACTCATTCATAATTGCATGGAATATCAACCAAATGCAGTAATTTTGACATGTATGGATAGCTTATATCTGCCGCTACATTTTGCATTCATTGGCGGCTTCCCAGAGTTAAAGGTTGTTGGGGAAAATTCAAACCTCGCAATGTTTATTTTCTTCCCGGCCACCCTCTGTGTGCATATTACCGTCTATTTATTGCACCATGCCTGTCTAATTCCCTGGGGTATGGGCTTGCTTTACTCATTCATAATTTCTTGGAATATCAAACAAAGACAGTAATTTTGACATGTATGGATAGCTTATATCTAGGGCTACATTTTGCAATCATCGGCGGCTTCCTAGATTTAGAACTTGTGGAGAAAATGTCAACCTCGCAATATTTTTTCTTTCCGCCCACCCTCTGTGTGCATATTGCAGTGTATGTATTGCCCCATGCCCGTGCAATTCCTGGCGGTATAGATTTGCTTTACTCATTCATAATTGCATGCAATATCAATCAAATGCAGTAATTTTGACATGTATGGATAGCTTATATCTGCAGCTACATTTTGCATTCATTGGCGGCTTCCCAGAGTTAAAGGTTGTTGGGGAAAATTCAAACCTCGCAATGTTTATTTTCTTCCCGGCCACCCTCTGTGTGCATATTGCCGTATATGTATTGCTCCATGCCCGTGCAATTTACTCATTCATAATTTCATGCAATATCAACCAAAGGCAGTAATTTTGACATGTATGGATAGCTTAGACCTAGGGCTACATTTTGCATTCATTGGCGGCTTCCCAGAGTTAAAAGTTGTTGTGAAAAATTCAAACCCCGCAATGTTTATTTTCTTCCCGCCTACCCTCTGTGTGCATATTACCGTCTATTTATTGCACCTTGCCTGTCTAATTCCCTGGGGTATGGACTTCCTTTACTCATTCATAATTTCTTGGAATATCAACCAAAGGCAGTAATTTTGACATGTATGGATAGCTTAGATCTAGGGCTACATTTTGGAATCATCGGCGGCTTCCTAGATTTAAAACTTGTGGAGAAAATTTCAACCTCGCAATATTTTTTCTTCCCGCCCACCCTCTGTGTGCATATTGCCGTATACGTATTGCTCCATGCCCGTGCAATTCCTGGCGGTATAGACTTGCTTTACTCATTGATAATGTCATGCAATATCAATCAAATGCAGTAATTTTGACATGTATGGATATCTTAGATCTAGGGCTACATTTTGCAAGCATCGGCGGCTTCCCAGAGTTAAAAGTTGTTGTGAAAAATTCAAACCTCGTATTGCTTATTTTCTTCCAGGCCACCCTCTGTGTGCATATTACCGTCTATTTATTGCACCATGCCTGTCTAATTCCCTGTGGTATGGACTTGCTTTACTCATTCATAATTTCATGGAATATCAACCAAAGGCAGTAATTTTGACATGTATGGATAGCTTAGATCTCAGGCTACATTTTGCAATCATCGGCGGCTTCCTAGATTTAAAACTTGTGGAGAAAATTTCAACCTCGCAATATTTTTTCTTCCCGCCCACCCTCTGTGTGCATATTGCCGTATATGTATTGCTCCATGCCCGTGCAATTCCTGGCGGTATAGACTTGCTTTACTCATTGATAATGTCATGCAATATCAATCAAATGCAGTAATTTTGACATGTATGGATAGCTTAGATCTAGGGCTACATTTTGCAAGCATCGGCGGCTTCCCAGAGTTAAAAGTTGCTGTGAAAAATTCAAACCTCGTAATGCTTATTTTCTTCCAGGCCACCCTCTGTGTGCATATTACCGTCTATTTATTGCACCATGCCTGTCTAATTCCCTGGGGTATGGACTTGCTTCACTCATTCATAATTGCATGGAATATCAACCAAAGGCAGTAATTTTGACATGTATGGATAGCTTAGATCTAGGGCTACATTTTGGAATCATCGGCGGCTTCCTAGATTTAAAAGTTGTGGGTAAAATTTCAACCTCGCAATATTTTGTTCTTCCTGCCCATCCTCTGTGTGCATATTGCCGTATATTTATTGCTCCATGCCCGTGCAATTCCTGGCGGTATAGACTTGCTTTACTCATTCATAATGTCATGCAATATCAATCAAATGCAGTAATTTTGACATGTATGGATAGCTTAGATCTGCCGCTACATTTTGCATTCATCGGCGGCTTCCCAGAGTTAAAAGTTGTTGTGAAAAATTCAAACCTCGCAATGTTTATTTTCTTACCGGCACCCACTGTGTGCATATTACCGTCTATTTATTGCACCATGCCTGTCTAATTCCCTGGGGTATGGACTTGCTTTACTCATTCATAATTTCTTGGAATATCAACCAAAGGCAGTAATTTTGACATGTATGGATAGCTTAGATCTAGGGCTACATTTTGGAATCATCGGCGGCTTCCTAGATTTAAAACTTGTGGAGAAAATTTCAACCTCGCAATATTTTATTCTTCCCGCCCATCCTCTGTGTGCATATTGCCGTATATGTATTGCTCCATGCCCGTGCAATTCCTGGCGGTATAGACTTGCTTTACTCATTCATAATGTCATGCAATATCAATCAAATGCAGTAATTTTGACATGTATGGATAGCTTAGATCTGCCGCTACATTTTGCATTCATCGGCGGCTTCCCAGAGTTAAAAGTTGTTGTGAAAAATTCAAACCTCGCAATGTATATTTTCTTTCCGGCCACCCTCTGTGTGCATATTACCGTATATTTATTGGACCATGCCTGTCTAATTCCCTGGTGCATGGACTTGCTTTACTCATTCATAATTGCATGGAATATCAACCAAAGGCAGTAATGTTGACATGTATGGATAGCTTAGATCTGCCGCTACATTTTGCATTTATCGGCGGCTTCCCAGAGTTAAAAGTTGTTGTGAAAAATTCAAACCTCGCAATGTTTATTTTCTTACCGGCCACCCACTGTGTGCATATTACCGTCTATTTATTGCACCATGCCTGTCTAATTCCCTGGGGTATGGACTTGCTTCACTCATTCATAATTGCATGGAATATCAACCAAAGGCAGTAATTTTGACATGTATGGATAGCTTAGATCTAGGACTACATTTTGGAATCATCGGCGGCTTCCTAGATATAAAACTTGTGGAGAAAATTTCAACCTCGCAATATTTTGTTCTTCCTGCCCATCCTCTGTGTGCATATTGCCGTATATTTATTGCTCCATGCCCGTGCAATTCCTGGCGGTATAGACTTGCTTTACTCATTCATAATGTCATGCAATATCAATCAAATGCAGTAATTTTGACATGTATGGATAGCTTAGAACTGCCGCTACATTTTGCATTCATCGGCGGCTTCCCAGAGTTAAAAGTTGTTGTGAAAAATTCAAACCTCGCAATGTTTATTTTCTTACCGGCACCCACTGTGTGCATATTACCGTCTATTTATTGCACCATGCCTGTCTAATTCCCTGGGGTATGGACTTGCTTTACTCATTCATAATTTCTTGGAATATCAACCAAAGGCAGTAATTTTGACATGTATGGATAGCTTAGATCTAGGGCTACATTTTGGAATCATCGGCGGCTTCCTAGATTTAAAACTTGTGGAGAAAATTTCAACCTCGCAATATTTTATTCTTCCCGCCCATCCTCTGTGTGCATATTGCCGTATATGTATTGCTCCATGCCCGTGCAATTCCTGGCGGTATAGACTTGCTTTACTCATTCATAATGTCATGCAATATCAATCAAATGCAGTAATTTTGACATGTATGGATAGCTTAGATCTGCCGCTACATTTTGCATTCATCGGCGGCTTCCCAGAGTTAAAAGTTGTTGTGAAAAATTCAAACCTCGCAATGTTTATTTTCTTCCCGGCCACCCTCTGTGTGCATATTACCGTCTATTTATTGCACCATGCCTGTCTAATTCCCTGGGGTATGGACTTGCTTTACTCATTCATAATTGCATGGAATATCAACGAAAGGCAGTAATTTTGACATGTATGGATAGCTTAGATCTAGGGCTACATTTTGCAATCATCGGCGGCTTTCTAGATTTAGAACTTGTGGAGAAAATTTCAACCTCGCAATATTTTTTCTTCCCGCCCACCCTCTGTGTGCATATTGCAGTGTATTGATTGCCCCATGCCCGTGCAATTCCTGGCGGTATAGATTTGCTTTACTCATTCATAATGTCATGCAATATCAATCAAATGCAGTAATTTTGACATGTATGGATAGCTTAGATCTAGGGCTACATTTTGCATTCATCGGCGGCTTCCCAGAGTTAACAGTTGTTGTGAAAAATTCAAACCTCGCAATGTTTATTGTCTTACCGGCCACCCACTGTGTGCGTATTACCGTCTATCTATTGCACCATGCCTGTCTAATTCCCTGGGGTATGGACTTGCTTTACTCATTCATAATTTCTTGGAATATCAACCAAAGGCAGTAATTTTGACATGTATGGATAGCTTAGATCTAGGGCTACATTTTGCAAGCATCGGCGGCTTCCCAGAGTTAAAAGTTGTTGGGGAAAATTCAAACCTCGCAATGTTTATTTTCTTCCTGGCCACCCTCTGTGTGCATATTACCGTCTATTTATTGCACCATGCCTGTCTAATTCCCTGGGGTATGGACTTGCTTTACTCATTCATAATTGCATGGAATATCAACCCAAGACAGTAATTTTGACATGTATGGATAGCTTAGATCTAGGGCTACATTTTGCAATCATCGGCGACTTCCTAGATTTAAAACTTGTGGCGAAAATTTCAACCTCGCAATGTTTATTTTCTTCCCGCCCACCCTCTGTGTGCATATTGCCGTATATTTATTGCTCCATGCCCGTGCAATTCCTGTCGGTATAGACTTGCTTTAATCATTCATAATGTCATGCAATATCAATCAAATGCAGTAATGTTGACATGTATTGATAGCTTAGATCTGCCGCTACATTTTGCATTCATTGGCGGCTTCCCAGAGTTAAAGGTTGTTGGGGAAAATTCAAACCTCGCAATGTTTATTTTCTTCCCGGCCACCCTCTGTGTGCATATTACCGTCTATTTATAGCACCATGCCTGTCTAATTCCCTGGGGTGGGTATGGGCTTGCTTTACTCATTCATAATTGCATGGAATATCAACCAAAGGCAGTAATTTTGACATGTATGGATAGCTTAGATCTAGGGCTACATTTTGCATTCATCGGCGGCTTCCCAGATTTAAAAGTTGTTGTGAAAAATTCAAACCTCGCAATGTTTATTTTCTTCCCGGCCACCCTCTGTGTGCATATAACCGTCTATTTATTGCACCATGCCTGTCTAATTCCCTGGGGTTATGGACTTGCTTTACTAATTCATAATTGCATGGAATATCAACCAAAGGCAGTAATTTTGACATGTATGGATAGCTTAGATCTAGGGCTACATTTTGCAATCATCGGCGGCTTCCCAGAGTTAAAGGTTGTTGGGGAAAATTCAAACCTCGCAATGTTTATTTTCTTCCCGGCCACCATCTGTGTGCATATTGCCGTATATGTATTGCTCCATGCCCGTGCAATTTACTCATTCATAATTGCATGGAATATCAACCAAAGGCAGTAATTTTGACATGTATGGATAGCTTAGATCTAGGGCTACATTTTGCAATCATCGGCGGCTTCCTAGATTTAGAACTTGTGGAGAAAATGTCAACCTCGCAATATTTTTTCTTTCCGCCCACCCTCTGTGTGCATATTGCAGTGTATGTATTGCCCCATGCCCGTGCAATTCCTGGCGGTATAGATTTGCTTTACTCATTCATAATTGCATGCAATATCAATCAAATGCAGTAATTTTGACATGTATGGATAGCTTATATCTGCCGCTACATTTTGCATTCATTGGCGGCTTCCCAGAGTTAAAGGTTGTTGGGGAAAATTCAAACCTCGCAATGTTTATTTTCTTCCCGGCCACCCTCTGTGTGCATATTACCGTCTATTTATTGCACCATGCCTGTCTAATTCCCTGGGGTATGGGCTTGCTTTACTCATTCATAATTTCTTGGAATATCAAACAAAGACAGTAATTTTGACATGTATGGATAGCTTATATCTAGGGCTACATTTTGCAATCATCGGCGGCTTCCTAGATTTAGAACTTGTGGAGAAAATGTCAACCTCGCAATATTTTTTCTTTCCGCCCACCCTCTGTGTGCATATTGCAGTGTATGTATTGCCCCATGCCCGTGCAATTCCTGGCGGTATAGATTTGCTTTACTCATTCATAATTGCATGCAATATCAATCAAATGCAGTAATTTTGACATGTATGGATAGCTTATATCTGCAGCTACATTTTGCATTCATTGGCGGCTTCCCAGAGTTAAAGGTTGTTGGGGAAAATTCAAACCTCGCAATGTTTATTTTCTTCCCGGCCACCCTCTGTGTGCATATTGCCGTATATGTATTGCTCCATGCCCGTGCAATTTACTCATTCATAATTTCATGCAATATCAACCAAAGGCAGTAATTTTGACATGTATGGATAGCTTAGACCTAGGGCTACATTTTGCATTCATTGGCGGCTTCCCAGAGTTAAAAGTTGTTGTGAAAAATTCAAACCCCGCAATGTTTATTTTCTTCCCGCCTACCCTCTGTGTGCATATTACCGTCTATTTATTGCACCTTGCCTGTCTAATTCCCTGGGGTATGGACTTCCTTTACTCATTCATAATTGCATGGAATATCAACCAAAGGCAGTAATTTTGACATGTATGGATAGCTTAGATCTAGGGCTACATTTTGCAATCATCGGCGGCTTCCTAGATTTAGAACTTGTGGAGAAAATGTCAACCTCGCAATATTTTTTCTTTCCGCCCACCCTCTGTGTGCATATTGCAGTGTATGTATTGCCCCATGCCCGTGCAATTCCTGGCGGTATAGATTTGCTTTACTCATTCATAATTGCATGCAATATCAATCAAATGCAGTAATTTTGACATGTATGGATAGCTTATATCTGCCGCTACATTTTGCATTCATTGGCGGCTTCCCAGAGTTAAAGGTTGTTGGGGAAAATTCAAACCTCGCAATGTTTATTTTCTTCCCGGCCACCCTCTGTGTGCATATTACCGTCTATTTATTGCACCATGCCTGTCTAATTCCCTGGGGTATGGGCTTGCTTTACTCATTCATAATTTCTTGGAATATCAACCAAAGGCAGTAATTTTGACATGTATGGATAGCTTAGATCTAGGGCTACATTTTGGAATCATCGGCGGCTTCCTAGATTTAAAACTTGTGGAGAAAATTTCAACCTCGCAATATTTTTTCTTCCCGCCCACCCTCTGTGTGCATATTGCCGTATACGTATTGCTCCATGCCCGTGCAATTCCTGGCGGTATAGACTTGCTTTACTCATTGATAATGTCATGCAATATCAATCAAATGCAGTAATTTTGACATGTATGGATATCTTAGATCTAGGGCTACATTTTGCAAGCATCGGCGGCTTCCCAGAGTTAAAAGTTGTTGTGAAAAATTCAAACCTCGTAATGCTTATTTTCTTCCAGGCCACCCTCTGTGTGCATATTACCGTCTATTTATTGCACCATGCCTGTCTAATTCCCTGTGGTATGGACTTGCTTTACTCATTCATAATTTCATGGAATATCAACCAAAGGCAGTAATTTTGACATGTATGGATAGCTTAGATCTCAGGCTACATTTTGCAATCATCGGCGGCTTCCTAGATTTAAAACTTGTGGAGAAAATTTCAACCTCGCAATATTTTTTCTTCCCGCCCACCCTCTGTGTGCATATTGCCGTATATGTATTGCTCCATGCCCGTGCAATTCCTGGCGGTATAGACTTGCTTTACTCATTGATAATGTCATGCAATATCAATCAAATGCAGTAATTTTGACATGTATGGATAGCTTAGATCTAGGGCTACATTTTGCAAGCATCGGCGGCTTCCCAGAGTTAAAAGTTGCTGTGAAAAATTCAAACCTCGTAATGCTTATTTTCTTCCAGGCCACCCTCTGTGTGCATATTACCGTCTATTTATTGCACCATGCCTGTCTAATTCCCTGGGGTATGGACTTGCTTTACTCATTCATAATTGCATGGAATATCAACCAAATGCAGTAATTTTGACATGTATGGATAGCTTAGATCTGCCGCTACATTTTGCATTGATTGGCGGCTTCCCAGAGTTAAAGGTTGTTGGGGAAAATTCAAACCTCGCAATGTTTATTTTCTTCCCGGCCACCCTCTGTGTGCATATTACCGTCTATTTATTGCACCATGCCTGTCTAATTCCCTGGGGTGGGTATGGACTTGCTTTACTCATTCATAATTGCATGGAATATCAACCAAAGGCAGTAATTTTGACATGTATGGATAGCTTAGATCTAGGGCTACATTTTGCATTCATCGGCGGCTTCCCAGATTTAAAAGTTGTTGTGAAAAATTCAAACCTCGCAATGTTTATTTTCTTCCCGGCCACCCTCTGTGTGCATATTACCGTCTATTTATTGCACCATGCCTGTCTAATTCCCTGGGGTATGGACTTGCTTTACTCATTCATAATTGCATGGAATATCAACCAAAGGCAGTAATTTTGACATGTATGGATAGCTTAGATCTAGGGCTACATTTTGCAATCATCGGCGGCTTCCCAGAGTTAAAAGTTGTTGTGAAAAATTCAAACCTCGCAATGTTTATTTTCTTCCCGGCCACCCTCTGTGTGCATATTGCCGTATATGTATTGCTCCATGCCCGTGCAATTTACTCATTCATAATTTCATGCAATATCAACCAAAGGCAGTAATTTTGACATGTATGGATAGCTTAGACCTAGGGCTACATTTTGCATTCATTGGCGGCTTCCCAGAGTTAAAAGTTGTTGTGAAAAATTCAAACCTCGTAATGCTTATTTTCTTCCAGGCCACCCTCTGTGTGCATATTACCGTCTATTTATTGCACCATGCCTGTCTAATTCCCTGTGGTATGGACTTGCTTTACTCATTCATAATTTCATGGAATATCAACCAAAGGCAGTAATTTTGACATGTATGGATAGCTTAGATCTCAGGCTACATTTTGCAATCATCGGCGGCTTCCTAGATTTAAAACTTGTGGAGAAAATTTCAACCTCGCAATATTTTTTCTTCCCGCCCACCCTCTGTGTGCATATTGCCGTATATGTATTGCTCCATGCCCGTGCAATTCCTGGCGGTATAGACTTGCTTTACTCATTGATAATGTCATGCAATATCAATCAAATGCAGTAATTTTGACATGTATGGATAGCTTAGATCTAGGGCTACATTTTGCAAGCATCGGCGGCTTCCCAGAGTTAAAAGTTGCTGTGAAAAATTCAAACCTCGTAATGCTTATTTTCTTCCAGGCCACCCTCTGTGTGCATATTACCGTCTATTTATTGCACCATGCCTGTCTAATTCCCTGGGGTATGGACTTGCTTTACTCATTCATAATTGCATGGAATATCAACCAAATGCAGTAATTTTGACATGTATGGATAGCTTAGATCTGCCGCTACATTTTGCATTGATTGGCGGCTTCCCAGAGTTAAAGGTTGTTGGGGAAAATTCAAACCTCGCAATGTTTATTTTCTTCCCGGCCACCCTCTGTGTGCATATTACCGTCTATTTATTGCACCATGCCTGTCTAATTCCCTGGGGTGGGTATGGACTTGCTTTACTCATTCATAATTGCATGGAATATCAACCAAAGGCAGTAATTTTGACATGTATGGATAGCTTAGATCTAGGGCTACATTTTGCATTCATCGGCGGCTTCCCAGATTTAAAAGTTGTTGTGAAAAATTCAAACCTCGCAATGTTTATTTTCTTCCCGGCCACCCTCTGTGTGCATATTACCGTCTATTTATTGCACCATGCCTGTCTAATTCCCTGGGGTATGGACTTGCTTTACTCATTCATAATTGCATGGAATATCAACCAAAGGCAGTAATTTTGACATGTATGGATAGCTTAGATCTAGGGCTACATTTTGCAATCATCGGCGGCTTCCCAGAGTTAAAAGTTGTTGTGAAAAATTCAAACCTCGCAATGTTTATTTTCTTCCCGGCCACCCTCTGTGTGCATATTGCCGTATATGTATTGCTCCATGCCCGTGCAATTTACTCATTCATAATTTCATGCAATATCAACCAAAGGCAGTAATTTTGACATGTATGGATAGCTTAGACCTAGGGCTACATTTTGCATTCATTGGCGGCTTCCCAGAGTTAAAAGTTGTTGTGAAAAATTCAAACCCCGCAATGTTTATTTTCTTCCCGCCTACCCTCTGTGTGCATATTACCGTCTATTTATTGCACCTTGCCTGTCTAATTCCCTGGGGTATGGACTTGCTTTACTCATTCATAATTGCATGGAATATCAACCAAAGGCAGTAGTTTTGACATGTATAGATAGCTTAGATCTAGGGCTACATTTTGCAATCATCGGCGGCTTCCTAGATTTAAAACTTGTGGAGAAAATTTCAACCTCGCAATATTGTTTTCTTCCCGCCCATTCTCTGTGTGCATATTGCCGTATATTTATTGCTCCACGCCCGTGCAATTCCTGGCGGTATAGACTTGCTTTACTCATTCATAATGTCATGCAATTTCAATCAAATGCAGTACTTTTGACATGTATGGGTAGCTTAGATCCGCCGCTACATTTTGCAATCATCGGCGGCTTCCCAGAGTTAAAAGTTGTTGTGAAAATTTCAACCTCGCAATATTTGTTTCTTCCCGCCCATTCTCTGTGTGCATATTGCCGTATATTTATTGCTCCATGCCCGTGCAATTCCTGGCGGTATAGACTTGCTTTACTCATTCATAATGTCATGCAATATCAATCAAATGCAGTAATTTTGACATGTATGGGTAGCTTAGATCCGCCGCTACATTTTGCAATCATCGGCGGCTTCCCAGAGTTAAAAGTTGTTGTGAAAAATTCAAACCTCGCAATGTGTATTTTCTTCCCGCCTACCCTCTGTGTGCATATTACCGTCTATTTATTGCCCCATGCCCGTGCAATTCCTGGCGGTATAGATTTGCTTTACTCATTCATAATTGCATGCAATATCAATCAAATGCAGTAATTTTGACATGTATGGATAGCTTAGATCTGCCGCTACATTTTGCATTCATTGGCGGCTTCCCAGAGTTAAAGGTTGTTGGGGAAAATTCAAACCTCGCAATGTTTATTTTCTTCCCGGCCACCCTCTGTGTGCATATTACCGTCTATTTATTGCACCATGCCTGTCTCATTCCCTGGGGTATGGACTTGCTTTACTCATTCATAATTTCTAGGAATATCAACCAAAGACAGTAATTTTGACATGTATGGATAGCTTAGATCTAGGGCTACATTTTGCAATCATCGGCGGCTTCCTAGATTTAAAATTTGTTGTGAAAATTTCAACCTCGCAATATTTGTTTCTTCCCGCCCATTCTCTGTGTGGATATTGCCGTATATTTATTGCTCCATGCCCGTGCAATTCCTGGCGGTATAGACTTGCTTTACTCATTCATAATGTCATGCAATATCAATCAAATGCAGTAATTTTGACATGTATGGGTAGCTTAGATCCGCCGCTACATTTTGCATTCATCGGCGGCTTCCCAGAGTTAAAAGTTGTTGTGAAAAATTCAAACCTCGCAATGTTTATTTTCTTCCCGGCCACCCTCTGTGTGCATATTACCGTCTATTTATTGCACCATGCCTGTCTAATTCCCTGGGGTATGGACTTGCTTTACTCATTCATAATTGCATGGAATATCAACCAAAGGCAGTAATTTTGACATGTATGGATAGCTTAGATCTAGGGCTACATTTTGCAATCATCGGCGGCTTCCTAGATTTAGAACTTGTGGAGAAAATGTCAACCTCGCAATATTTTTTCTTTCCGCCCACCCTCTGTGTGCATATTGCAGTGTATGTATTGCCCCATGCCCGTGCAATTCCTGGCGGTATAGATTTGCTTTACTCATTCATAATTGCATGCAATATCAATCAAATGCAGTAATTTTGACATGTATGGATAGCTTATATCTGCAGCTACATTTTGCATTCATTGGCGGCTTCCCAGAGTTAAAGGTTGTTGGGGAAAATTCAAACCTCGCAATGTTTATTTTCTTCCCGGCCACCCTCTGTGTGCATATTGCCGTATATGTATTGCTCCATGCCCGTGCAATTTACTCATTCATAATTTCATGCAATATCAACCAAAGGCAGTAATTTTGACATGTATGGATAGCTTAGACCTAGGGCTACATTTTGCATTCATTGGCGGCTTCCCAGAGTTAAAAGTTGTTGTGAAAAATTCAAACCCCGCAATATTTATTTTCTTCCCGCCTACCCTCTGTGTGCATATTACCGTCTATTTATTGCACCTTGCCTGTCTAATTCCCTGGGGTATGGACTTCCTTTACTCATTCATAATTGCATGGAATATCAACCAAAGGCAGTAATTTTGACATGTATGGATAGCTTAGATCTAGGGCTACATTTTGCAATCATCGGCGGCTTCCTAGATTTAGAACTTTTGGAGAAAATGTCTACCTTGCAATATTTTTTCTTTCCGCCCACCCTCTGTGTGCATATTGCAGTGTATGTATTGCCCCATGCCCGTGCAATTCCTGGCGGTATAGATTTGCTTTACTCATTCATAATTGCATGCAATATCAATCAAATGCAGTAATTTTGACATGTATGGATAGCTTAGATCTGCCGCTACATTTTGCATTCATTGGCGGCTTCCCAGAGTTAAAGGTTGTTGGGGAAAATTCAAACCTCGCAATGTTTATTTTCTTCCCGGCCACCCTCTGTGTGCATATTACCGTCTATTTATTGCACCATGCCTGTCTAATTCCCTGGGGTATGGACTTGCTTTACTCATTCATAATTTCTAGGAATATCAACCAAAGACAGTAATTTTGACATGTATGGATAGCTTAGATCTAGGGCTACATTTTGCAATCATCGGCGGCTTCCTAGATTTAAAATTTGTTGTGAAAATTTCAACCTCGCAATATTTTTTTCTTCCCGCCCATTCTCTGTGTGGATATTGCCGTATATTTATTGCTCCATGCCCGTGCAATTCCTGGCGGTATAGACTTGCTTTACTCATTCATAATGTCATGCAATATCAATCAAATGCAGTAATTTTGACATGTATGGGTAGCTTAGATCCGCCGCTACATTTTGCATTCATCGGCGGCTTCCCAGAGTTAAAAGTTGTTGTGAAAAATTCAAACCTCGCAATGTTTATTTTCTTCCCGGCCACCCTCTGTGTGCATATTACCGTCTATTTATTGCACCATGCCTGTCTAATTCCCTGGGGTATGGACTTGCTTTACTCATTCATAATTGCATGGAATATCAACCAAAGGCAGTAATTTTGACATGTATGGATAGCTTAGATCTAGGGCTACATTTTGCATTCATCGGCGGCTTCCCAGAGTTAAAAGTTGTTGGGGAAAATTCAAACCTCGCAATGTTTATTTTCTTCCCGGCCACCCTCTGTGTGCATATTACCGTCTATTTATTGCACCATGCTTGTCTAATTCCCTGGGGTATGGACTTGCTTTACTCATTCATAATTTCTTTGAATATCAACCAAAGACAGTAATTTTGACATGTATGGATAGCTTAGATCTGCCGCTACATTTTGCATTCATTGGCGGCTTCCCAGAGTTAAAGGTTGTTGGGGAAAATTCAAACCTCGCAATGTTTATTTTCTTCCCGGCCACCCTCTGTGTGCATATTACCGTCTATTTATTGCACAATGCCTGTCTAATTCCCTGGGGTATGGACTTGCTTTACTCATTCATAATTTCTAGGAATATCAACCAAAGACAGTAATTTTGACATGTATGGATAGCTTAGATCTAGGGCTACATTTTGGAATCATCGGCGGCTTCCTAGATTTAGAACATGTGGAGAAAATTTCAACCTCGCAATA
Source organism: Hippasteria phrygiana (assembly GCA_037893225.1). NCBI lineage: Eukaryota > Metazoa > Echinodermata > Asteroidea > Valvatida > Goniasteridae > Hippasteria > Hippasteria phrygiana. The sequence goes on from JAZGUH010000341.1 coordinate 1,526,538, forward strand.
TTGTTTTCTTCCTCCCTATCCTCTGTGTGCATATTGCCGTATATTTATTGCTCCATGCCCGTGCAATTCCTGGCGGTATAGACTTGCTTTACTCATTCATAATGTCATGCAATATCAATCAAATGCAGTAATTTTGACATGTATGGATAGCTTAGATCTGCCGCTACATTTTGCATTCATCGGCGGCTTCCCAGAGTTAAAAGTTGTTGTGAAAAATTCAAAACTCGCAATGTTTATTTTCTTACCGGCCACCCACTGTGTGCATATTACCGTCTATTTATTGCACCATGCCTGTCTAATTCCCTGGGGTTTGGACTTGCTTTACTCATTCATAATTTCTTGGAATATCAACCAAAGGCAGTAATTTTGACATGTATGGATAGCTTAGATCTAGGGCTACATTTTGCAATCATCGGCGGCTTCCCAGAGTTAAAAGTTGTTGTGAAAAATTTAAACCTCACAATGTTTATTTTCTTCCCGGCCACCCTCTGTGTGCATATTACCGTCTATTTATTGCACCATGCCTGTCTAATTCCCTGGGGTAGGGACTTGCTTTACTCATTCATAATTGCATGGAATATCAACCAAAGGCAGTAATTTTGACATGTATGGATAGCTTAGATCTAGGGCTACATTTTGCATTCATCGGCGGCTTCCCAGAGTTAAAAGTTGTTGGGGAAAATTCAAACCTCGCAATGTGTATTTTCTCTCCGGCCACCCTCTGTGTGCATATTACCGTCTATTTATTGCACCATGCCTGTCTAATTCCCTGGGGTATGGACTTGCTTTACTCATTCATAATTGCATGGAATATCAACCTAAGGCAGTAATTTTGACATGTATGGATAGCTTAGATCTAGGGCTACATTTTATAATCATCGGCGGCTTCCTAGATTTAAAACTTGTGGAGAAAATTTCAACCTCGCAATATTTCTATCTTCCCGCCCATCCTCTGTGTGCATATTGCCGTATATTTATTGATCCATGCCCGTGCAATTTCTGGCGGTATAGACTTGCTTTACTCATTCATAATTTCTTGGAATATCAACCAAAGACAGTAATTTTGACATGTATGCATAGCTTAGATCAAGGGCAACATTTTGCAATCATCGGCGGCTTCCTAGATTTAAAAATTGTGGACAAAATTTCAACCTCGCAATATTTTTTCTTCCCGCCCACCCTCTGTGTGCATATCGCAGTGTATTTATTGCCCCATGCCCGTGCAATTCCTGGCGGTATAGATTTGCTTTACTCATTCATAATTTCATGCAATATCAACCAAATGCAGTAATTTTGACATATATGGATAGCTTAGATCTGCCGCTACATTTTGCATTCATTGGCGGCTTCCCAGAGTTAAAGGTTGTTGGGGAAAATTCAAACCTCGCAATGTTTATTTTCTTCCCGGCCACCCTCTGTGTTCATATTACCGTCTATTTATTGCACCATGCCTGTCTAATTCCCTGGGGTATGGACTTGCTTTACTCATTCATAATTGCATGGAATATCAACCAAAGGCAGTAATTTTGACATGTATGGATAGCTTATATCTAGGGCTACATTTTGCAATCATCGGCGGCTTCCTAGATTTAGAACTTGTGGAGAAAATTTCAACCTCGCAATATCTTTTTTCTTCCCGCCCACCCTCTGTGTGCATATCGCAGTGTATTTATTGCCCCATGCCCGTGCAATTCCTGGCGGTATAGATTTGCTTTACTCATTCATAATTGCATGCAATATCAATCAAATGCAGTAATTTTGACATGTATGGATAGCTTAGATCTGCCGCTACATTTTGCATTAATTGGCGGCTTCCCAGAGTTAAATGTTGTTGGGGAAAATTCAAACCTCGCAATGTTTATTTTCTTCCCGGCCACCCTCTGCGTGCATATTGCCGTCTATTTATTGCACCATGCCTGTCTAATTCCCTGGGGTATGGACTTTCTTTACTTATTCATAATTTCTTGGAATATCAACCAAAGACAGTAATTTTGACATGTATGCATAGCTTAGACCTAGGGCTACATTTTGCAATCATCGGCGGCTTCCCAGAGTTAAAAGTTGTTGTGAAAAATTCAAACCTCGCAATGTTTATTTTCTTCCCGCCTACCCTCTGTGTGCATATTACCGTCTATTTATTGCCCCATGCCCGTGCAATTCCTGGCGGTATAGATTTGCTTTACTCATTCATAATTGCATGCAATATCAATCAAATGCAGTAATTTTGACATGTATGGATAGCTTAGATCTGCCGCTACATTTTGCATTCATTGGCGGCTTCGCAGAGTTAAAGGTTGTTGGGGAAAATTCAAACCTCGCAATGTGTATTTTCTTTCCGGCCACCCTCTGTGTGCATATTACCGTCTATTTATTGCACCATGCCTGTCTAATTCCCTGGGGTATGGACTTGCTTTACTCATTCATAATTGCATGGAATATCAACCAAAGGCAGTAATTTTGACATGTATGGATAGCTTAGATCTAGGGCTACATTTTAGAATCATCGGCGGCTTCCTAGATTTAAAACTTGTGGAGAAAATTTCAACCTCGCAATATTTCTATCTTCCCGCCCATCCTCTGTGTGCATATTGCCGTATATTTATTGCTCCATGCCCGTGCAATTCCTGGCGGTATAGACTTGCTTTACTCATTCATAATGTCATGCAATATCAATCAAATGCAGTAATTTTGACATGTATGGATAGCTTAGATCTGCCGCTACATTTTGCATTCATCGGCGGCTTCCCAGATTTAAAAGTTGTTGTGAAAAATTCAAACCTCGAATGTTTATTTTCTTCCCGGCCACCCTCTGCGTGCATATTGCCGTCTATTTATTGCACCATGCCTGTCTAATTCCCTGGGGTATGGACTTGCTTTACTTATTCATAATTTCTTGGAATATCAACCAAAGACAGTAATGTTGACATGTATGCATAGCTTAGACCTAGGGCTACATTTTGCAATCATCGGCGGCTTCCCAGAGTTAAAAGTTGTTGTGAAAAATTCAAACCTCGCAATGTTTATTTTCTTCCCGCCTACCCTCTGTATGCATATTACCGTCTATTTATTGCCCCATGCCCGTGCAATTCCTGGCGGTATAGATTTGCTTTACTCATTCATAATTGCATGCAATATCAATCAAATGCAGTAATTTTGACATGTATGGATAGCTTAGATCTTCCGCTACATTTTGCATTCATTGGCGGCTTCGCAGAGTTAAAGGTTGTTGGGGAAAATTCAAACCTCGCAATGTGTATTTTCTTTCCGGCCACCCTCTGTGTGCATATTACCGTCTATTTATTGCACCATGCCTGTCTAATTCCCTGGGGTATGGACTTGCTTTACTCATTCATAATTGCATGGAATATCAACCAAAGGCAGTAATTTTGACATGTATGGATAGCTTAGATCTAGGGCTACATTTTAGAATCATCGGCGGCTTCCTAGATTTAAAACTTGTGGAGAAAATTTCAACCTCGCAATATTTCTATCTTCCCGCCCATCCTCTGTGTGCATATTGCCGTATATTTATTGCTCCATGCCCGTGCAATTCCTGGCGGTATAGACTTGCTTTACTCATTCATAATGTCATGCAATATCAATCAAATGCAGTAATTTTGACATGTATGGATAGCTTAGATCTGCCGCTACATTTTGCATTCATCGGCGGCTTCCCAGAGTTAAAAGTTGTTGTGAAAAATTCAAACCTCGCAATGTTTATTTTCTTACCGGCCACCCACTGTGTGCATATTACCGTCTATTTATTGCACCATGCATGTCTAATTCCCTGGGGTATGGACTTGCTTTACTCATTCATAATTTCTTGGAATATCAACCAAAGGCAGTAATTTTGACATGTATGGATAGCTTAGACCTAGGGCTACATTTTTGAATCATCGGCGGCTTCCTAGATTTAAAACTTGTGGAGAAAATTTCAACCTCGCAATATTTTTTTCTTCCCGCCCACCCTCTGTGTGCATATTGCCGTATATTTATTGATCCATGCCCGTGCAATTCCTGGCGGTATAGACTTGCTTTACTCATTCATAATTTCTTGGAATATCAACCAAAGACAGTAATTTTGACATGTATGCATAGCTTAGATCAAGGGCAACATTTTGCAATCATCGGCGGCTTCCTAGATTTAAAAATTGTGGACAAAATTTCAACCTCGCAATATTTTTTCTTCCCGCCCACCCTCTGTGTGCATATCGCAGTGTATTTATTGCCCCATGCCCGTGCAATTCCTGGCGGTATAGATTTGCTTTACTCATTCATAATTTTGATGCAATATCAACCAAATGCAGTAATTTTGACATATATGGATAGCTTAGATCTGCCGCTACATTTTGCATTTATTGGCGGCTTCCCAGAGTTAAAGGTTGTTGGGGAAAATTCAAACCTCGCAATGTTTATTTTCTTCCCGGCCACCCTCTGTGTGCATATTACCGTCTATTTATTGCACCATGCCTGTCTAATTCCCTTGGGTATGGACTTGCTTTACTCATTCATAATTTCTTGGAATATCAAACAAAGACAGTAATTGTGACATGTATGGATAGCTTAGATCTAGGGCTACATTTTGGAATCATCGGCGGCTCAATTCCTGGCGGTATAGACTTGCTTCACTCATTCATAATTGCATGGAATATCAACCAAAGGCAGACATTTTGACATGTATGGATAGCTGAGATCTATGGCTACATTTTGCAATCATCGGCGGCTTCCTAGATTTAGAACTTGTGGAGAAAATTTCAACCTCGCAATATTTTTTTCTTCCTGCCCATCCTCTGTGTGCATATTGCCGTATATTTATTGCTCCATGCCCGTGCAATTCCTGGCGGTATAGACTTGCTTTACTCATTGATAATGTCATGCAATATCAATCAAATGCAGTAATTTTGAAATGTATGGATAGCTTAGATCTAGGGCTACATTTTGCAAGCATCGGCGGCTTCCCAGAGTTAAAAGTTGTTGTGAAAAATTCAAACCTCGTAATGCTTATTTTCTTCCCGGCCACCCTCTGTGTGCATATTACCGTCTATTTATTGCACCATGCCTGTCTAATTCCCTGGGGTATGGACTTGCTTTACTCATTCATAATTTCTTGGAATATCAACCCAAGACAGTAATTTTGACATGTATGCATAGCTTAGACCTAGTGCTACATTTTGCAATCATCGGCGGCTTCCCAGAGTTAAAAGTTGTTGTGAAAAATTCAAACCTCGCAATGTTTATTTTCTTCCCGCCTACCCTCTGTGTGCATATTACCGTCCATATATTGCACCATGCCTGTCTAATTCCCTGGGGTATGGACTTGCTTTACTCATTCATAATTTCTTGGAATATCAACCAAAGGCAGTTATTTTGACATGTATGTATAGCTTAGATCTAGGGCTACATTTTGCATTCATTGGCGGCTTCCCAGAGTTAAAAGTTGTTGGGGAAAATTTCAAACTCGCAATGTTTATTTTCTTCCCGGCCACCCTCTGTGTGCATATTACCGTCTATTTATTGCACCATGCCTGTCGAATTCCCTGGGGTATGGACTTGCTTTACTCATTCATAATTTCTTGGAATATCAACCAAAGGCAGTAATTTTGACATGTATGGATAGCTTAGATCTCGGGCTACATTTTGCAATCATCGGCGGCTTCCTAGATTTAGAACTTGTGGAGAAAATTTCAACCTCGCAATATTTGTTCTTCTCGCCCAGCCTCTGTGTGCATATTACCGTATATTTATTGCTCCATGCCCGTGCAATTCCTGGCGGTATAGACTTGCTTTACTCATTCATAATTTCATGCAATATCAACCAAATGCAGTAATTTTGACATGTATGGATAGCTTAGATCTGCCACTACATTTTGCAATCATCGGCGGCTTCCTAGATTTAAAACTTGTGGAGAAAATTTCAACCTCGCAATGTTTATTTTCTTCCCGCCCACCCTCTGTGTGCATATTGCCGTATATTTATTGCTCCATGCCCGTGCAATTCCTGTCGGTATAGACTTGCTTTACTAATTCATAATGTCATGCAATATCAATCAAATGCAGTAATTTTGACATGTATGGATAGCTTAGATCTGCCGCTACATTTTGCATTCATCGGCGGCTTCCCAGATTTAAAAGTTGTTGTGAAAAATTCAAACCTCGCAATGTTTATTTTCTTACCGGCCACCCACTGTGTGCGTATTACCGTCTATCTATTGCACCATGCCTGTCTAATTCCCTGGGGTATGGACTTGCTTTACTCATTCATAATTTCTTGGAATATCAACCAAAGGCAGTAATTTTGACATGTATAGATAGCTTAGATCAAGGGCTACATTTTGCAAGCATCGGCGGCTTCCAAGAGTTAAAAGTTGTTGTGAAAAATTCAAACCTCGCAATGTTTATTTTCTTCCCGGCCACCCTCTGTGTGCATATTACCGTCCATTTATTGCACCATGCCTGTCTAATTCCCTGGGGTATGGACTTGCTTTACTCATTCATAATTTCTTGGAATATCAACCAAAGACAGTAATTTTGACATGTATGGATAGCTTAGATCTAGGGCTACATTTTGCAATCATCGGCGGCTTCCCAGAGTTAAAAGTTGTTGTGAAAAATGCAAACCTCGCAATGTTTATTTTCTTCCCGGCCACCCTCTGTGTGCATATTACCGTCCATTTATTGCACCATGCCTGTCTAATTCCCTGGGGTATGGACTTGCTTTACTCATTCATAATTGCATGGAATATCAACCAAAGGCAGTAATTTTGACATGTATGGATAGCTTAGATCTCGGGCTACATTTTGCAATCATCGGCGGCTTCCTAGATTTAGAACTTGTGGAGAAAATTTCAACCTCGCAATATTTGTTCTTCCCGCCCACCCTCTGTGTGCATATTGCCGTATATTTATTGCTCCATGCACGTGCAATTCACTGGGGTATGGACTTGCTTTACTCATTCATAATTTCTTGGAATATCAATCAAAGACAGTAATTTTGACATGTATGGATAGCTTAGATCTAGGGCTACATTTTGCAATCATCGGCGGCTTCCCAGAGTTAAAAGTTGTTGTGAACAATTCAAACCTCGCAATGTTTATTTTCTTCCCGGCCACCCTCTGTGTGCATATTACCGTCTATTTATTGCACCATGCCTGTCTAATTCCCTGGGGTATAGACTTGCTTTACTCATTCATAATTTCTTGGAATATCAACCAAAGACAGTAATTTTGACATGTATGGATAGCTTAGATCTAGGGCTACATTTTGGAATCATCGGCGGCTTCCTAGATTTAAAACTTGTGGAGAAAATTTCAACCTCGCAATATTTTTTTCTTCCTGCCCATCCTCTGTGTGCATATTGCCGTATATTTATTGCTCCATGCCCGTGCAATTCCTGGCGGTATAGACTTGCTTTACTCATTCATAATTTCATGCAATATCAACCAAATGCAGTAATTTTGACATGTATGGATAGCTTAGATCTGCCGCTACATTTTGCATTCATTGGCGGCTTCCCAGAGTTAAGGGTTGTTGGGGAAAATTCAAACCCCGCAATGTTTATTTTCTTCCCGGCAACCCTCTGCGTGCATATTACCGTCTATTTATTGCACCATGCCTGTCTAATTCCCTCGGGTATGGACTTGCTTTACTTATTCATAATTTCTTGGAATATCAACCAAAGACAGTAATTTTGACATGCATGGATAGCTTAGATCTAGGGCTACATTTTGCAATCATCGGCGGCTTCCTAGATTTAAAACTTGTGGAGAAAATTTCAACCTCGCAATATTTTTTTCTTCCTGCCCATCCTCTGTGTGCATATTGCCGTATATTTATTGCTCCATGCCCGTGCAATTCCTGGCGGTATAGACTTGCTTTACTCATTCATAATTGCATGGAATATCAACCAAAGGCAGTAATTTTGACATGTATGGATAGCTTAGATCTCGGGCTACATTTTGCAATCATCGACGGCTTCCTAGATTTAGAACTTGTGGAGAAAATTTCAACCTCGCAATATTTATTTCTTCCTGCCCCTCCTCTGTGTGCATATTGTCGTATGTGTATTGCTCCATGCCCGTGCAATTCCTGGCGGTATAGACTTGCTTTACTCATTCATAATTTCATGCAATATCAACCAAATGCAGTAATTTTGACATATATGGATAGCTTAGATCTGCCGCTACATTTTGCAGTCATTGGCGGCTTCCCAGAGTTAAAGGTTGTTGGGGAAAATTCAAACCTCGCAATGTTTATTTTCTTCCCGGCCACCCTCTGTGTGCATATTACCGTCTATTTATTGCACCAAGCCTGTCTAATTCCCTGGGGTATAGACTTGCTTTACTCATTCATAATTTCTTGGAATATCAACCAAAGGCAGTAATTTTGACATGTATGTATAGCTTAGATCTAGGGCTACATTTTGCATTCATTGGCGGCTTCCCAGAGTTAAAAGTTGTTGGGGAAAATTTCAACCTCGCAATGTTTATTTTCTTCCCGGCCACCCTCTGTGTGCATATTACCGTCTATTTATTGCACCATGCCTGTCGAATTCCCTGGGGTATGGACTTGCTTTACTCATTCATAATTTCTTGGAATATCAACCAAAGACAGTAATTTTGACATGTATGGATAGCTTAGATCTAGGGCTACATTTTGGAATCATCGGCGGCTTCCTAGATTTAAAACTTGTGGAGAAAATTTCATCCTCGCAATATTTATTTCTTCCTGCCCATCCTCTGTGTGCATATTGCCGTATATTTATTGCTCCATGCCCGTGCAATTCCTGGCGGTATAGACTTGCTTTACTCATTCATAATTTCATGCAATATCAACCAAATGCAGTAATTTTGACATGTATGGATAGCTTAGATCTGCCGCTACATTTTGCATTCATTGGCGGCTTCCCAGAGTTAAAGGTTGTTGGGGAAAATTCAAACCTCGCAATGTTTATTTTCTTCCCGGCCACCCTCTGTGTGCATATTACCGTCTATTTATTGCACCATGCCTGTCTAATTCCCTGGGGTATAGACTTGCTTTACTCATTCATAATTTCTTGGAATATCAACCAAAGACAGTAATTTTGACATGTATGGATAGCTTAGATCTAGGGCTACATTTTGGAATCATCGGCGGCTTCCTAGATTTAAAACTTGTGGAGAAAATTTCAACCTCGCAATATTTTGTTCTTCCTGCCCATCCCCTGTGTGCATATTGCCGTATATTTATTGCTCCATGCCCGTGCAATTCCTGGCGGTATAGACTTGCTTTACTCATTCATAATTTCATGGAATATCAACCAAAGGCAGTAATTTTGACATGTATGGATAGCTTAGATCTCGGGCTACATTTTGCAATCATCGACGGCTTCCTAGATTTAGAACTTGTGGAGAAAATTTCAACCTCGCAATATTTATTTCTTCCTGCCCATCCTCTGTGTGCATATTGTCGTATGTGTATTGCTCCATGCCCGTGCAATTCCTGGCGGTATAGACTTGCTTTACTCATTCATAATTTCATGCAATATCAACCAAATGCAGTAATTTTGACATGTATGGATAGCTTAGATCTGCCGCTACATTTTGCAGTCATTGGCGGCTTCCCAGAGTTAAAGGTTGTTGGGGAAAATTCAAACCTCGCAATGTTTATTTTCTTCCCGGCCACCCTCTGTGTGCATATTACCGTCTATTTATTGCACCATGCCTGTCTAATTCCCTGGGGTATAGACTTGCTTTACTCATTCATAATTTCTTGGAATATCAACCAAAGACAGTAATTTTGACATGTATGGATAGCTTAGATATAGGGCTACATTTTGGAATCATCGGCGGCTTCCTAGATTTAATACTTGTGGAGAAAATTTCAACCTCGCAATATTTGTTTCTTCCTGCCCATCCTCTGTGTGCATATTGCCGTGTATTTATTGCTCCATGCCCGTGCAATTCCTGGCGGTATAGATTTGCTTTACTCATTCATAATTGCATGCAATATCAATCAAATGCAGTAATTTTGACATGTATGGATAGCTTAGATCTGCCGCTACATTTTGCATTCATTGGCGGCTTCCCAGAGTTAAAGATTGTTTAGGAAAATTCAAACCTCGCAATGTTTATTTTCTTCCCGGCCACCCTCTGTGTGCATATTACCGTCTATTTATTGCACCATGCCTGTCTAATTCCCTCGGGTATGGACTTGCTTTACTTATTCATAATTTCTTGGAATATCAACCAAAGACAGTAATTTTGACATGCATGGATAGCTTAGATCTAGGGCTACATTTTGCAATCATCGGCGGCTTCCCAGAGTTAAAAGTTGTTGTGAAAAATTCAAACCTCGCAATGTTTATTTTCTTACCGGCCACCCACTGTGTGCGTATTACCGTCTATCTATTGCACCATACCTGTCTAATTCCCTGGGGTATGGACTTGCTTTACTCATTCATAATTTCTTGGAATATCAACCAAAGGCAGTAATTTCGACATGTATAGATAGCTTAGATCTAGGGCTACATTTTGCAAGCATCGGCGGCTTCCAAGAGTTAAAAGTTGTTGTGAAAAATTCAAACCTCGCAATGTTTATTTTCTTCCCGGCCACCCTCTGTGTGCATATTACCGTCCATTTATTGCACCATGCCTGTCTAATTCCCTGGGGTATGGACTTGCTTTACTCATTCATAATTTCTTGGAATATCAACCAAAGGCAGTAATTTTGACATGTATGGATAGCTTAGATCTCGGGCTACATTTTGGAATCATCGGCGGCTTCCTAGATTTAAAACTTGTGGAGAAAATTTCAACCTCGCAATATTTGTTTCTTCCTGCCCATCACCTGTGTGCATATTGCCGTATATTTATTGCTCCATGCCCGTGCAATTCCTGGCGGTATAGACTTGCTTTACTCATTCATAATTTCATGGAATATCAACCAAAGGCAGTAATTTTGACATGTATGGATAGCTTAGATCTCGGGCTACATTTTGCAATCATCGACGGCTTCCTAGATTTAGAACTTGTGGAGAAAATTTCAACCTCGCAATATTTATTTCTTCCTGCCCATCCTCTGTGTGCATATTGTCGTATGTGTATTGCTCCATGCCCGTGCAATTCTTGGCGGTATAGACTTGCTTTACTCATTCATAATTTCATGCAATATCAACCAAATGCAGTAATTTTGACATGTATGGATAGCTTAGATCTGCCGCTACATTTTGCAGTCATTGGCGGCTTCCCAGAGTTAAAGGTTGTTGGGGAAAATTCAAACCTCGCAATGTTTATTTTCTTCCCGGCCACCCTCTGTGTGCATATTACCGTCTATTTATTGCACCATGCCTGTCTAATTCCCTGGGGTATAGACTTGCTTTACTCATTCATAATTTCTTGGAATATCAACCAAAGACAGTAATTTTGACATGTATGGATAGCTTAGATATAGGGCTACATTTTGGAATCATCGGCGGCTTCCTAGATTTAATACTTGTGGAGAAAATTTCAACCTCGCAATATTTTTTTCTTCCTGCCCATCCTCTGTGTGCATATTGCCGTGTATTTATTGCTCCATGCCCGTGCAATTCCTGGCGGTATAGATTTGCTTTACTCATTCATAATTGCATGCAATATCAATCAAATGCAGTAATTTTGACATGTATGGATAGCTTAGATCTGCCGCTACATTTTGCATTCATTGGCGGCTTCCCAGAGTTAAAGGTTGTTTAGGAAAATTCAAACCTCGCAATGTTTATTTTCTTCCCGGCCACCCTCTGTGTGCATATTACCGTCTATTTATTGCACCATTCCTGTCTAATTCCCTCGGGTATGGACTTGCTTTACTTATTCATAATTTCTTGGAATATCAACCAAAGACAGTAATTTTGACATGCATGGATAGCTTAGATCTACGGCTACATTTTGCAATCATCGGCGGCTTCCCAGAGTTAAAAGTTGTTGTGAAAAATTCAAACCTCGCAATGTTTATTTTCTTACCGGCCACCCACTGTGTGCGTATTACCGTCTATCTATTGCACCATACCTGTCTAATTCCCTGGGGTATGGACTTGCTTTACTCATTCATAATTTCTTGGAATATCAACCAAAGGCAGTAATTTCGACATGTATAGATAGCTTAGATCTAGGGCTACATTTTGCAAGCACCGGCGGCTTCCAAGAGTTAAAAGTTGTTGTGAAAAATTCAAACCTCGCAATGTTTATTTTCTTCCCGGCCACCCTCTGTGTGCATATTACCGTCCATTTATTGCACCATGCCTGTCTAATTCCCTGGGGTATGGACTTGCTTTACTCATTCATAATTTCTTGGAATATCAACCAAAGGCAGTAATTTTGACATGTATGGATAGCTTAGATCTCGGGCTACATTTTGCAATCATCGGCGGCTTCCTAGATTTAGAACTTGTGGAGAAAATTTCAACCTCGCAATATTTGTTCTTCCCGCCCACCCTCTGTGTGCATATTGCCGTATATTTATTGCTCCATGCCCGTGCAATTCCTGGCGGTATAGACTTGCTTTACTCATTGATAATGTCATGCAATATCAATCAAATGCAGTAATGTTGACATGTATGGATAGCTTAGATCTAGGGCTACATTTTGCATTCATTGGCGGCTTCCCAGAGTTAAAAGTTGTTTGGGAAAATTCAAACCTCGCAATGTTTATTTTCTTCCCGGCCACCCTCTGTGTGCATATTACCGTCTATTTATTGCACCATGCCTGTCTAATTCCCTGGGGTATGGACTTGCTTTACTCATTCATAATTTCTTGGAATATCAACCAAAGGCAGTAATTTTGACATGTATAGATAGCTTAGATCTAGGGCTACATTTTGCAAGCATCGGCGGCTTCCCAGAGTTAAAAGTTGTTGTGAAAAATTCAAACCTCGCAATGTTTATTTTCTTCCCGCCTACCCTCTGTGTGCATATTACCGTCTATTTATTGCACCATGCCTGTCTAATTCCCTGGGGTGGGTATGGACTTGCTTTACTTATTCATAATTTCTTGGAATATCAACCAAAGACAGTAATTTTGACATGTATGCATAGCTTAGACCTAGGGCTACATTTTGCAATCATCGGCGGCTTCCCAGAGTTAAAAGTTGTTGTGAAAAATTCAAACCTCGCAATGTTTATTTTCTTCCCGCCTACCCTCTGTGTGCATATTACCGTCTATTTATTGCCCCATGCCCGTGCAATTCCTGGCGGTATAGATTTGCTTTACTCATTCATAATGTCATGCAATATCAATCCAATGCAGTAATTTTGACATGTATGGATAGCTTAGATCTGCCGCTACATTTTGCATTCATCGGCGGCTTCCCAGATTTAAAAGTTGTTGTGAAAAATTCAAACCTGGCAATGTTTATTTTCTTACCGGCCACCCTCTGTGTGCATATTACCGTCCATTTATTGCACCATGCCTGTCTAATTCCCTGGGGTATGGACTTGCTTTACTCATTCATAATTTCTTGGAATATCAACCAAAGACAGTAATTTTGACATGCATGGATAGCTTAGATCTAGGGCTACATTTTGCAATCATCGGCGGCTTCCCAGAGTTAAAAGTTGTTGTGAAAAATTCAAACCTCGCAATGGTTATTTTCTTCCCGGCCACCCTCTGTGTGCATATTACCGTCCATTTATTGCACCATGCCTGTCTAATTCCCTGGGGTATGGACTTGCTTTACTCATTCATAATTTCTTGGAATATCAACCAAAGGCAGTAATTTTGACATGTATGTATAGCTTAGATCTAGGGCTACAGTTTGCATTCATTGGCGGCTTCCCAGAGTTAAAAGTTGTTGGGGAAAATTTCAACCTCGCAATGTTTATTTTCTTCCCGGCCACCCTCTGTGTGCATATTACCGTCTATTTATTGCACCATGCCTGTCGAATTCCCTGGGGTATGGACTTGCTTTACTCATTCATAATTTCTTGGAATATCAACCAAAGACAGTAATTTTGACATGTATGGATAGCTTAGATCTAGGGCTACATTTTGGAATCATCGGCGGCTTCCTAGATTTAAAACTTGTGGAGAAAATTTCAACCTCGCAATATTTATTTCTTCCTGCCCATCCTCTGTGTGCATATTGCCGTATATTTATTGCTCCATGCCCGTGCAATTCCTGGCGGTATAGACTTGCTTTACTCATTCATAATTTCATGCAATATCAACCAAATGCAGTAATTTTGACATGTATGGATAGCTTAGATCTGCCGCTACATTTTGCATTCATTGGCGGCTTCCCAGAGTTAAAGGTTGTTGGGGAAAATTCAAACCTCGCAATGTTTATTTTCTTCCCGGCCACCCTCTGTGTGCATATTACCGTCTATTTATTGCACCATGCCTGTCTAATTCCCTGGGGTATAGACTTGCTTTACTCATTCATAATTTCTTGGAATATCAACCAAAGACAGTAATTTTGACATGTATGGATAGCTTAGATCTAGGGCTACATTTTGGAATCATCGGCGGCTTCCTAGATTTAAAACTTGTGGAGAAAATTTCAACCTCGCAATATTTTTTTCTTCCTGCCCATCCTCTGTGTGCATATTGCCGTATATTTATTGCTCCATGCCCGTGCAATTCCTGGCGGTATAGACTTGCTTTACTCATTCATAATTGCATGGAATATCAACCAAAGGCAGTAATTTTGACATGTATGGATAGCTTAGATCTCGGGCTACATTTTGCAATCATCGACGGCTTCCTAGATTTAGAACTTGTGGAGAAAATTTCAACCTCGCAATATTTATTTCTTCCTGCCCATCCTCTGTGTGCATATTGCCGTATGTGTATTGCTCCATGCCCGTGCAATTCCTGGCGGTATAGACTTGCTTTACTCATTCATAATTTCATGCAATATCAACCAAATGCAGTAATTTTGACATGTATGGATAGCTTAGATCTAGGGCTACATTTTGGAATCATCGGCGGCTTCCTAGATTTAAAACTTGTGGAGAAAATTTCAACCTCGCAATATTTATTTCTTCCTGCCCATCCTCTGTGTGCATATTGCCGTATATTTATTGCTCCATGCCCGTGCAATTCCTGGCGGTATAGACTTGCTTTACTCATTCATAATTTCATGCAATATCAACCAAATGCAGTAATTTTGACATGTATGGATAGCTTAGATCTGCCGCTACATTTTGCATTCATTGGCGGCTTCCCAGAGTTAAAGGTTGTTGGGGAAAATTCAAACCTCGCAATGTTTATTTTCTTCCCGGCCACCCTCTGTGTGCATATTACCGTCTATTTATTGCACCATGCCTGTCTAATTCCCTGGGGTATAGACTTGCTTTACTCATTCATAATTTCTTGGAATATCAACCAAAGACAGTAATTTTGACATGTATGGATAGCTTAGATCTAGGGCTACATTTTGGAATCATCGGCGGCTTCCTAGATTTAAAACTTGTGGAGAAAATTTCAACCTCGCAATATTTTTTTCTTCCTGCCCATCCTCTGTGTGCATATTGCCGTATATTTATTGCTCCATGCCCGTGCAATTCCTGGCGGTATAGACTTGCTTTACTCATTCATAATTGCATGGAATATCAACCAAAGGCAGTAATTTTGACATGTATGGATAGCTTAGATCTCGGGCTACATTTTGCAATCATCGACGGCTTCCTAGATTTAGAACTTGTGGAGAAAATTTCAACCTCGCAATATTTATTTCTTCCTGCCCATCCTCTGTGTGCATATTGCCGTATGTGTATTGCTCCATGCCCGTGCAATTCCTGGCGGTATAGACTTGCTTTACTCATTCATAATTTCATGCAATATCAACCAAATGCAGTAATTTTGACATGTATGGATAGCTTAGATCTGCCGCTACATTTTGCAGTCATTGGCGGCTTCCCAGAGTTAAAGGTTGTTGGGGAAAATTCAAACCTCGCAATGTTTATTTTCTTCCCGGCCACCCTATGTGTGCATATTACCGTCTATTTATTGCACCATGCCTGTCTAATTCCCTGGGGTATAGACTTGCTTTACTCATTCATAATTTCTTGGAATATCAACCAAAGACAGTAATTTTGACATGTATGGATAGCTTAGATATAGGGCTACATTTTGGAATCATCGGCGGCTTCCTAGATTTAATACTTGTGGAGAAAATTTCAACCTCGCAATATTTTTTTCTTCCTGCCCATCCTCTGTGTGCATATTGCCGTGTATTTATTGCTCCATGCCCGTGCAATTCCTGGCGGTATAGATTTGCTTTACTCATTCATAATTGCATGCAATATCAATCAAATGCAGTAATTTTGACATGTATGGATAGCTTAGATCTGCCGCTACATTTTGCATTCATTGGCGGCTTCCCAGAGTTAAAGGTTGTTTAGGAAAATTCAAACCTCGCAATGTTTATTTTCTTCCCGGCCACCCTCTGTGTGCATATTACCGTCTATTTATTGCACCATGCCTGTCTAATTCCCTCGGGTATGGACTTGCTTTACTTATTCATAATTTCTTGGAATATCAACCAAAGACAGTAATTTTGACATGCATGGATAGCTTAGATCTAGGGCTACATTTTGCAATCATCGGCGGCTTCCCAGAGTTAAAAGTTGTTGTGAAAAATTCAAACCTCGCAATGTTTATTTTCTTCCCGGCCACCCTCTGTGTGCATATTACCGTCCATTTATTGCACCATGCCTGTCTAATTCCCTGGGGTATGGACTTGCTTTACTCATTCATAATTTCTTGGAATATCAACCAAAGGCAGTTATTTTGACATGTATGTATAGCTTAGATCTAGGGCTACATTTTGCATTCATTGGCGGCTTCCCAGAGTTAAAAGTTGTTGGGGAAAATTTCAACCTCGCAATGTTTATTTTCTTCCCGGCCACCCTCTGTGTGCATATTACCGTCTATTTATTGCACCATGCCTGTCGAATTCCCTGGGGTATGGACTTGCTTTACTCATTCATAATTTCTTGGAATATCAACCAAAGGCAGTAATTTTGACATGTATGGATAGCTTAGATCTGCCACTACATTTTGCAATCATCGGCGGCTTCCTAGATTTAAAACTTGTGGAGAAAATTTCAACCTCGCAATGTTTATTTTCTTCCCGCCCACCCTCTGTGTGCATATTGCCGTATATTTATTGCTCCATGCCCGTGCAATTCCTGTCGGTATAGACTTGCTTTACTAATTCATAATGTCATGCAATATCAATCAAATGCAGTAATTTTGACATGTATGGATAGCTTAGATCTGCCGCTACATTTTGCATTCATCGGCGGCTTCCCAGATTTAAAAGTTGTTGTGAAAAATTCAAACCTCGCAATGTTTATTTTCTTCCCGGCCACCCTCTGTGTGCATATTACCGTCCATTTATTGCACCATGCCTGTCTAATTCCCTGGGGTATGGACTTGCTTTACTCATTCATAATTTCTTGGAATATCAACCAAAGACAGTAATTTTGACATGTATGGATAGCTTAGATCTAGGGCTACATTTTGCAATCATCGGCGGCTTCCCAGAGTTAAAAGTTGTTGTGAAAAATTCAAACCTCGCAATGTTTATTTTCTTCCCGGCCACCCTCTGTGTGCATATTACCGTCCATTTATTGCACCATGCCTGTCTAATTCCCTGGGGTATGGACTTGCTTTACTCATTCATAATTGCATGGAATATCAACCAAAGGCAGTAATTTTGACATGTATGGATAGCTTAGATCTCGGGCTACATTTTGCAATCATCGGCGGCTTCCTAGATTTAGAACTTGTGGAGAAAATTTCAACCTCGCAATATTTGTTCTTCCCGCCCACCCTCTGTGTGCATATTGCCGTATATTTATTGCTCCATGCACGTGCAATTCACTGAGGTATGGACTTGCTTTACTCATTCATAATTTCTTGGAATATCAATCAAAGACAGTAATTTTGACATGTATGGATAGCTTAGATCTAGGGCTACATTTTGCAATCATCGGCGGCTTCCCAGAGTTAAAAGTTGTTGTGAACAATTCAAACCTCGCAATGTTTATTTTCTTCCCGGCCACCCTCTGTGTGCATATTACCGTCCATTTATTGCACCATGCCTGTCTAATTCCCTGGGGTATGGACTTGCTTTACTCATTCATAATTTCTTGGAATATCAACCAAAGACAGTAATTTTGACATGTATGGATAGCTTAGATCTAGGGCTACATTTTGGAATCATCGGCGGCTTCCTAGATTTAGAACTTGTGGAGAAAATTTCAACCTCGCAATATTGTTTCTTCCCGCCCACCCTCTGTGTGCATATTGCCGTATATGTATTGCTCCATGCCCGTGCAATTCCTGGCGGTATAGACTTGCTTTACTCATTCATAATTTCATGCAATATCAACCAAAGGCAGTAATTTTGACATGTATGGATAGCTTAGATCTAGGGCTACATTTTGCATTCATTGGCGGCTTCCCAGAGTTAAAAGTTGTTGTGAAAAATTTTAACCTCGCAATGTTTATTTTCTTCCCGGCCACCCTCTGTGTGCATATTACCGTCTATGTATTGCACCATACCTGTCTAATTCCCTGGGGTACGGACTTGCTTCACTCATTCATAATTTCTTGGAATATCAACCAAAGACAGTAATGTTGACATGTATGGATAGCTTAGATCGAGGGCTACATTTTAGAATCATCGGCGGATTCCTAGATTTAAAACTTGTTGAGAAAATTTCAACCTCGCTATATTTTTGTCTTCCCGCCCATCCCCTGTGTGCATATTGCCGTATATTTATTGCTCCATGCCCGTGCAATTCCTGGCGGTATAGACTTGCTTTACTCATTGATAATGTCATGCAATATCAATCAAATGCAGTAATTTTGACATGTATGGATAGCTTAGATCAAGGGCTACATTTTAGAATCATCGGCGGCTTCCTAGATTTAAAACTTGTGGTGAAAATTTCAACCTCGCAACATTTTTTCTTCCCGCCAATCATCTGTGTGCATATTGCCGTATATGTATTGCTCCATGCCCGTGCAATTCCTGGCGGTATAGACTTGCTTTACTCATTGATAATGTCATGCAATATCAATCAAATGCAGTAATTTTGACATGTATGGATAGCTTAGATCAAGGGCTACATTTTAGAATCATCGGCGGCTTCCTAGATTTAAAACTTGTAGAGAAAATTTCAACCTCGCAACATTTTTTCTTCCCGCCCACCCTCTGTGTGCATATTGCAGTGTATTTATTGCCCCATGCCCGTTCAATTCCTGGCAGTATAGATTTGCTTTACTCATTCATAATTTCTTGGAATATCAACCAAAGACAGTAATTTTGACATGTATGGATAGCTTAGATCTAGGGCTACATTTTGCAAGCATCGGCGGCTTCCCAGAGTTAAAAGTTGTTGTGACAAATTCAAACCTCGCAATGTTTATTTCTTCCTGCCCATCCTCTGTGTGCATATTGCAGTGTATTTATTGCCCCATGCCCGTGCAATCCTTGGCAGTATAGATTTGCTTTACTCATTCATAATTGCATGCAATATCAACCAAATGGAGTAATTTTGACATGTATGGATAGCTTAGATCTGCTGCTACATTTTGCATTCATTGGCGGCTTCCCAGAGTTAAAGGTTGTTGGGGAAAATTCAAACCTCGCAATGTTTATTTTCTTCCCGGCCACCTTCTGTGTGCATATTACCGTCTATGTATTGCACCATGCCTGTCTAATTCCCTGGGGTATGGACTTGCTTTACTGATTCATAATTGCATGGAATATCAACCAAAGGCAGTAATTTTGACATGTATGGATAGCTTAGATCTCGGGCTACATTTTGCAATCATCGGCGGCTTCCTAGATTTAGAACTTGTGGAGAAAATTTCAACCTCGCAATATTTTTTCTTCCCGCCCACCCTCTGTGTGCATATTGCCGTATATGTATTGCTCCATGCCCGTGCAATTCCTGGCGGTATAGACTTGCTTCACTCATTCATAATTTCTTGGAATATCAACCAAAGACAGTAATTTTGACATGTATGGATAGCTTAGATCTGCCGCTACATTTTGCATTCATTGGCGGCTTCCCAGAGTTGGGGAAAATTCAAACCTCGCAATGTTTATTTTCTTCCCGGCCACCCTCTGTGTACATATTACCGTCTATTTATTGCACCATGCTTGTCTAATTCCCTGGGGTATGGACTTGCTTTACTCATTCATAATTTCTTGGAATATCAACCAAAGACAGTAATTTTGACATCTATGGATAGCTTAGATCTAGGGCTACATTTTGCATTCATTGGCGGCTTCCCAGAGTTAAAAGTTGTTGGGGAAAATTCAAACCTCGCAATGTTTATTTTCTTCCCGGCCACCCTCTGTGTACATATTACCGTCTATTTATTGCACCATGCTTGTCTAATTCCCTGGGGTATGGACTTGCTTTACTCATTCATAATTTCTTGGAATATCAACCAAAGACAGTAATTTTGACATGTATGGATAGCTTAGATCTAGGGCTACATTTTGCAATCATCGGCGGCTTCCCAGAGTTAAAAGTTGTTGTGAAAAATTCAAACCTCGCAATGTTTATTTTCTTCCCGGCCACCCTCTGTGTGCATATTACCGTCTGTGTATTGCACCATGCCTGTCTAATTCCCTGGGGTATGGACTTGCTTCACTCATTCATAATTTCTTGAAATATCAACCAAAGACAGTAATTTTGACATGTATGGATAGCTTAGATCTAGGGCTACATTTTGGAATCATCGGCGGCTTCCCAGAGTTAAAAGTTGTTGTGAAAAATGCAAACCTCGCAATGTTTATTTTCTTCCCGGCCACCCTCTGTGTGCATATTACCGTCTATTTATTGCACCATGCCTGTCTAATTCCCTGGGGTATGGACTTGCTTTACTCATTCATAATTTCTTGGAATATCAACCAAAGACAGTAATTTTGACATGTATGGATAGCTTAGATCTAGGGCTACATTTTGGAATCATCGGCGGCTTCCTAGATTTAAAACTTGTGGAGAAAATTTCAACCTCGCAATATTTATTTCTTCCTGCCCATCCTCTGTGTGCATATTGCCGTATATTTATTGCTCCATGCCCGTGCAATTCCTGGCAGTATAGACTTGCTTTACTCATTGATAATGTCATGCAATATCAATCAAATGCGGTAATGTTGACAGGTATGGATAGCTTAGATCTAGGGCTACATTTTGCAAGCATCGGCGGCTTCCCAGAGTTAAAAGTTGTTGTGAAAAATTCAAACCTCGTAATGCTTATTTTCTTCCAGGCCACCCTCTGTGTGCATATTACCGTCTATTTATTGCACCATGCCTGTCTAATTCCCTGGGGTATGGACTTGCTTTACTCATTCATAATTGCATGGAATATCAACCAAAGGCAGTAATTTTGACATGTATGGATAGCTTAGATCTCAGGCTACATTTTGCAATCATCGGCGGCTTCCTAGATTTAGAACTTGTGGAGACAATTTCAACCTCGCAATATTTTGTTCTTCCTGCCCATCCTCTGTGTGCATATTGCCGTATATTTATTGCTCCATGCCCGTTCAATTCCTGGCGGTATAGACTTGCTTTACTCATTCATAATTGCATGGAATATCAACCAAAGGCAGTAATTTTGACCTGTATGGATAGCTTAGATCTAGGGCTACATTTTGCAATCATCGGCGGCTTCCTAGATTTAGAACTTGTGGAGAAAATGTCAACCTCGCAATATGTTTTCTTCCCGCCCACCCTCTGTGTGCATATTGCAGTGTATTTATTGCCCCATGCCCGTGCAATCCTTGGCAGTATAGATTTGCTTTACTCATTCATAATTGCATGCAATATCAACCAAATGGAGTAATTTTGACATGTATGGATAGCTTAGATCTGCTGCTACATTTTGCATTCATTG
Source organism: Hippasteria phrygiana (assembly GCA_037893225.1). Taxonomy (NCBI): domain Eukaryota; kingdom Metazoa; phylum Echinodermata; class Asteroidea; order Valvatida; family Goniasteridae; genus Hippasteria; species Hippasteria phrygiana. Next base: position 1,548,421 of record JAZGUH010000341.1, read on the forward strand.
GCGGCTTCCCAGAGTTAAAGGTTGTTGGGGGAAATTCAAACCTCGCAATGTTTATTTTCTTCCCGGCCACCTTCTGTGTGCATATTACCGTCTATGTATTGCACCATGCCTGTCTAATTCCCTGGGGTATGGACTTGCTTTACTGATTCATAATTGCATGGAATATCAACCAAAGGCAGTAATTTTGACATGTATGGATAGCTTAGATCAAGGGCTACATTTTAGAATCATCGGCGGCTTCCTAGATTTAAAACTTGTGGAGAAAATTTCAACCTCGCAACATTTTGTCTTCCCGCCCACCCTCTGTGTGCATATTGCAGTGTATTTATTGCCCCATGCCCGTTCAATTCCTGGCAGTATAGATTTGCTTTACTCATTCATAATTTCTTGGAATATCAACCAAAGACAGTAATTTTGACATGTATGGATAGCTTAGATCTAGGGCTACATTTTAGAATCATCGGCGGATTCCTAGATTTAAAACTTGTGGAGAAAATTTCAACCTCGCTATATTTTTGTCTTCCCGCCCATCCCCTGTGTGCATATTGCCGTATATTTATTGCTCCATGCCCGTGCAATTCCTGGCGGTATAGACTTGCTTTACTCATTCATAATGTCATGCAATATCAATCAAATGCAGTAATTTTGACATGTATGGATAGCTTAGATCTGCCGCTACATTTTGCATTCATTGGCGGCTTCCCAGAGTTAAAGGTTGTTGGGGAAAATTCAAACCTCGCAATGTTTATTTTCTGCCCGCCCACCCTCTGTGTGCATATTGCCGTATATGTATTGCTCCATGCCCGTGCAATTCCTGGCGGTATAGACTTGCTTTACTCATTCATAATTTCATGCAATATCAACCAAAGGCAGTAATTTTGACATGTATGGATAGCTTATCTAGGGCTACATTTTGCATTCATTGGCGGCTTCCCAGAGTTAAAAGTTGTTGGGGAAAATTTCAACCTCGCAATGTTTATTTTCTTCCCGGCCACCCTCTGTGTGCATATTACCGTCTATTTATTGCACCATGCCTGTCTAATTCCCGTGGGTATGGACTTGCTTTACTCATTCATAATTTCTTGGAATATCAACCAAAGACAGTAATTTTGACACGTATGGATAGCTTAGATCTAGGGCTACATTTTGGAATCATCGGCGGCTTCCTAGATTTAAAACTTGTGGAGAAAATTCCAACCTCGCAATATTTGTTTCTTCCTGCCCATCCTCTGTGTGCATATTGCCGTATATTTATTGCTCCATGCCCGTGCAATTCCTTGCGGTATAGACTTGCTTTACTCATTGATAATGTCATGCAATATCAATCAAATGCAGTAATTTTGACATGTATGGATAGCTTAGATCACGGGCTACATTTTAGAATCATCGGCGGCTTCCTAGATTTAAAACTTGTGGTGAAAATTTCAACCTCGCAACATTTTTTCTTCCCGCCCATCCTCTGTGTGCATATTGCCGTATATTTATTGCTCCATGCCCGTGCAATTCCTGGCGGTATAGACTTGCTTTACTCATTGATAATGTCATGCAATATCAATCAAATGCAGTAATTTTGACATGTATGGATAGCTTAGATCAAGGGCTACATTTTAGAATCATCGGCGGCTTCCTAGATTTAAAACTTGTGGAGAAAATTTCAACCTCGCAACATTTTGTCTTCCCGCCGACCCTCTGTGTGCATATTGCAGTGTATTTATTGCCCCATGCCCGTTCAATTCCTGGCAGTATAGATTTGCTTTACTCATTCATAATTTCTTGGAATATCAACCAAAGACAGTAATTTTGACATGTATGGATAGCTTAGATCTAGTGCTACATTTTGGAATCATCGGCGGATTCCTAGATTTAAAACTTGTGGAGAAAATTTCAACCTCGCTATATTTTTGTCTTCCCGCCCATCCCCTGTGTGCATATTGCCGTATATTTATTGCTCCATGCCCGTGCAATTCCTGTCGGTATAGACTTGCTTTACTCATTCATAATGTCATGCAATATCAATCAAATGCAGTAATTTTGACATGTATGGATAGCTTAGATCTGCCGCTACATTTTGCATTCATTGGCGGCTTCCCAGAGTTAAAGGTTGTTGGGGAAAATTCAAACCTCGCAATGTTTATTTTCTGCCCGCCCACCCTCTGTGTGCATATTGCCGTATATGTATTGCTCCATGCCCGTGCAATTCCTGGCGGTATAGACTTGCTTTACTCATTCATAATTTCATGCAATATCAACCAAAGGCAGTAATTTTGACATGTATGGATAGCTTAGATCTAGGGCTACATTTTGCATTCATTGGCGGCTTCCCAGAGTTAAAAGTTGTTGGGGAAAATTTCAACCTCGCAATGTTTATTTTCTTCCCGGCCACCCTCTGTGTGCATATTACCGTCTATTTATTGCACCATGCCTGTCTAATTCCCGGGGGTATGGACTTGCTTTACTCATTCATAATTTCTTGGAATATCAACCAAAGACAGTCATTTTGACATGTATGGATAGCTTAGATCTAGGGCTACATTTTGGAATCATCGGCGGCTTCCTAGATTTAAAACTTGTGGAGAAAATTCCAACCTCGCAATATTTGTTTCTTCCTGCCCATCCTCTGTGTGCATATTGCCGTATATTTATTGCTCCATGCCCGTGCAATTCCTTGCGGTATAGACTTGCTTTACTCATTGATAATGTCATGCAATATCAATCAAATGCAGTAATTTTGACATGTATGGATAGCTTAGATCAAGGGCTACATTTTAGAATCATCGGCGGCTTCCTAGATTTAAAACTTGTGGTGAAAATTTCAACCTCGCAACATTTTTTCTTCCCGCCCATCCTCTGTGTGCATATTGCCGTATATTTATTGCTCCATGCCCGTGCAATTCCTGGCGGTATAGACTTGCTTTACTCATTGATAATGTCATGCAATATCAATCAAATGCAGTAATTTTGACATGTATGGATAGCTTAGATCAAGGGCTACATTTTAGAATCATCGGCGGCTTCCTAGATTTAAAACTTGTGGAGAAAATTTCAACCTCGCAACATTTTGTCTTCCCGCCCACCCTCTGTGTGCATATTGCAGTGTATTTATTGCCCCATGCCCGTTCAATTCCTGGCAGTATAGATTTGCTTTACTCATTCATAATTTCTTGGAATATCAACCAAAGACAGTAATTTTGACATGTATGGATAGCTTAGATCTAGTGCTACATTTTAGAATCATCGGCGGATTCCTAGATTTAAATCTTGTGGATAAAATTTCAACCTCGCTATATTTTTGTCTTCCCGCCCATCCCCTGTGTGCATATTGCCGTATATTTATTGCTCCATGCCCGTGCAATTCCTGGCGGTATAGACTTGCTTTACTCATTCATAATGTCATGCAATATCAATCAAATGCAGTAATTTTGACATGTATGGATAGCTTAGATCTGCCGCTACATTTTGCATTCATTGGCGGCTTCCCAGAGTTAAAGGTTGTTGGGGAAAATTCAAACCTCGCAATGTTTATTTTCTTCCCGCCCACCCTCTGTGTGCATATTGCCGTATATGTATTGCTCCATGCCCGTGCAATTCCTGGCGGTATAGACTTGCTTTACTCATTCATAATTTCATGCAATATCAACCAAAGGCAGTAATTTTGACATGTATGGATAGCTTAGATCTAGGGCTACATTTTGCATTCATTGGCGGCTTCCCAGAGTTAAAAGTTGTTGGGGAAAATGTCAACCTCGCAATGTTTATTTTCTTCCCGGCCACCCTCTGTGTGCATATTACCGTCTATTTATTGCACCATGCCTGTCTAATTCCCTGGGGTATGGACTTGCTTTACTCATTCATAATTTCTTGGAATATCAACCAAAGACAGTAATTTTGACATGTATGGATAGCTTAGATCTAGGGCTTCCTTTTTTTTTGGAATCATCGGCGGCTTCCTAGATTTAAAACTTGTGGAGAAAATTCCAACCTCGCAATATTTGTTTCTTCCTGCCCATCCTCTGTGTGCATATTGCCGTATATTTATTGCTCCATGCCCGTGCAATTCCTTGCGGTATAGACTTGCTTTACTCATTGATAATGTCATGCAATATCAATCAAATGCAGTAATTTTGACATGTATGGATAGCTTAGATCAAGGGCTACATTTTAGAATCATCGGCGGCTTCCTAGATTTAAAACTTGTGGTGAAAATTTCAACCTCGCAACATTTTTTCTTCCCGCCCATCCTCTGTGTGCATATTGCCGTATATTTATTGCTCCATGCCCGTGCAATTCCTGGCGTATAGACTTGCTTTACTCATTGATAATGTCATGCAATATCAATCAAATGCAGTAATTTTGACATGTATGGATAGCTTAGATCAAGGGCTACATTTTAGAATCATCGGCGGCTCCCTAGATTTAAAACTTGTGGAGAAAATTTCAACCTCGCAACATTTTGTCTTCCCGCCCACCCTCTGTGTGCATATTGCAGTGTATTTATTGCCCCATGCCCGTTCAATTCCTGGCAGTATAGATTTGCTTTACTCATTCATAATTTCTTGGAATATCAACCAAAGACAGTAATTTTGACATGTATGGATAGCTTAGATCTAGGGCTACATTTTGCAAGCATCGGCGGCTTCCCAGAGTTAAAAGTTGTTGGGGAAAATTCAAACCTCGCAATGTTGATTTTCTTCCCGGTCACCCTCTGTTTGCATATTACCGTCTATTTATTGCACCATGCTTGTCTAATTCCCTGGGGTATGGACTTGCTTTACTCATTCATAATTGCATGGAATATCAACCAAAGGCAGTAATTTTGACATGTACGGATAGCTTAGATCTCGGGCTACATTTTGCAATCATCGGCGGCTTCCTAGATGTATAACTTGTGGAGAAAATGTCAAACCTCGCAAAGTTTATTTTTTTCCCGGCCACCCTCTGTGTGCATATTGCCGTATATGTATTGCACCATGCCTGTCTAATTCCCTGGGGTATGGACTTGCTTTACTCTTTCATAATTTCTTGGAATATCAACCAAAGGCAGTAATTTTGACATGTATGGATAGCTTAGATCTAGGGCTACATTTTGCATTCATTGGCGGCTTCCCAGAGTTAAAAGTTGTTGGGGACAATTTCAACCTCGCAATGTTTATTTTCTTCCCGGCCACCCTCTGTGTGCATATTACCGTCTATTTATTGCACCATGCCTGTCTAATTCCCTGGGGTATGGACTTGCTTTACTCATTCATAATTTCTTGGAATATCAACCAAAGACAGTAATTTTGACATGTATGGATAGCTTAGATCTAGGGCTACATTTCGGAATCATCGGCGGCTTCCTAGATTTAAAACTTGTGGAGAAAATGCCAACCTCGCAATATTTGTTTCTTCCTGCCCTTCCTCTGTGTGCATATTGCCGTATATTTATTGCTCCATGCCCGTGCAATTCCTGGCGGTATAGACTTGCTTTACTCATTGATAATGTCATGCAATATCAATCAAATGCAGTAATTTTGACATGTATGGATAGCTTAGATCAAGGGCTACATTTTAGAATCATCGGCGGCTTCCTAGATTTAAAACTTGTGGTGAAAATGTCAACCTCGCAACATTTTTTCTTCCCGCCCATCCTCTGTGTGCATATTGCCGTATATTTATTGCTCCATGCCCGTGCAATTCCTGGCGGTATAGACTTGCTTTACTCATTGATAATGTCATGCAATATCAATCAAATGCAGTAATTTTGACATGTATGGATAGCTTAGATCAAGGGCTACATTTTAGAATCATCGGCGGCTTCCTAGATTTAAAACTTGTAGAGAAAATTTCAACCTCGCAATATTTTGTCTTCCCGCCCACCCTCTGTGTGCATATTGCAGTGTATTTATTGCTCCATGCCCGTGCAATTCCTGGCGGTATAGACTTGCTTTACTCATTCATAATGTCATGCAATATCAATCAAATGCAGTAATTTTGACATGTATGGATAGCTTAGATCTGCCGCTACATTTTGCATTCATTGGCGGCTTCCCAGAGTTAAAGGTTGTTGGGGAAAATTCAAACCTCGCAATGTTTATTTTCTGCCCGCCCACCCTCTGTGTGCATATTGCCGTATATGTATTGCTCCATGCCCGTGCAATTCCTGGCGGTATAGACTTGCTTTACTCATTCATAATTTCATGCAATATCAACCAAAGGCAGTAATTTTGACATGTATGGATAGCTTAGATCTAGGGCTACATTTTGCATTCATTGGCGGCTTCCCAGAGTTAAAAGTTGTTGGGGAAAATGTCAACCTCGCAATGTTTATTTTCTTCCCGGCCACCCTCTGTGTGCATATTACCGTCTATTTATTGCACCATGCCTGTCTAATTCCCGTGGGTATGGACTTGCTTTACTCATTCATAATTTCTTGGAATATCAACCAAAGACAGTAATTTTGACATGTATGGATAGCTTAGATCTAGGGCTACATTTTGGAATCATCGGCGGCTTCCTAGATTTAAAACTTGTGGAGAAAATTCCAACCTCGCAATATTTGTTTCTTCCTGCCCATCCTCTGTGTGCATATTGCCGTATATTTATTGCTCCATGCCCGTGCAATTCCTTGCGGTATAGACTTGCTTTACTCATTGATAATGTCATGCAATATCAATCAAATGCAGTAATTTTGACATGTATGGATAGCTTAGATCAAGGGCTACATTTTAGAATCATCGGCGGCTTCCTAGATTTAAAACTTGTGGTGAAAATTTCAACCTCGCAACATTTTTTCTTCCCGCCCATCCTCTGTGTGCATATTGCCGTATATTTATTGCTCCATGCCCGTGCAATTCCTGGCGGTATAGACTTGCTTTACTCATTGATAATGTCATGCAATATCAATCAAATGCAGTAATTTTGACATGTATGGATAGCTTAGATCAAGGGCTACATTTTAGAATCATCGGCGGCTTCCTAGATTTAAAACTTGTGGAGAAAATTTCAACCTCGCAACATTTTGTCTTCCCGCCCACCCTCTGTGTGCATATTGCAGTGTATTTATTGCCCCATGCCCGTTCAATTCCTGGCAGTATAGATTTGCTTTACTCATTCATAATGTCATGCAATATCAATCAAATGCAGTAATTTTGACATGTATGGATAGCTTAGATCTAGGGCTACATTTTAGAATCATCGGCGGATTCCTAGATTTAAAACTTGTGGAGAAAATTTCAACCTCGCTATATTTTTGTCTTCCCGCCCATCCCCTGTGTGCATATTGCCGTATATTTATTGCTCCATGCCCGTGCAATTCCTGGCGGTATAGACTTGCTTTACTCATTCATAATGTCATGCAATATCAATCAAATGCAGTAATTTTGACATGTATGGATAGCTTAGATCTGCCGCTACATTTTGCATTCATTGGCGGCTTCCCAGAGTTAAAGGTTGTTGGGGAAAATTCAAACCTCGCAATGTTTATTTTCTGCCCGCCCACCCTCTGTGTGCATATTGCCGTATATGTATTGCTCCATGCCCGTGCAATTCCTGGCGGTATAGACTTGCTTTACTCATTCATAATTTCATGCAATATCAACCAAAGGCAGTAATTTTGACATGTATGGATAGCTTAGATCTAGGGCTACATTTTGCATTCATTGGCGGCTTCCCAGAGTTAAAAGTTGTTGGGGAAAATTTCAACCTCGCAATGTTTATTTTCTTCCCGGCCACCCTCTGTGTGCATATTACCGTCTATTTATTGCACCATGCCTGTCTAATTCCCTGGGGTATGGACTTGCTTTACTCATTCATAATTTCTTGGAATATCAACCAAAGACAGTAATTTTGACATGTATGGATAGCTTAGATCTAGGGCTTCCTTTTTTTTTGGAATCATCGGCGGCTTCCTAGATTTAAAACTTGTGGAGAAAATTCCAACCTCGCAATATTTGTTTCTTCCTGCCCATCCTCTGTGTGCATATTGCCGTATATTTATTGCTCCATGCCCGTGCAATTCCTTGCGGTATAGACTTGCTTTACTCATTGATAATGTCATGCAATATCAATCAAATGCAGTAATTTTGACATGTATGGATAGCTTAGATCAAGGGCTACATTTTAGAATCATCGGCGGCTTCCTAGATTTAAAACTTGTGGTGAAAATTTCAACCTCGCAACATTTTTTCTTCCCGCCCATCCTCTGTGTGCATATTGCCGTATATTTATTGCTCCATGCCCGTGCAATTCCTGGCGGTATAGACTTGCTTTACTCATTGATAATGTCATGCAATATCAATCAAATGCAGTAATTTTGACATGTATGGATAGCTTAGATCAAGGGCTACATTTTAGAATCATCGGCGGCTTCCTAGATTTAAAACTTGTGGAGAAAATTTCAACCTCGCAACATTTTGTCTTCCCGCCCACCCTCTGTGTGCATATTGCAGTGTATTTATTGCCCCATGCCCGTTCAATTCCTGGCAGTATAGATTTGCTTTACTCATTCATAATTTCTTGGAATATCAACCAAAGACAGTAATTTTGACATGTATGGATAGCTTAGATCTAGGGCTACATTTTGCAAGCATCGGCGGCTTCCCAGAGTTAAAAGTTGTTGGGGAAAATTCAAACCTCGCAATGTTGATTTTCTTCCCGGCCACCCTCTGTTTGCATATTACCGTCTATTTATTGCACCATGCTTGTCTAATTCCCTGGGGTATGGACTTGCTTTACTCATTCATAATTGCATGGAATATCAACCAAAGGCAGTAATTTTGACATGTACGGATAGCTTAGATCTCGGGCTACATTTTGCAATCATCGGCGGCTTCCCAGAGTTAAAGGTTGTTGGGGAAAATTTCAACCTCGCAATGTTTATTCATATTACCGTCTATTTATTGCACCATGCCTGTCTAATTCCCTGGGGTATGGACTTGCTTTACTCATTCATAATTTCTTGGAATATCAACCAAAGACAGTAATTTTGACATGTATGGATAGCTTAGATCTAGGGCTACATTTCGGAATCATCGGCGGCTTCCTAGATTTAAAACTTGTGGAGAAAATGCCAACCTCGCAATATTTGTTTCTTCCTGCCCATCCTCTGTGTGCATATTGCCGTATATTTATTGCTCCATGCCCGTGCAATTCCTGGCGGTATAGACTTGCTTTACTCATTGATAATGTCATGCAATATCAATCAAATGCAGTAATTTTGACATGTATGGATAGCTTAGATCAAGGGCTACATTTTAGAATCATCGGCGGCTTCCTAGATTTAAAACTTGTGGTGAAAATGTCAACCTCGCAACATTTTTTCTTCCCGCCCATCCTCTGTGTGCATATTGCCGTATATTTATTGCTCCATGCCCGTGCAATTCCTGGCGGTATAGACTTGCTTTACTCATTGATAATGTCATGCAATATCAATCAAATGCAGTAATTTTGACATGTATGGATAGCTTAGATCAAGGGCTACATTTTAGAATCATCGGCGGCTTCCTAGATTAAAAACTTGTGGAGAAAATTTCAACCTCGCAACATTTTTTCTTCCCGCCCACCCTCTGTGTGCATATTGCAGTGTATTTATTGCCCCATGCCCGTTCAATTCCTGGCAGTATAGATTTGCTTTACTCATTCATAATTTCTTGGAATATCAACCAAAGACAGTAATTTTGACATGTATGGATAGCTTAGATCTAGGGCTACATTTTGCAAGCATCGGCGGCTTCCCAGAGTTAAAAGTTGTTGGGGAAAATTCAAACCTCGCAATGTTGATTTTCTTCCCGGCCACCCTCTGTATGCATATTACCGTCTATTTATTGCACCATGCTTGTCTAATTCCCTGGGGTATGGACTTGCTTTACTCATTCATAATTGCATGGAATATCAACCAAAGGCAGTAATTTTGACATGTATGGATAGCTTAGATCTAGGGCTACATTTTGGAATCATCGGCGGCTTTCTAGATTTAAAACTTGTGGAGAAAATTTCAACCTCGCAATATTTTTGTCTGCCCCGCCCATCCTCTGTGTGCATATTGCCGTATATTTATTGCTCCATGCCCGTGCAATTCCTGGCGGTATAGACTTGCTTTACTCATTCATAATGTCATGCAATATCAATCAAATGCAGTAATTTTGACATGTATGGATAGCTTAGATCTAGGGCTACATTTTGCAAGCATCGGCGGCTTCCCAGAGTTAAAAGTTGTTGTGAAAAATTCAAACCTCGCAATGTATATTTTCTTTCCGGCCACCCTCTGTGTGCATATACTGACCTTTTCCAGCATAAGGTGACCGGTCACCGTATTTCTATGGGCATGGGGCGACCGACCGGCTTAGGGCGACCGATTACCGGTCGCCTTAAAGTAAATGCAACAGGAAAAGATTTGGTTAGGTTACATTTTTTTTAATGCACAATCCCCATAGACCGGTCGCCCCAATGCGGGAAAGGGCGTTATATATATTACCGTCTATTTATTGCACCATGCCTGTCTAATTCCCTGGGGTATGGACTTGCTTTACTCATTCATAATTGCATGGAATATCAACCAAAGGCAGTAATTTTGACCTGTATGGATAGCTTAGATATAGGGCTACATTTTAGAATCATCGGCGGCTTCCTAGATTTAAAACTTGTGGAGAAAATTTCAACCTCGCAATATTTTTGTCTTCCCGCCCATCCCCTGTGTGCATATTGCCGTATATTTATTGCTCCATGCCCGTGCAATTCCTGGCGGTATAGACTTGCTTTACTCATTCATGATGTCATGCAATATCAATCAAATGCAGTAATTTTGACATGTATGGATAGCTTAGATCTGCCGCTACATTTTGCATTCATCGGCGGCTTCCCAGAGTTAAAAGTTGTTGTGAAAAATTCAAACCTCGCAATGTTTATTTTCTTACCGGCCACCCTCTGTGTGCATATTACCGTCTATTTATTGCACCATGCCTGTCTAATTTCCTGGGGTATGGACTTGCTTTACTCATTCATAATTTCTTGGAATATCAACCAAAGACAGTAATTTTGACATGTATGGATAGCTTAGATCTAGGGCTACATTTTGGAATCATCGGCGGCTTTCTAGATTTAAAACTTGTGTAGAAAATTTCTAAGTCGCAATATTTTTTTCTTCCCGCCCATCCTCTGTGTGCATATTGCCGTATATTTATTGCTCCATGCCCGTGCAATTCCTGGCGGTATAGACTTGCTTTACTCACTCATAATGTCATGCAATATCAATCAAATGCAGTAATTTTGACATGTATGGATAGCTTAGATCTGCCGCTACATTTTGCATTCATCGGCGGCTTCCCAGAGTTAAAAGTTGTTGTGAAAAATTCAAACCTCGCAATGTTTATGTTCTTACCGGCCACCCACTGTGTGCATATTACCGTCTATTTATTGCACCATGCCTGTCTAATTCCCTGGGGTATGGACTTGCTTTACTCATTCATAATTTCTTGGAATATCAACCAAAGGCAGTAATTTTGACATGTATGTATAGCTTAGATCTAGGGATACATTTTGCAAGCATCGGCGGCTTCCCAGAGTTAAAAGTTGTTGTGAAAAATTCAAACCTCGCAATGTTTATTTTCTTTCCGGCCACCCTCTGTGTGCATATTACCGTCCATTTATTGCACCATGCCTGTCTAATTCCCTGGTGTATGGACTTGCTTTACTCATTCATAATTGCATGGAATATCAACCAAAGGCAGTAATTTTGACATTTTTGGACAGCTTAGATATAGGGCTACATTTTAGAATCATCGGCGGCTTCCTAGATTTAAAACTTGTGGAGAAAATTTCAACCTCGCAATATTTTTGTCTTCCCGCCCATCCTCTGTGTGCATATTGCCGTATATTTATTGCTCCATGCCCGTGCAATTCCTGGCGGTATAGACTTGCTTTACTCATTCATAATGTCATGCAATATCAATCAAATGCAGTAATTTTGACATGTATGGATAGCTTAGATCTAGGGCTACATTTTGCAAGCATCGGCGGCTTCCCAGAGTTAAAAGTTGTTGTGAAAAATTCAAACCTCGCAATGTTTATTTTCTTACCGGCCACCCACTGTGTGCATATTACCGTCTATTTATTGCACCATGCATGTCTAATTCCCTGGGGTATGGACTTGCTTTACTCATTCATAATTTCTTGGAATATCAACCAAAGGCAGTAATTTTGACATGTATGGATAGCTTAGATCTGCCGCTACATTTTGCATTCATCGGCGGCTTCCCAGAGTTAAAAGTTGTTGTGAAAAATTCAAACCTCGCAATGTTTATTTTCTTACCGGCCACCCACTGTGTGCATATTACCGTCTATTTATTGCACCATGCCTGTCTAATTCCCTGGGGTATGGACTTGCTTTACTCATTCATAATTGCATGGAATATCAACCAAAGGCAGTCATTTTGACATGTATGGATAGCTTAGTTAGAGGGCTACATTTTAGAATCATCGGCGGCTTCCTAGATTTAAAACTTGTGGTGAAAATTTCAACCTCGCAATATTTTTGTCTTCCCGCCCATCCTCTGTGTGCATATTGCCGTATATTTATTGCTCAATGCCCTTGCAATTCCTGGCGGTATAGACTTGCTTTACTCATTCATAATGTCATGCAATATCAATCAAATGCAGTAATTTTGACATGTATGGATAGCTTAGATCTGCCGCTACATTTTGCATTCATCGGCGGCTTCCCAGAGTTAAAAGTTGTTGTGAAAAATTCAAACCTCGCAATGTTTATTTTCTTACCGGCCACCCACTGTGTGCATATTACCGTCTATTTATTGCACCATGCCTGTCTAATTCCCTGGGGTATGGACTTGCTTTACTCATTCATAATTTCTTGGAATATCAACCAAAGGCAGTAATTTTGACATGTATGTATAGCTTAGATCTAGGGATACATTTTGCAAGCATCGGCGGCTTCCCAGAGTTAAAAGTTGTTGTGAAAAATTCAAACCTCGCAATGTTTATTTTCTTTCCGGCCACCCTCTGTGTGCATATTACCGTCTATTTATTGCACCATGCCTGTCTAATTCCCTGGTGTATGGACTTGCTTTACTCATTCATAATTGCATGGAATATCAACCAAAGGCAGTAATTTTGACATTTTTGGACAGCTTAGATATAGGGCTACATTTTAGAATCATCGGCGGCTTCCTAGATTTAAAACTTGTGGAGAAAATTTCAACCTCGCAATATTTTTGTCTTCCCGCCCATCCTCTGTGTGCATATTGCCGTATATTTATTGCTCCATGCCCGTGCAATTCCTGGCGGTATAGACTTGCTTTACTCATTCATAATGTCATGCAATATCAATCAAATGCAGTAATTTTGACATGTATGGATAGCTTAGATCTGCCGCTACATTTTGCATTCATCGGCGGCTTCCCAGAGTTAAAAGTTGTTGTGAAAAATTCAAACCTCGCAATGTTTATTTTCTTACCGGCCACCCACTGTGTGCATATTACCGTCTATTTATTGCACCATGCATGTCTAATTCCCTGGGGTATGGACTTGCTTTACTCATTCATAATTTCTTGGAATATCAACCAAAGGCAGTAATTTTGACATGTATGGATAGCTTAGATCTGCCGCTACATTTTACATTCATCGGCGGCTTCCCAGAGTTAAAAGTTGTTGTGAAAAATTCAAACCTCGCAATGTTTATTTTCTTACCGGCCACCCACTGTGTGCATATTACCGTCTATTTATTGCACCATGCCTGTCTAATTCCCTGGGGTATGGACTTGCTTTACTCATTCATAATTGCATGGAATATCAACCAAAGGCAGTCATTTTGACATGTATGGATAGCTTAGTTAGAGGGCTACATTTTGGAATCATCGGCGGCTTCCTAGATTTAAAACTTGTGGAGAAAATTTCAATCTCGCAATATTTTTGTCTTCCCGCCCATCCTCTGTGTGCATATTGCCGTATATTTATTGCTCCAAGCCCGTGCAATTCCTGGCGGTATAGACTTGCTTTACTCATTCATAATGTCATGCAATATCAATAAAATGCAGTAATTTTGACATGTATGGATAGCTTAGATCTGCCGCTACATTTTGCATTCATCGGCGGCTTCCCAGAGTTAAAAGTTGTTGTGAAAAATGCAAACCTCGCAATGTTTATTTTCTTACCGGCCACCCACTGTGTGCATGTTACCGTCTATTTATTGCACCATGCCTGTCTAATTCCCTGGGATATGGACTTGCTTTACTCATTCAAAATTGCATGGAATATCAACCAAAGGCAGTAATTTTGACATGTATGGATAGCTTAGATCTAGGGCTACATTTTGCAAGCATCGGCGGCTTCCCAGAGTTAAAAGTTGTTGTTAAAAATTCAAACCTCGCAATGTATATTTTCTTTCCGGCCACCCTCTGTGTGCATATTACCGTCTATTTATTGCACCATGCCTGTCTAATTCCCTGGTGTATGGACTTGCTTTACTCATTCATAATTGCATGGAATATCAACCAAAGGCATTAATTTTGACATGTTTGGATAGCTTAGATATAGGGCTACATTTTAGAATCATCGGCGGCTTCCTAGATTTAAAACTTGTGGTGAAAATTTCAACCTCGCAATATTGTTGTCTTCCCGCCCATCCTCTGTGTGCATATTGCCGTATATTTATTGCTCCATGCCCGTGCAATTCCTGGCGGTATAGACTTGCTTTACTCATTCATAATGTCATGCAATATCAATCAAATGCAGTAATTTTGACATGTATGGATAGCTTAGATCTGCCGCTACATTTTGCATTCATCGGCGGCTTCCCAGAGTTAAAAGTTGTTGTGAAAAATTCAAACCTCGCATTGTTTATTTTCTTAACGGCCACCCACTGTGTGCATATTACCGTCTATTTATTGCACCATGCATGTCTAATTCCCTGGGGTATGGACTTGCTTTACTCATTCATAATTTCTTGGAATATCAACCAAAGGCAGTAATTTTGACATGTATGGATAGCTTAGATCTGCCGCTACATTTTGCATTCATCGGCGGCTTCCCAGAGTTAAAAGTTGTTGTGAAAAATTCAAACCTCGCAATGTTTATTTTCTTACCGGCCACCCACTGTGTGCATATTACCGTCTATTTATTGCACCATGCCTGTCTAATTCCCTGGGGTATGGACTTGCTTTACTCATTCATAATTGCATGGAATATCAACCAAAGGCAGTCATTTTGACATGTATGGATAGCTTAGTTAGAGGGCTACATTTTAGAATCATCGGCGGCTTCCTAGATTTAAAACTTGTGGTGAAAATTTCAACCTCGCAATATTTTTGTCTTCCCGCCCATCCTCTGTGTGCATATTGCCGTATATTTATTGCTCAATGCCCTTGCAATTCCTGGCGGTATAGACTTGCTTTACTCATTCATAATGTCATGCAATATCAATCAAATGCAGTAATTTTGACATGTATGGATAGCTTAGATCTGCCGCTACATTTTGCATTCATCGGCGGCTTCCCAGAGTTAAAAGTTGTTGTGAAAAATTCAAACCTCGCAATGTTTATTTTCTTACCGGCCACCCACTGTGTGCATATTACCGTCTATTTATTGCACCATGCCTGTCTAATTCCCTGGGGTATGGACTTGCTTTACTCATTCATAATTTCTTGGAATATCAACCAAAGGCAGTAATTTTGACATGTATGTATAGCTTAGATCTAGGGATACATTTTGCAAGCATCGGCGGCTTCCCAGAGTTAAAAGTTGTTGTGAAAAATTCAAACCTCGCAATGTTTATTTTCTTTCCGGCCACCCTCTGTGTGCATATTACCGTCTATTTATTGCACCATGCCTGTCTAATTCCCTGGTGTATGGACTTGCTTTACTCATTCATAATTGCATGGAATATCAACCAAAGGCAGTAATTTTGACATTTTTGGACAGCTTAGATATAGGGCTACATTTTAGAATCATCGGCGGCTTCCTAGATTTAAAACTTGTGGAGAAAATTTCAACCTCGCAATATTTTTGTCTTCCCGCCCATCCTCTGTGTGCATATTGCCGTATATTTATTGCTCCATGCCCGTGCAATTCCTGGCGGTATAGACTTGCTTTACTCATTCATAATGTCATGCAATATCAATCAAATGCAGTAATTTTGACATGTATGGATAGCTTAGATCTGCCGCTACATTTTGCATTCATCGGCGGCTTCCCAGAGTTAAAAGTTGTTGTGAAAAATTCAAACCTCGCAATGTTTATTTTCTTACCGGCCACCCACTGTGTGCATATTACCGTCTATTTATTGCACCATGCATGTCTAATTCCCTGGGGTATGGACTTGCTTTACTCATTCATAATTTCTTGGAATATCAACCAAAGGCAGTAATTTTGACATGTATGGATAGCTTAGATCTGCCGCTACATTTTACATTCATCGGCGGCTTCCCAGAGTTAAAAGTTGTTGTGAAAAATTCAAACCTCGCAATGTTTATTTTCTTACCGGCCACCCACTGTGTGCATATTACCGTCTATTTATTGCACCATGCCTGTCTAATTCCCTGGGGTATGGACTTGCTTTACTCATTCATAATTGCATGGAATATCAACCAAAGGCAGTCATTTTGACATGTATGGATAGCTTAGTTAGAGGGCTACATTTTGGAATCATCGGCGGCTTCCTAGATTTAAAACTTGTGGAGAAAATTTCAATCTCGCAATATTTTTGTCTTCCCGCCCATCCTCTGTGTGCATATTGCCGTATATTTATTGCTCCAAGCCCGTGCAATTCCTGGCGGTATAGACTTGCTTTACTCATTCATAATGTCATGCAATATCAATAAAATGCAGTAATTTTGACATGTATGGATAGCTTAGATCTGCCGCTACATTTTGCATTCATCGGCGGCTTCCCAGAGTTAAAAGTTGTTGTGAAAAATGCAAACCTCGCAATGTTTATTTTCTTACCGGCCACCCACTGTGTGCATGTTACCGTCTATTTATTGCACCATGCCTGTCTAATTCCCTGGGATATGGACTTGCTTTACTCATTCAAAATTGCATGGAATATCAACCAAAGGCAGTAATTTTGACATGTATGGATAGCTTAGATCTAGGGCTACATTTTGCAAGCATCGGCGGCTTCCCAGAGTTAAAAGTTGTTGTTAAAAATTCAAACCTCGCAATGTATATTTTCTTTCCGGCCACCCTCTGTGTGCATATTACCGTCTATTTATTGCACCATGCCTGTCTAATTCCCTGGTGTATGGACTTGCTTTACTCATTCATAATTGCATGGAATATCAACCAAAGGCATTAATTTTGACATGTTTGGATAGCTTAGATATAGGGCTACATTTTAGAATCATCGGCGGCTTCCTAGATTTAAAACTTGTGGTGAAAATTTCAACCTCGCAATATTGTTGTCTTCCCGCCCATCCTCTGTGTGCATATTGCCGTATATTTATTGCTCCATGCCCGTGCAATTCCTGGCGGTATAGACTTGCTTTACTCATTCATAATGTCATGCAATATCAATCAAATGCAGTAATTTTGACATGTATGGATAGCTTAGATCTGCCGCTACATTTTGCATTCATCGGCGGCTTCCCAGAGTTAAAAGTTGTTGTGAAAAATTCAAACCTCGCATTGTTTATTTTCTTAACGGCCACCCACTGTGTGCATATTACCGTCTATTTATTGCACCATGCATGTCTAATTCCCTGGGGTATGGACTTGCTTTACTCATTCATAATTTCTTGGAATATCAACCAAAGGCAGTAATTTTGACATGTATGGATAGCTTAGATATAGGGCTACATTTTAGAATCATCGGCGGCTTCCTAGATTTAAAACTTGTTTAGAAAAGTTCAACCTCGCAATATTGTTGTCTTCCCGCCCATCCTCTGTGTGCATATTGCCGTATATTTATTGCTCCATGCCCGTGCAATTCCTGGCGGTATAGACTTGCTTTACTCATTCATAATGTCATGCAATATCAATCAAATGCAGTAATTTTGACATGTATGGATAGCTTAGATCTGCCGCTACATTTTGCATTCATCGGCGGCTTCCCAGAGTTAAAAGTTGTTGTGAAAAATTCAAACCTCGCAATGTTTATTTTCTTACCGGCCACCCACTGTGTGCATATTACCGTCTATTTATTGCACCATGCATGTCTAATTCCCTGGGGTATGGACTTGCTTTACTCATTCATAATTTCTTGGAATATCAACCAAAGGCAGTAATTTTGACATGTATGGATAGCTTAGATCTGCCGCTACATTTTGCATTCATCGGCGGCTTCCCAGAGTTAAAAGTTGTTGTGAAAAATTCAAACCTCGCAATGTTTATTTTCTTACCGGCCACCCACTGTGTGCATATTACCGTCTATTTATTGCACCATGCCTGTCTAATTCCCTGGGGTATGGACTTGCTTTACTCATTCATAATTGCATGGAATATCAACCAAAGGCAGTCATTTTGACATGTATGGATAGCTTAGTTAGAGGGCTACATTTTGGAATCATCGGCGGCTTCCTAGATTTAAAACTTGTGGAGAAAATTTCAATCTCGCAATATTTTTGTCTTCCCGCCCATCCTCTGTGTGCATATTGCCGTATATTTATTGCTCCAAGCCCGTGCAATTCCTGGCGGTATAGACTTGCTTTACTCATTCATAATGTCATGCAATATCAATAAAATGCAGTAATTTTGACATGTATGGATAGCTTAGATCTGCCGCTACATTTTGCATTCATCGGCGGCTTCCCAGAGTTAAAAGTTGTTGTGAAAAATGCAAACCTCGCAATGTTTATTTTCTTACCGGCCACCCACTGTGTGCATGTTACCGTCTATTTATTGCACCATGCCTGTCTAATTCCCTGGGATATGGACTTGCTTTACTCATTCAAAATTGCATGGAATATCAACCAAAGGCAGTAATTTTGACATGTATGGATAGCTTAGATCTAGGGCTACATTTTGCAAGCATCGGCGGCTTCCCAGAGTTAAAAGTTGTTGTTAAAAATTCAAACCTCGCAATGTATATTTTCTTTCCGGCCACCCTCTGTGTGCATATTACCGTCTATTTATTGCACCATGCCTGTCTAATTCCCTGGTGTATGGACTTGCTTTACTCATTCATAATTGCATGGAATATCAACCAAAGGCATTAATTTTGACATGTTTGGATAGCTTAGATATAGGGCTACATTTTAGAATCATCGGCGGCTTCCTAGATTTAAAACTTGTGGTGAAAATTTCAACCTCGCAATATTGTTGTCTTCCCGCCCATCCTCTGTGTGCATATTGCCGTATATTTATTGCTCCATGCCCGTGCAATTCCTGGCGGTATAGACTTGCTTTACTCATTCATAATGTCATGCAATATCAATCAAATGCAGTAATTTTGACATGTATGGATAGCTTAGATCTGCCGCTACATTTTGCATTCATCGGCGGCTTCCCAGAGTTAAAAGTTGTTGTGAAAAATTCAAACCTCGCATTGTTTATTTTCTTAACGGCCACCCACTGTGTGCATATTACCGTCTATTTATTGCACCATGCATGTCTAATTCCCTGGGGTATGGACTTGCTTTACTCATTCATAATTTCTTGGAATATCAACTAAAGGCAGTAATTTTGACATGTATGGATAGCTTAGATATAGGGCTACATTTTAGAATCATCGGCGGCTTCCTAGATTTAAAACTTGTTTAGAAAAGTTCAACCTCGCAATATTGTTGTCTTCCCGCCCATCCTCTGTGTGCATATTGCCGTATATTTATTGCTCCATGCCCGTGCAATTCCTGGCGGTATAGACTTGCTTTACTCATTCATAATGTCATGCAATATCAATCAAATGCAGTAATTTTGACATGTATGGATAGCTTAGATCTGCCGCTACATTTTGCATTCATCGGCGGCTTCCCAGAGTTAAAAGTTGTTGTGAAAAATTCAAACCTCGCAATGTTTATTTTCTTACCGGCCACCCACTGTGTGCATATTACCGTCTATTTATTGCACCATGCATGTCTAATTCCCTGGGGTATGGACTTGCTTTACTCATTCATAATTTCTTGGAATATCAACCAAAGGCAGTAATTTTGACATGTATGGATAGCTTAGATCTGCCGCTACATTTTGCATTCATCGGCGGCTTCCCAGAGTTAAAAGTTGTTGTGAAAAATTCAAACCTCGCAATGTTTATTTTCTTACCGGCCACCCACTGTGTGCATATTACCGTCTATTTATTGCACCATGCCTGTCTAATTCCCTGGGGTATGGACTTGCTTTACTCATTCATAATTGCATGGAATATCAACCAAAGGCAGTCATTTTGACATGTATGGATAGCTTAGTTAGAGGGCTACATTTTAGAATCATCGGCGGCTTCCTAGATTTAAAACTTGTGGAGAAAATTTCAATCTCGCAATATTTTTGTCTTCCCGCCCATCCTCTGTGTGCATATTGCCGTATATTTATTGCTCCAAGCCCGTGCAATTCCTGGCGGTATAGACTTGCTTTACTCATTCATAATGTCATGCAATATCAATAAAATGCAGTAATTTTGACATGTATGGATAGCTTAGATCTGCCGCTACATTTTGCATTCATCGGCGGCTTCCCAGAGTTAAAAGTTGTTGTGAAAAATGCAAACCTCGCAATGTTTATTTTCTTACCGGCCACCCACTGTGTGCATGTTACCGTCTATTTATTGCACCATGCCTGTCTAATTCCCTGGGATATGGACTTGCTTTACTCATTCATAATTGCATGGAATATCAACCAAAGGCAGTAATTTTGACATGTATGGATAGCTTAGATCTAGGGCTACATTTTGCAAGCATCGGCGGCTTCCCAGAGTTAAAAGTTGTTGTTAAAAATTCAAACCTCGCAATGTATATTTTCTTTCCGGCCACCCTCTGTGTGCATATTACCGTCTATTTATTGCACCATGCATGTCTAATTCCCTGGGGTATGGACTTGCTTTACTCATTCATAATTTCTTGGAATATCAACCAAAGGCAGTAATTTTGACATGTATGGATAGCTTAGATCTGCCGCTACATTTTGCATTCATCGGCGGCTTCCCAGAGTTAAAAGTTGTTGTGAAAAATTCAAACCTCGCAATGTTTATTTTCTTACCGGCCACCCACTGTGTGCATATTACCGTCTATTTATTGCACCATGCCTGTCTAATTCCCTGGGGTATGGACTTGCTTTACTCATTCATAATTGCATGGAATATCAACCAAAGGCATTAATTTTGACATGTTTGGATAGCTTAGATATAGGGCTACATTTTAGAATCATCGGCGGCTTCCTAGATTTAAAACTTGTGGTGAAAATTTCAACCTCGCAATATTGTTGTCTTCCCGCCCATCCTCTGTGTGCATATTGCCGTATATTTATTGCTCCATGCCCGTGCAATTCCTGGCGGTATAGACTTGCTTTACTCATTCATAATGTCATGCAATATCAATCAAATGCAGTAATTTTGACATGTATGGATAGCTTAGATCTGCCGCTACATTTTGCATTCATCGGCGGCTTCCCAGAGTTAAAAGTTGTTGTGAAAAATTCAAACCTCGCATTGTTTATTTTCTTAACGGCCACCCACTGTGTGCATATTACCGTCTATTTATTGCACCATGCATGTCTAATTCCCTGGGGTATGGACTTGCTTTACTCATTCATAATTTCTTGGAATATCAACCAAAGGCAGTAATTTTGACATGTATGGATAGCTTAGATATAGGGCTACATTTTAGAATCATCGGCGGCTTCCTAGATTTAAAACTTGTTTAGAAAAGTTCAACCTCGCAATATTGTTGTCTTCCCGCCCATCCTCTGTGTGCATATTGCCGTATATTTATTGCTCCATGCCCGTGCAATTCCTGGCGGTATAGACTTGCTTTACTCATTCATAATGTCATGCAATATCAATCAAATGCAGTAATTTTGACATGTATGGATAGCTTAGATCTGCCGCTACATTTTGCATTCATCGGCGGCTTCCCAGAGTTAAAAGTTGTTGTGAAAAATTCAAACCTCGCAATGTTTATTTTCTTACCGGCCACCCACTGTGTGCATATTACCGTCTATTTATTGCACCATGCATGTCTAATTCCCTGGGGTATGGACTTGCTTTACTCATTCATAATTTCTTGGAATATCAACCAAAGGCAGTAATTTTGACATGTATGGATAGCTTAGATCTGCCGCTACATTTTGCATTCATCGGCGGCTTCCCAGAGTTAAAAGTTGTTGTGAAAAATTCAAACCTCGCAATGTTTATTTTCTTACCGGCCACCCACTGTGTGCATATTACCGTCTATTTATTGCACCATGCCTGTCTAATTCCCTGGGGTATGGACTTGCTTTACTCATTCATAATTGCATGGAATATCAACCAAAGGCAGTCATTTTGACATGTATGGATAGCTTAGTTAGAGGGCTACATTTTAGAATCATCGGCGGCTTCCTAGATTTAAAACTTGTGGAGAAAATTTCAATCTCGCAATATTTTTGTCTTCCCGCCCATCCTCTGTGTGCATATTGCCGTATATTTATTGCTCCAAGCCCGTGCAATTCCTGGCGGTATAGACTTGCTTTACTCATTCATAATGTCATGCAATATCAATAAAATGCAGTAATTTTGACATGTATGGATAGCTTAGATCTGCCGCTACATTTTGCATTCATCGGCGGCTTCCCAGAGTTAAAAGTTGTTGTGAAAAATGCAAACCTCGCAATGTTTATTTTCTTACCGGCCACCCACTGTGTGCATGTTACCGTCTATTTATTGCACCATGCCTGTCTAATTCCCTGGGATATGGACTTGCTTTACTCATTCATAATTGCATGGAATATCAACCAAAGGCAGTAATTTTGACATGTATGGATAGCTTAGATCTAGGGCTACATTTTGCAAGCATCGGCGGCTTCCCAGAGTTAAAAGTTGTTGTTAAAAATTCAAACCTCGCAATGTATATTTTCTTTCCGGCCACCCTCTGTGTGCATATTACCGTCTATTTATTGCACCATGCATGTCTAATTCCCTGGGGTATGGACTTGCTTTACTCATTCATAATTTCTTGGAATATCAACCAAAGGCAGTAATTTTGACATGTATGGATAGCTTAGATCTGCCGCTACATTTTGCATTCATCGGCGGCTTCCCAGAGTTAAAAGTTGTTGTGAAAAATTCAAACCTCGCAATGTTTATTTTCTTACCGGCCACCCACTGTGTGCATATTACCGTCTATTTATTGCACCATGCCTGTCTAATTCCCTGGGGTATGGACTTGCTTTACTCATTCATAATTGCATGGAATATCAACCAAAGGCAGTCATTTTGACATGTATGGATAGCTTAGTTAGAGGGCTACATTTTAGAATCATCGGCGGCTTCCTAGATTTAAAACTTGTGGTGAAAATTTCAACCTCGCAATATTTTTGTCTTCCCGCCCATCCTCTGTGTGCATATTGCCGTATATTTATTGCTCAATGCCCTTGCAATTCCTGGCGGTATAGACTTGCTTTACTCATTCATAATGTCATGCAATATCAATCAAATGCAGTAATTTTGACATGTATGGATAGCTTAGATCTGCCGCTACATTTTGCATTCATCGGCGGCTTCCCAGAGTTAAAAGTTGTTGTGAAAAATTCAAACCTCGCAATGTTTATTTTCTTACCGGCCACCCACTGTGTGCATATTACCGTCTATTTATTGCACCATGCCTGTCTAATTCCCTGGGGTATGGACTTGCTTTACTCATTCATAATTTCTTGGAATATCAACCAAAGGCAGTAATTTTGACATGTATGTATAGCTTAGATCTAGGGATACATTTTGCAAGCATCGGCGGCTTCCCAGAGTTAAAAGTTGTTGTGAAAAATTCAAACCTCGCAATGTTTATTTTCTTTCCGGCCACCCTCTGTGTGCATATTACCGTCTATTTATTGCACCATGCCTGTCTAATTCCCTGGTGTATGGACTTGCTTTACTCATTCATAATTGCATGGAATATCAACCAAAGGCAGTAATTTTGACATTTTTGGACAGCTTAGATATAGGGCTACATTTTAGAATCATCGGCGGCTTCCTTGATTTAAAACTTGTGGAGAAAATTTCAACCTCGCAATATTTTTGTCTTCCCGCCCATCCTCTGTGTGCATATTGCCGTATATTTATTGCTCCATGCCCGTGCAATTCCTGGCGGTATAGACTTGCTTTACTCATTCATAATGTCATGCAATATCAATCAAATGCAGTAATTTTGACATGTATGGATAGCTTAGATCTGCCGCTACATTTTGCATTCATCGGCGGCTTCCCAGAGTTAAAAGTTGTTGTGAAAAATTCAAACCTCGCAATGTTTATTTTCTTACCGGCCACCCACTGTGTGCATATTACCGTCTATTTATTGCACCATGCATGTCTAATTCCCTGGGGTATGGACTTGCTTTACTCATTCATAATTTCTTGGAATATCAACCAAAGGCAGTAATTTTGACATGTATGGATAGCTTAGATCTGCCGCTACATTTTGCATTCATCGGCGGCTTCCCAGAGTTAAAAGTTGTTGTGAAAAATTCAAACCTCGCAATGTTTATTTTCTTCCCGGCCACCCACTGTGTGCATATTACCGTCTATTTATTGCACCATGCCTGTCTAATTCCCTGGGGTATGGACTTGCTTTACTCATTCATAATTGCATGGAATATCAACCAAAGGCAGTCATTTTGACATGTATGGATAGCTTAGTTAGAGGGCTACATTTTAGAATCATCGGCGGCTTCCTAGATTTAAAACTTGTGGAGAAAATTTCAATCTCGCAATATTTTTGTCTTCCCGCCCATCCTCTGTGTGCATATTGCCGTATATTTATTGCTCCAAGCCCGTGCAATTCCTGGCGGTATAGACTTGCTTTACTCATTCATAATGTCATGCAATATCAATAAAATGCAGTAATTTTGACATGTATGGATAGCTTAGATCTGCCGCTACATTTTGCATTCATCGGCGGCTTCCCAGAGTTAAAAGTTGTTGTGAAAAATGCAAACCTCGCAATGTTTATTTTCTTACCGGCCACCCACTGTGTGCATGTTACCGTCTATTTATTGCACCATGCCTGTCTAATTCCCTGGGATATGGACTTGCTTTACTCATTCAAAATTGCATGGAATATCAACCAAAGGCAGTAATTTTGACATGTATGGATAGCTTAGATCTAGGGCTACATTTTGCAAGCATCGGCGGCTTCCCAGAGTTAAAAGTTGTTGTTAAAAATTCAAACCTCGCAATGTATATTTTCTTTCCGGCCACCCTCTGTGTGCATATTACCGTCTATTTATTGCACCATGCCTGTCTAATTCCCTGGTGTATGGACTTGCTTTACTCATTCATAATTGCATGGAATATCAACCAAAGGCATTAATTTTGACATGTTTGGATAGCTTAGATATAGGGCTACATTTTAGAATCATCGGCGGCTTCCTAGATTTAAAACTTGTGGTGAAAATTTCAACCTCGCAATATTGTTGTCTTCCCGCCCATCCTCTGTGTGCATATTGCCGTATATTTATTGCTCCATGCCCGTGCAATTCCTGGCGGTATAGACTTGCTTTACTCATTCATAATGTCATGCAATATCAATCAAATGCAGTAATTTTGACATGTATGGATAGCTTAGATCTGCCGCTACATTTTGCATTCATCGGCGGCTTCCCAGAGTTAAAAGTTGTTGTGAAAAATTCAAACCTCGCAATGTTTATTTTCTTAACGGCCACCCACTGTGTGCATATTACCGTCTATTTATTGCACCATGCATGTCTAATTCCCTGGGGTATGGACTTGCTTTACTCATTCATAATTTCTTGGAATATCAACCAAAGGCAGTAATTTTGACATGTATGGATAGCTTAGATATAGGGCTACATTTTAGAATCATCGGCGGCTTCCTAGATTTAAAACTTGTGGAGAAAATTTCAACCTCGCAATATTTTTGTCTTCCCGCCCATCCTCTGTGTGCATATTGCCGTATATTTATTGCTCCATGCCCGTGCAATTCCTGGCGGTATAGACTTGCTTTACTCATTCATAATGTCATGCAATATCAATCAAATGCAGTAATTTTGACATGTATGGATAGCTTAGATCTAGGGCTACATTTTGCAAGCATCGGCGGCTTCCCAGAGTTAAAAGTTGTTGTGAAAAATTCAAACCTCGCAATGTTTATTTTCTTACCGGCCACCCACTGTGTGCATATTACCGTCTATTTATTGCACCATGCATGTCTAATTCCCTGGGGTATGGACTTGCTTTACTCATTCATAATTTCTTGGAATATCAACCAAAGGCAGTAATTTTGACATGTATGGATAGCTTAGATCTGCCGCTACATTTTGCATTCATCGGCGGCTTCCCAGAGTTAAAAGTTGTTGTGAAAAATTCAAACCTCGCAATGTTTATTTTCTTACCGGCCACCCACTGTGTGCATATTACCGTCTATTTATTGCACCATGCCTGTCTAATTCCCTGGGGTATGGACTTGCTTTACTCATTCATAATTGCATGGAATATCAACCAAAGGCAGTCATTTTGACATGTATGGATAGCTTAGTTAGAGGGCTACATTTTAGAATCATCGGCGGCTTCCTAGATTTAAAACTTGTGGTGAAAATTTCAACCTCGCAATATTTTTGTCTTCCCGCCCATCCTCTGTGTGCATATTGCCGTATATTTATTGCTCAATGCCCTTGCAATTCCTGGCGGTATAGACTTGCTTTACTCATTCATAATGTCATGCAATATCAATCAAATGCAGTAATTTTGACATGTATGGATAGCTTAGATCTGCCGCTACATTTTGCATTCATCGGCGGCTTCCCAGAGTTAAAAGTTGTTGTGAAAAATTCAAACCTCGCAATGTTTATTTTCTTACCGGCCACCCACTGTGTGCATATTACCGTCTATTTATTGCACCATGCCTGTCTAATTCCCTGGGGTATGGACTTGCTTTACTCATTCATAATTTCTTGGAATATCAACCAAAGGCAGTAATTTTGACATGTATGTATAGCTTAGATCTAGGGATACATTTTGCAAGCATCGGCGGCTTCCCAGAGTTAAAAGTTGTTGTGAAAAATTCAAACCTCGCAATGTTTATTTTCTTTCCGGCCACCCTCTGTGTGCATATTACCGTCTATTTATTGCACCATGCCTGTCTAATTCCCTGGTGTATGGACTTGCTTTACTCATTCATAATTGCATGGAATATCAACCAAAGGCAGTAATTTTGACATTTTTGGACAGCTTAGATATAGGGCTACATTTTAGAATCATCGGCGGCTTCCTAGATTTAAAACTTGTGGAGAAAATTTCAACCTCGCAATATTTTTGTCTTCCCGCCCATCCTCTGTGTGCATATTGCCGTATATTTATTGCTCCATGCCCGTGCAATTCCTGGCGGTATAGACTTGCTTTACTCATTCATAATGTCATGCAATATCAATCAAATGCAGTAATTTTGACATGTATGGATAGCTTAGATCTGCCGCTACATTTTGCATTCATCGGCGGCTTCCCAGAGTTAAAAGTTGTTGTGAAAAATTCAAACCTCGCAATGTTTATTTTCTTACCGGCCACCCACTGTGTGCATATTACCGTCTATTTATTGCACCATGCATGTCTAATTCCCTGGGGTATGGACTTGCTTTACTCATTCATAATTTCTTGGAATATCAACCAAAGGCAGTAATTTTGACATGTATGGATAGCTTAGATCTGCCGCTACATTTTACATTCATCGGCGGCTTCCCAGAGTTAAAAGTTGTTGTGAAAAATTCAAACCTCGCAATGTTTATTTTCTTACCGGCCACCCACTGTGTGCATATTACCGTCTATTTATTGCACCATGCCTGTCTAATTCCCTGGGGTATGGACTTGCTTTACTCATTCATAATTGCATGGAATATCAACCAAAGGCAGTCATTTTGACATGTATGGATAGCTTAGTTAGAGGGCTACATTTTGGAATCATCGGCGGCTTCCTAGATTTAAAACTTGTGGAGAAAATTTCAATCTCGCAATATTTTTGTCTTCCCGCCCATCCTCTGTGTGCATATTGCCGTATATTTATTGCTCCAAGCCCGTGCAATTCCTGGCGGTATAGACTTGCTTTACTCATTCATAATGTCATGCAATATCAATAAAATGCAGTAATTTTGACATGTATGGATAGCTTAGATCTGCCGCTACATTTTGCATTCATCGGCGGCTTCCCAGAGTTAAAAGTTGTTGTGAAAAATGCAAACCTCGCAATGTTTATTTTCTTACCGGCCACCCACTGTGTGCATGTTACCGTCTATTTATTGCACCATGCCTGTCTAATTCCCTGGGATATGGACTTGCTTTACTCATTCAAAATTGCATGGAATATCAACCAAAGGCAGTAATTTTGACATGTATGGATAGCTTAGATCTAGGGCTACATTTTGCAAGCATCGGCGGCTTCCCAGAGTTAAAAGTTGTTGTTAAAAATTCAAACCTCGCAATGTATATTTTCTTTCCGGCCACCCTCTGTGTGCATATTACCGTCTATTTATTGCACCATGCCTGTCTAATTCCCTGGTGTATGGACTTGCTTTACTCATTCATAATTGCATGGAATATCAACCAAAGGCATTAATTTTGACATGTTTGGATAGCTTAGATATAGGGCTACATTTTAGAATCATCGGCGGCTTCCTAGATTTAAAACTTGTGGTGAAAATTTCAACCTCGCAATATTGTTGTCTTCCCGCCCATCCTCTGTGTGCATATTGCCGTATATTTATTGCTCCATGCCCGTGCAATTCCTGGCGGTATAGACTTGCTTTACTCATTCATAATGTCATGCAATATCAATCAAATGCAGTAATTTTGACATGTATGGATAGCTTAGATCTGCCGCTACATTTTGCATTCATCGGCGGCTTCCCAGAGTTAAAAGTTGTTGTGAAAAATTCAAACCTCGCATTGTTTATTTTCTTAACGGCCACCCACTGTGTGCATATTACCGTCTATTTATTGCACCATGCATGTCTAATTCCCTGGGGTATGGACTTG
Organism: Hippasteria phrygiana; assembly: GCA_037893225.1. Classification (NCBI taxonomy): domain Eukaryota; kingdom Metazoa; phylum Echinodermata; class Asteroidea; order Valvatida; family Goniasteridae; genus Hippasteria; species Hippasteria phrygiana. Next base: position 1,577,504 of record JAZGUH010000341.1, read on the forward strand.
CTTTACTCATTCATAATTTCTTGGAATATCAACCAAAGGCAGTAATTTTGACATGTATGGATAGCTTAGATATAGGGCTACATTTTAGAATCATCGGCGGCTTCCTAGATTTAAAACTTGTTTAGAAAAGTTCAACCTCGCAATATTGTTGTCTTCCCGCCCATCCTCTGTGTGCATATTGCCGTATATTTATTGCTCCATGCCCGTGCAATTCCTGGCGGTATAGACTTGCTTTACTCATTCATAATGTCATGCAATATCAATCAAATGCAGTAATTTTGACATGTATGGATAGCTTAGATCTGCCGCTACATTTTGCATTCATCGGCGGCTTCCCAGAGTTAAAAGTTGTTGTGAAAAATTCAAACCTCGCAATGTTTATTTTCTTACCGGCCACCCACTGTGTGCATATTACCGTCTATTTATTGCACCATGCATGTCTAATTCCCTGGGGTATGGACTTGCTTTACTCATTCATAATTTCTTGGAATATCAACCAAAGGCAGTAATTTTGACATGTATGGATAGCTTAGATCTGCCGCTACATTTTGCATTCATCGGCGGCTTCCCAGAGTTAAAAGTTGTTGTGAAAAATTCAAACCTCGCAATGTTTATTTTCTTACCGGCCACCCACTGTGTGCATATTACCGTCTATTTATTGCACCATGCCTGTCTAATTCCCTGGGGTATGGACTTGCTTTACTCATTCATAATTGCATGGAATATCAACCAAAGGCAGTCATTTTGACATGTATGGATAGCTTAGTTAGAGGGCTACATTTTGGAATCATCGGCGGCTTCCTAGATTTAAAACTTGTGGAGAAAATTTCAATCTCGCAATATTTTTGTCTTCCCGCCCATCCTCTGTGTGCATATTGCCGTATATTTATTGCTCCAAGCCCGTGCAATTCCTGGCGGTATAGACTTGCTTTACTCATTCATAATGTCATGCAATATCAATAAAATGCAGTAATTTTGACATGTATGGATAGCTTAGATCTGCCGCTACATTTTGCATTCATCGGCGGCTTCCCAGAGTTAAAAGTTGTTGTGAAAAATGCAAACCTCGCAATGTTTATTTTCTTACCGGCCACCCACTGTGTGCATGTTACCGTCTATTTATTGCACCATGCCTGTCTAATTCCCTGGGATATGGACTTGCTTTACTCATTCAAAATTGCATGGAATATCAACCAAAGGCAGTAATTTTGACATGTATGGATAGCTTAGATCTAGGGCTACATTTTGCAAGCATCGGCGGCTTCCCAGAGTTAAAAGTTGTTGTTAAAAATTCAAACCTCGCAATGTATATTTTCTTTCCGGCCACCCTCTGTGTGCATATTACCGTCTATTTATTGCACCATGCCTGTCTAATTCCCTGGTGTATGGACTTGCTTTACTCATTCATAATTGCATGGAATATCAACCAAAGGCATTAATTTTGACATGTTTGGATAGCTTAGATATAGGGCTACATTTTAGAATCATCGGCGGCTTCCTAGATTTAAAACTTGTGGTGAAAATTTCAACCTCGCAATATTGTTGTCTTCCCGCCCATCCTCTGTGTGCATATTGCCGTATATTTATTGCTCCATGCCCGTGCAATTCCTGGCGGTATAGACTTGCTTTACTCATTCATAATGTCATGCAATATCAATCAAATGCAGTAATTTTGACATGTATGGATAGCTTAGATCTGCCGCTACATTTTGCATTCATCGGCGGCTTCCCAGAGTTAAAAGTTGTTGTGAAAAATTCAAACCTCGCATTGTTTATTTTCTTAACGGCCACCCACTGTGTGCATATTACCGTCTATTTATTGCACCATGCATGTCTAATTCCCTGGGGTATGGACTTGCTTTACTCATTCATAATTTCTTGGAATATCAACTAAAGGCAGTAATTTTGACATGTATGGATAGCTTAGATATAGGGCTACATTTTAGAATCATCGGCGGCTTCCTAGATTTAAAACTTGTTTAGAAAAGTTCAACCTCGCAATATTGTTGTCTTCCCGCCCATCCTCTGTGTGCATATTGCCGTATATTTATTGCTCCATGCCCGTGCAATTCCTGGCGGTATAGACTTGCTTTACTCATTCATAATGTCATGCAATATCAATCAAATGCAGTAATTTTGACATGTATGGATAGCTTAGATCTGCCGCTACATTTTGCATTCATCGGCGGCTTCCCAGAGTTAAAAGTTGTTGTGAAAAATTCAAACCTCGCAATGTTTATTTTCTTACCGGCCACCCACTGTGTGCATATTACCGTCTATTTATTGCACCATGCATGTCTAATTCCCTGGGGTATGGACTTGCTTTACTCATTCATAATTTCTTGGAATATCAACCAAAGGCAGTAATTTTGACATGTATGGATAGCTTAGATCTGCCGCTACATTTTGCATTCATCGGCGGCTTCCCAGAGTTAAAAGTTGTTGTGAAAAATTCAAACCTCGCAATGTTTATTTTCTTACCGGCCACCCACTGTGTGCATATTACCGTCTATTTATTGCACCATGCCTGTCTAATTCCCTGGGGTATGGACTTGCTTTACTCATTCATAATTGCATGGAATATCAACCAAAGGCAGTCATTTTGACATGTATGGATAGCTTAGTTAGAGGGCTACATTTTAGAATCATCGGCGGCTTCCTAGATTTAAAACTTGTGGAGAAAATTTCAATCTCGCAATATTTTTGTCTTCCCGCCCATCCTCTGTGTGCATATTGCCGTATATTTATTGCTCCAAGCCCGTGCAATTCCTGGCGGTATAGACTTGCTTTACTCATTCATAATGTCATGCAATATCAATAAAATGCAGTAATTTTGACATGTATGGATAGCTTAGATCTGCCGCTACATTTTGCATTCATCGGCGGCTTCCCAGAGTTAAAAGTTGTTGTGAAAAATGCAAACCTCGCAATGTTTATTTTCTTACCGGCCACCCACTGTGTGCATGTTACCGTCTATTTATTGCACCATGCCTGTCTAATTCCCTGGGATATGGACTTGCTTTACTCATTCATAATTGCATGGAATATCAACCAAAGGCAGTAATTTTGACATGTATGGATAGCTTAGATCTAGGGCTACATTTTGCAAGCATCGGCGGCTTCCCAGAGTTAAAAGTTGTTGTTAAAAATTCAAACCTCGCAATGTATATTTTCTTTCCGGCCACCCTCTGTGTGCATATTACCGTCTATTTATTGCACCATGCATGTCTAATTCCCTGGGGTATGGACTTGCTTTACTCATTCATAATTTCTTGGAATATCAACCAAAGGCAGTAATTTTGACATGTATGGATAGCTTAGATCTGCCGCTACATTTTGCATTCATCGGCGGCTTCCCAGAGTTAAAAGTTGTTGTGAAAAATTCAAACCTCGCAATGTTTATTTTCTTACCGGCCACCCACTGTGTGCATATTACCGTCTATTTATTGCACCATGCCTGTCTAATTCCCTGGGGTATGGACTTGCTTTACTCATTCATAATTGCATGGAATATCAACCAAAGGCATTAATTTTGACATGTTTGGATAGCTTAGATATAGGGCTACATTTTAGAATCATCGGCGGCTTCCTAGATTTAAAACTTGTGGTGAAAATTTCAACCTCGCAATATTGTTGTCTTCCCGCCCATCCTCTGTGTGCATATTGCCGTATATTTATTGCTCCATGCCCGTGCAATTCCTGGCGGTATAGACTTGCTTTACTCATTCATAATGTCATGCAATATCAATCAAATGCAGTAATTTTGACATGTATGGATAGCTTAGATCTGCCGCTACATTTTGCATTCATCGGCGGCTTCCCAGAGTTAAAAGTTGTTGTGAAAAATTCAAACCTCGCATTGTTTATTTTCTTAACGGCCACCCACTGTGTGCATATTACCGTCTATTTATTGCACCATGCATGTCTAATTCCCTGGGGTATGGACTTGCTTTACTCATTCATAATTTCTTGGAATATCAACCAAAGGCAGTAATTTTGACATGTATGGATAGCTTAGATATAGGGCTACATTTTAGAATCATCGGCGGCTTCCTAGATTTAAAACTTGTTTAGAAAAGTTCAACCTCGCAATATTGTTGTCTTCCCGCCCATCCTCTGTGTGCATATTGCCGTATATTTATTGCTCCATGCCCGTGCAATTCCTGGCGGTATAGACTTGCTTTACTCATTCATAATGTCATGCAATATCAATCAAATGCAGTAATTTTGACATGTATGGATAGCTTAGATCTGCCGCTACATTTTGCATTCATCGGCGGCTTCCCAGAGTTAAAAGTTGTTGTGAAAAATTCAAACCTCGCAATGTTTATTTTCTTACCGGCCACCCACTGTGTGCATATTACCGTCTATTTATTGCACCATGCATGTCTAATTCCCTGGGGTATGGACTTGCTTTACTCATTCATAATTTCTTGGAATATCAACCAAAGGCAGTAATTTTGACATGTATGGATAGCTTAGATCTGCCGCTACATTTTGCATTCATCGGCGGCTTCCCAGAGTTAAAAGTTGTTGTGAAAAATTCAAACCTCGCAATGTTTATTTTCTTACCGGCCACCCACTGTGTGCATATTACCGTCTATTTATTGCACCATGCCTGTCTAATTCCCTGGGGTATGGACTTGCTTTACTCATTCATAATTGCATGGAATATCAACCAAAGGCAGTCATTTTGACATGTATGGATAGCTTAGTTAGAGGGCTACATTTTAGAATCATCGGCGGCTTCCTAGATTTAAAACTTGTGGAGAAAATTTCAATCTCGCAATATTTTTGTCTTCCCGCCCATCCTCTGTGTGCATATTGCCGTATATTTATTGCTCCAAGCCCGTGCAATTCCTGGCGGTATAGACTTGCTTTACTCATTCATAATGTCATGCAATATCAATAAAATGCAGTAATTTTGACATGTATGGATAGCTTAGATCTGCCGCTACATTTTGCATTCATCGGCGGCTTCCCAGAGTTAAAAGTTGTTGTGAAAAATGCAAACCTCGCAATGTTTATTTTCTTACCGGCCACCCACTGTGTGCATGTTACCGTCTATTTATTGCACCATGCCTGTCTAATTCCCTGGGATATGGACTTGCTTTACTCATTCATAATTGCATGGAATATCAACCAAAGGCAGTAATTTTGACATGTATGGATAGCTTAGATCTAGGGCTACATTTTGCAAGCATCGGCGGCTTCCCAGAGTTAAAAGTTGTTGTTAAAAATTCAAACCTCGCAATGTATATTTTCTTTCCGGCCACCCTCTGTGTGCATATTACCGTCTATTTATTGCACCATGCATGTCTAATTCCCTGGGGTATGGACTTGCTTTACTCATTCATAATTTCTTGGAATATCAACCAAAGGCAGTAATTTTGACATGTATGGATAGCTTGGATCTGCCGCTACATTTTGCATTCATCGGCGGCTTCCCAGAGTTAAAAGTTGTTGTGAAAAATTCAAACCTCGCAATGTTTATTTTCTTACCGGCCACCCACTGTGTGCATATTACCGTCTATTTATTGCACCATGCCTGTCTAATTCCCTGGGGTATGGACTTGCTTTACTCATTCATAATTGCATGGAATATCAACCAAAGGCAGTCATTTTGACATGTATGGATAGCTTAGTTAGAGGGCTACATTTTAGAATCATCGGCGGCTTCCTAGATTTAAAACTTGTGGTGAAAATTTCAACCTCGCAATATTTTTGTCTTCCCGCCCATCCTCTGTGTGCATATTGCCGTATATTTATTGCTCAATGCCCTTGCAATTCCTGGCGGTATAGACTTGCTTTACTCATTCATAATGTCATGCAATATCAATCAAATGCAGTAATTTTGACATGTATGGATAGCTTAGATCTGCCGCTACATTTTGCATTCATCGGCGGCTTCCCAGAGTTAAAAGTTGTTGTGAAAAATTCAAACCTCGCAATGTTTATTTTCTTACCGGCCACCCACTGTGTGCATATTACCGTCTATTTATTGCACCATGCCTGTCTAATTCCCTGGGGTATGGACTTGCTTTACTCATTCATAATTTCTTGGAATATCAACCAAAGGCAGTAATTTTGACATGTATGTATAGCTTAGATCTAGGGATACATTTTGCAAGCATCGGCGGCTTCCCAGAGTTAAAAGTTGTTGTGAAAAATTCAAACCTCGCAATGTTTATTTTCTTTCCGGCCACCCTCTGTGTGCATATTACCGTCTATTTATTGCACCATGCCTGTCTAATTCCCTGGTGTATGGACTTGCTTTACTCATTCATAATTGCATGGAATATCAACCAAAGGCAGTAATTTTGACATTTTTGGACAGCTTAGATATAGGGCTACATTTTAGAATCATCGGCGGCTTCCTAGATTTAAAACTTGTGGAGAAAATTTCAACCTCGCAATATTTTTGTCTTCCCGCCCATCCTCTGTGTGCATATTGCCGTATATTTATTGCTCCATGCCCGTGCAATTCCTGGCGGTATAGACTTGCTTTACTCATTCATAATGTCATGCAATATCAATCAAATGCAGTAATTTTGACATGTATGGATAGCTTAGATCTGCCGCTACATTTTGCATTCATCGGCGGCTTCCCAGAGTTAAAAGTTGTTGTGAAAAATTCAAACCTCGCAATGTTTATTTTCTTACCGGCCACCCACTGTGTGCATATTACCGTCTATTTATTGCACCATGCATGTCTAATTCCCTGGGGTATGGACTTGCTTTACTCATTCATAATTTCTTGGAATATCAACCAAAGGCAGTAATTTTGACATGTATGGATAGCTTAGATCTGCCGCTACATTTTGCATTCATCGGCGGCTTCCCAGAGTTAAAAGTTGTTGTGAAAAATTCAAACCTCGCAATGTTTATTTTCTTCCCGGCCACCCACTGTGTGCATATTACCGTCTATTTATTGCACCATGCCTGTCTAATTCCCTGGGGTATGGACTTGCTTTACTCATTCATAATTGCATGGAATATCAACCAAAGGCAGTCATTTTGACATGTATGGATAGCTTAGTTAGAGGGCTACATTTTAGAATCATCGGCGGCTTCCTAGATTTAAAACTTGTGGAGAAAATTTCAATCTCGCAATATTTTTGTCTTCCCGCCCATCCTCTGTGTGCATATTGCCGTATATTTATTGCTCCAAGCCCGTGCAATTCCTGGCGGTATAGACTTGCTTTACTCATTCATAATGTCATGCAATATCAATAAAATGCAGTAATTTTGACATGTATGGATAGCTTAGATCTGCCGCTACATTTTGCATTCATCGGCGGCTTCCCAGAGTTAAAAGTTGTTGTGAAAAATGCAAACCTCGCAATGTTTATTTTCTTACCGGCCACCCACTGTGTGCATGTTACCGTCTATTTATTGCACCATGCCTGTCTAATTCCCTGGGATATGGACTTGCTTTACTCATTCAAAATTGCATGGAATATCAACCAAAGGCAGTAATTTTGACATGTATGGATAGCTTAGATCTAGGGCTACATTTTGCAAGCATCGGCGGCTTCCCAGAGTTAAAAGTTGTTGTTAAAAATTCAAACCTCGCAATGTATATTTTCTTTCCGGCCACCCTCTGTGTGCATATTACCGTCTATTTATTGCACCATGCCTGTCTAATTCCCTGGTGTATGGACTTGCTTTACTCATTCATAATTGCATGGAATATCAACCAAAGGCATTAATTTTGACATGTTTGGATAGCTTAGATATAGGGCTACATTTTAGAATCATCGGCGGCTTCCTAGATTTAAAACTTGTGGTGAAAATTTCAACCTCGCAATATTGTTGTCTTCCCGCCCATCCTCTGTGTGCATATTGCCGTATATTTATTGCTCCATGCCCGTGCAATTCCTGGCGGTATAGACTTGCTTTACTCATTCATAATGTCATGCAATATCAATCAAATGCAGTAATTTTGACATGTATGGATAGCTTAGATCTGCCGCTACATTTTGCATTCATCGGCGGCTTCCCAGAGTTAAAAGTTGTTGTGAAAAATTCAAACCTCGCAATGTTTATTTTCTTAACGGCCACCCACTGTGTGCATATTACCGTCTATTTATTGCACCATGCATGTCTAATTCCCTGGGGTATGGACTTGCTTTACTCATTCATAATTTCTTGGAATATCAACCAAAGGCAGTAATTTTGACATGTATGGATAGCTTAGATATAGGGCTACATTTTAGAATCATCGGCGGCTTCCTAGATTTAAAACTTGTTTAGAAAAGTTCAACCTCGCAATATTGTTGTCTTCCCGCCCATCCTCTGTGTGCATATTGCCGTATATTTATTGCTCCATGCCCGTGCAATTCCTGGCGGTATAGACTTGCTTTACTCATTCATAATGTCATGCAATATCAATCAAATGCAGTAATTTTGACATGTATGGATAGCTTAGATCTGCCGCTACATTTTGCATTCATCGGCGGCTTCCCAGAGTTAAAAGTTGTTGTGAAAAATTCAAACCTCGCAATGTTTATTTTCTTACCGGCCACCCACTGTGTGCATATTACCGTCTATTTATTGCACCATGCATGTCTAATTCCCTGGGGTATGGACTTGCTTTACTCATTCATAATTTCTTGGAATATCAACCAAAGGCAGTAATTTTGACATGTATGGATAGCTTAGATCTGCCGCTACATTTTGCATTCATCGGCGGCTTCCCAGAGTTAAAAGTTGTTGTGAAAAATTCAAACCTCGCAATGTTTATTTTCTTACCGGCCACCCACTGTGTGCATATTACCGTCTATTTATTGCACCATGCCTGTCTAATTCCCTGGGGTATGGACTTGCTTTACTCATTCATAATTGCATGGAATATCAACCAAAGGCAGTCATTTTGACATGTATGGATAGCTTAGTTAGAGGGCTACATTTTAGAATCATCGGCGGCTTCCTAGATTTAAAACTTGTGGAGAAAATTTCAATCTCGCAATATTTTTGTCTTCCCGCCCATCCTCTGTGTGCATATTGCCGTATATTTATTGCTCCAAGCCCGTGCAATTCCTGGCGGTATAGACTTGCTTTACTCATTCATAATGTCATGCAATATCAATAAAATGCAGTAATTTTGACATGTATGGATAGCTTAGATCTGCCGCTACATTTTGCATTCATCGGCGGCTTCCCAGAGTTAAAAGTTGTTGTGAAAAATGCAAACCTCGCAATGTTTATTTTCTTACCGGCCACCCACTGTGTGCATGTTACCGTCTATTTATTGCACCATGCCTGTCTAATTCCCTGGGATATGGACTTGCTTTACTCATTCATAATTGCATGGAATATCAACCAAAGGCAGTAATTTTGACATGTATGGATAGCTTAGATCTAGGGCTACATTTTGCAAGCATCGGCGGCTTCCCAGAGTTAAAAGTTGTTGTTAAAAATTCAAACCTCGCAATGTATATTTTCTTTCCGGCCACCCTCTGTGTGCATATTACCGTCTATTTATTGCACCATGCATGTCTAATTCCCTGGGGTATGGACTTGCTTTACTCATTCATAATTTCTTGGAATATCAACCAAAGGCAGTAATTTTGACATGTATGGATAGCTTAGATCTGCCGCTACATTTTGCATTCATCGGCGGCTTCCCAGAGTTAAAAGTTGTTGTGAAAAATTCAAACCTCGCAATGTTTATTTTCTTACCGGCCACCCACTGTGTGCATATTACCGTCTATTTATTGCACCATGCCTGTCTAATTCCCTGGGGTATGGACTTGCTTTACTCATTCATAATTGCATGGAATATCAACCAAAGGCAGTCATTTTGACATGTATGGATAGCTTAGTTAGAGGGCTACATTTTAGAATCATCGGCGGCTTCCTAGATTTAAAACTTGTGGTGAAAATTTCAACCTCGCAATATTTTTGTCTTCCCGCCCATCCTCTGTGTGCATATTGCCGTATATTTATTGCTCAATGCCCTTGCAATTCCTGGCGGTATAGACTTGCTTTACTCATTCATAATGTCATGCAATATCAATCAAATGCAGTAATTTTGACATGTATGGATAGCTTAGATCTGCCGCTACATTTTGCATTCATCGGCGGCTTCCCAGAGTTAAAAGTTGTTGTGAAAAATTCAAACCTCGCAATGTTTATTTTCTTACCGGCCACCCACTGTGTGCATATTACCGTCTATTTATTGCACCATGCCTGTCTAATTCCCTGGGGTATGGACTTGCTTTACTCATTCATAATTTCTTGGAATATCAACCAAAGGCAGTAATTTTGACATGTATGTATAGCTTAGATCTAGGGATACATTTTGCAAGCATCGGCGGCTTCCCAGAGTTAAAAGTTGTTGTGAAAAATTCAAACCTCGCAATGTTTATTTTCTTTCCGGCCACCCTCTGTGTGCATATTACCGTCTATTTATTGCACCATGCCTGTCTAATTCCCTGGTGTATGGACTTGCTTTACTCATTCATAATTGCATGGAATATCAACCAAAGGCAGTAATTTTGACATTTTTGGACAGCTTAGATATAGGGCTACATTTTAGAATCATCGGCGGCTTCCTAGATTTAAAACTTGTGGAGAAAATTTCAACCTCGCAATATTTTTGTCTTCCCGCCCATCCTCTGTGTGCATATTGCCGTATATTTATTGCTCCATGCCCGTGCAATTCCTGGCGGTATAGACTTGCTTTACTCATTCATAATGTCATGCAATATCAATCAAATGCAGTAATTTTGACATGTATGGATAGCTTAGATCTGCCGCTACATTTTGCATTCATCGGCGGCTTCCCAGAGTTAAAAGTTGTTGTGAAAAATTCAAACCTCGCAATGTTTATTTTCTTACCGGCCACCCACTGTGTGCATATTACCGTCTATTTATTGCACCATGCATGTCTAATTCCCTGGGGTATGGACTTGCTTTACTCATTCATAATTTCTTGGAATATCAACCAAAGGCAGTAATTTTGACATGTATGGATAGCTTAGATCTGCCGCTACATTTTGCATTCATCGGCGGCTTCCCAGAGTTAAAAGTTGTTGTGAAAAATTCAAACCTCGCAATGTTTATTTTCTTCCCGGCCACCCACTGTGTGCATATTACCGTCTATTTATTGCACCATGCCTGTCTAATTCCCTGGGGTATGGACTTGCTTTACTCATTCATAATTGCATGGAATATCAACCAAAGGCAGTCATTTTGACATGTATGGATAGCTTAGTTAGAGGGCTACATTTTAGAATCATCGGCGGCTTCCTAGATTTAAAACTTGTGGAGAAAATTTCAATCTCGCAATATTTTTGTCTTCCCGCCCATCCTCTGTGTGCATATTGCCGTATATTTATTGCTCCAAGCCCGTGCAATTCCTGGCGGTATAGACTTGCTTTACTCATTCATAATGTCATGCAATATCAATAAAATGCAGTAATTTTGACATGTATGGATAGCTTAGATCTGCCGCTACATTTTGCATTCATCGGCGGCTTCCCAGAGTTAAAAGTTGTTGTGAAAAATGCAAACCTCGCAATGTTTATTTTCTTACCGGCCACCCACTGTGTGCATGTTACCGTCTATTTATTGCACCATGCCTGTCTAATTCCCTGGGATATGGACTTGCTTTACTCATTCAAAATTGCATGGAATATCAACCAAAGGCAGTAATTTTGACATGTATGGATAGCTTAGATCTAGGGCTACATTTTGCAAGCATCGGCGGCTTCCCAGAGTTAAAAGTTGTTGTTAAAAATTCAAACCTCGCAATGTATATTTTCTTTCCGGCCACCCTCTGTGTGCATATTACCGTCTATTTATTGCACCATGCCTGTCTAATTCCCTGGTGTATGGACTTGCTTTACTCATTCATAATTGCATGGAATATCAACCAAAGGCATTAATTTTGACATGTTTGGATAGCTTAGATATAGGGCTACATTTTAGAATCATCGGCGGCTTCCTAGATTTAAAACTTGTGGTGAAAATTTCAACCTCGCAATATTGTTGTCTTCCCGCCCATCCTCTGTGTGCATATTGCCGTATATTTATTGCTCCATGCCCGTGCAATTCCTGGCGGTATAGACTTGCTTTACTCATTCATAATGTCATGCAATATCAATCAAATGCAGTAATTTTGACATGTATGGATAGCTTAGATCTGCCGCTACATTTTGCATTCATCGGCGGCTTCCCAGAGTTAAAAGTTGTTGTGAAAAATTCAAACCTCGCAATGTTTATTTTCTTAACGGCCACCCACTGTGTGCATATTACCGTCTATTTATTGCACCATGCATGTCTAATTCCCTGGGGTATGGACTTGCTTTACTCATTCATAATTTCTTGGAATATCAACCAAAGGCAGTAATTTTGACATGTATGGATAGCTTAGATATAGGGCTACATTTTAGAATCATCGGCGGCTTCCTAGATTTAAAACTTGTTTAGAAAAGTTCAACCTCGCAATATTGTTGTCTTCCCGCCCATCCTCTGTGTGCATATTGCCGTATATTTATTGCTCCATGCCCGTGCAATTCCTGGCGGTATAGACTTGCTTTACTCATTCATAATGTCATGCAATATCAATCAAATGCAGTAATTTTGACATGTATGGATAGCTTAGATCTGCCGCTACATTTTGCATTCATCGGCGGCTTCCCAGAGTTAAAAGTTGTTGTGAAAAATTCAAACCTCGCAATGTTTATTTTCTTACCGGCCACCCACTGTGTGCATATTACCGTCTATTTATTGCACCATGCATGTCTAATTCCCTGGGGTATGGACTTGCTTTACTCATTCATAATTTCTTGGAATATCAACCAAAGGCAGTAATTTTGACATGTATGGATAGCTTAGATCTGCCGCTACATTTTGCATTCATCGGCGGCTTCCCAGAGTTAAAAGTTGTTGTGAAAAATTCAAACCTCGCAATGTTTATTTTCTTACCGGCCACCCACTGTGTGCATATTACCGTCTATTTATTGCACCATGCCTGTCTAATTCCCTGGGGTATGGACTTGCTTTACTCATTCATAATTGCATGGAATATCAACCAAAGGCAGTCATTTTGACATGTATGGATAGCTTAGTTAGAGGGCTACATTTTAGAATCATCGGCGGCTTCCTAGATTTAAAACTTGTGGAGAAAATTTCAATCTCGCAATATTTTTGTCTTCCCGCCCATCCTCTGTGTGCATATTGCCGTATATTTATTGCTCCAAGCCCGTGCAATTCCTGGCGGTATAGACTTGCTTTACTCATTCATAATGTCATGCAATATCAATAAAATGCAGTAATTTTGACATGTATGGATAGCTTAGATCTGCCGCTACATTTTGCATTCATCGGCGGCTTCCCAGAGTTAAAAGTTGTTGTGAAAAATGCAAACCTCGCAATGTTTATTTTCTTACCGGCCACCCACTGTGTGCATGTTACCGTCTATTTATTGCACCATGCCTGTCTAATTCCCTGGGATATGGACTTGCTTTACTCATTCATAATTGCATGGAATATCAACCAAAGGCAGTAATTTTGACATGTATGGATAGCTTAGATCTAGGGCTACATTTTGCAAGCATCGGCGGCTTCCCAGAGTTAAAAGTTGTTGTTAAAAATTCAAACCTCGCAATGTATATTTTCTTTCCGGCCACCCTCTGTGTGCATATTACCGTCTATTTATTGCACCATGCATGTCTAATTCCCTGGGGTATGGACTTGCTTTACTCATTCATAATTTCTTGGAATATCAACCAAAGGCAGTAATTTTGACATGTATGGATAGCTTAGATCTGCCGCTACATTTTGCATTCATCGGCGGCTTCCCAGAGTTAAAAGTTGTTGTGAAAAATTCAAACCTCGCAATGTTTATTTTCTTACCGGCCACCCACTGTGTGCATATTACCGTCTATTTATTGCACCATGCCTGTCTAATTCCCTGGGGTATGGACTTGCTTTACTCATTCATAATTGCATGGAATATCAACCAAAGGCAGTCATTTTGACATGTATGGATAGCTTAGTTAGAGGGCTACATTTTAGAATCATCGGCGGCTTCCTAGATTTAAAACTTGTGGTGAAAATTTCAACCTCGCAATATTTTTGTCTTCCCGCCCATCCTCTGTGTGCATATTGCCGTATATTTATTGCTCAATGCCCTTGCAATTCCTGGCGGTATAGACTTGCTTTACTCATTCATAATGTCATGCAATATCAATCAAATGCAGTAATTTTGACATGTATGGATAGCTTAGATCTGCCGCTACATTTTGCATTCATCGGCGGCTTCCCAGAGTTAAAAGTTGTTGTGAAAAATTCAAACCTCGCAATGTTTATTTTCTTACCGGCCACCCACTGTGTGCATATTACCGTCTATTTATTGCACCATGCCTGTCTAATTCCCTGGGGTATGGACTTGCTTTACTCATTCATAATTTCTTGGAATATCAACCAAAGGCAGTAATTTTGACATGTATGTATAGCTTAGATCTAGGGATACATTTTGCAAGCATCGGCGGCTTCCCAGAGTTAAAAGTTGTTGTGAAAAATTCAAACCTCGCAATGTTTATTTTCTTTCCGGCCACCCTCTGTGTGCATATTACCGTCTATTTATTGCACCATGCCTGTCTAATTCCCTGGTGTATGGACTTGCTTTACTCATTCATAATTGCATGGAATATCAACCAAAGGCAGTAATTTTGACATTTTTGGACAGCTTAGATATAGGGCTACATTTTAGAATCATCGGCGGCTTCCTAGATTTAAAACTTGTGGAGAAAATTTCAACCTCGCAATATTTTTGTCTTCCCGCCCATCCTCTGTGTGCATATTGCCGTATATTTATTGCTCCATGCCCGTGCAATTCCTGGCGGTATAGACTTGCTTTACTCATTCATAATGTCATGCAATATCAATCAAATGCAGTAATTTTGACATGTATGGATAGCTTAGATCTGCCGCTACATTTTGCATTCATCGGCGGCTTCCCAGAGTTAAAAGTTGTTGTGAAAAATTCAAACCTCGCAATGTTTATTTTCTTACCGGCCACCCACTGTGTGCATATTACCGTCTATTTATTGCACCATGCATGTCTAATTCCCTGGGGTATGGACTTGCTTTACTCATTCATAATTTCTTGGAATATCAACCAAAGGCAGTAATTTTGACATGTATGGATAGCTTAGATCTGCCGCTACATTTTGCATTCATCGGCGGCTTCCCAGAGTTAAAAGTTGTTGTGAAAAATTCAAACCTCGCAATGTTTATTTTCTTACCGGCCACCCACTGTGTGCATATTACCGTCTATTTATTGCACCATGCCTGTCTAATTCCCTGGGGTATGGACTTGCTTTACTCATTCATAATTGCATGGAATATCAACCAAAGGCAGTCATTTTGACATGTATGGATAGCTTAGTTACAGGGCTACATTTTAGAATCATCGGCGGCTTCCTAGATTTAAAACTTGTGGAGAAAATTTCAATCTCGCAATATTTTTGTCTTCCCGCCCATCCTCTGTGTGCATATTGCCGTATATTTATTGCTCCAAGCCCGTGCAATTCCTGGCGGTATAGACTTGCTTTACTCATTCATAATGTCATGCAATATCAATAAAATGCAGTAATTTTGACATGTATGGATAGCTTAGATCTGCCGCTACATTTTGCATTCATCGGCGGCTTCCCAGAGTTAAAAGTTGTTGTGAAAAATGCAAACCTCGCAATGTTTATTTTCTTACCGGCCACCCACTGTGTGCATGTTACCGTCTATTTATTGCACCATGCCTGTCTAATTCCCTGGGATATGGACTTGCTTTACTCATTCATAATTGCATGGAATATCAACCAAAGGCAGTAATTTTGACATGTATGGATAGCTTAGATCTAGGGCTACATTTTGCAAGCATCGGCGGCTTCCCAGAGTTAAAAGTTGTTGTTAAAAATTCAAACCTCGCAATGTATATTTTTTTTTGCGGCCACCCTCTGTGTGCATATTACCGTCTATTTATTGCACCATGCCTGTCTAATTCCCTGGTGTATGGACTTGCTTTACTCATTCATAATTGCATGGAATATCAACCAAAGGCATTAATTTTGACATGTTTGGATAGCTTAGATATAGGGCTACATTTTAGAATCATCGACGGCTTCCTAGATTTAAAACTTGTGGTGAAAATTTCAACCTCGCAATATTGTTGTCTTCCCGCCCATCCTCTGTGTGCATATTGCCGTATATTTATTGCTCCATGCCCGTGCAATTCCTGGCGGTATAGACTTGCTTTACTCATTCATAATGTCATGCAATATCAATCAAATGCAGTAATTTTGACATGTATGGATAGCTTAGATCTGCCGCTACATTTTGCATTCATCGGCGGCTTCCCAGAGTTAAAAGTTGTTGTGAAAAATTCAAACCTCGCAATGTTTATTTTCTTAACGGCCACCCACTGTGTGCATATTACCGTCTATTTATTGCACCATGCATGTCTAATTCCCTGGGGTATGGACTTGCTTTACTCATTCATAATTTCTTGGAATATCAACCAAAGGCAGTAATTTTGACATGTATGGATAGCTTAGATATAGGGCTACATTTTAGAATCATCGGCGGCTTCCTAGATTTAAAACTTGTTTAGAAAAGTTCAACCTCGCAATATTGTTGTCTTCCCGCCCATCCTCTGTGTGCATATTGCCGTATATTTATTGCTCCATGCCCGTGCAATTCCTGGCGGTATAGACTTGCTTTACTCATTCATAATGTCATGCAATATCAATCAAATGCAGTAATTTTGACATGTATGGATAGCTTAGATCTGCCGCTACATTTTGCATTCATCGGCGGCTTCCCAGAGTTAAAAGTTGTTGTGAAAAATTCAAACCTCGCAATGTTTATTTTCTTACCGGCCACCCACTGTGTGCATATTACCGTCTATTTATTGCACCATGCATGTCTAATTCCCTGGGGTATGGACTTGCTTTACTCATTCATAATTTCTTGGAATATCAACCAAAGGCAGTAATTTTGACATGTATGGATAGCTTAGATCTGCCGCTACATTTTGCATTCATCGGCGGCTTCCCAGAGTTAAAAGTTGTTGTGAAAAATTCAAACCTCGCAATGTTTATTTTCTTACCGGCCACCCACTGTGTGCATATTACCGTCTATTTATTGCACCATGCCTGTCTAATTCCCTGGGGTATGGACTTGCTTTACTCATTCATAATTGCATGGAATATCAACCAAAGGCAGTCATTTTGACATGTATGGATAGCTTAGTTACAGGGCTACATTTTAGAATCATCGGCGGCTTCCTAGATTTAAAACTTGTGGAGAAAATTTCAATCTCGCAATATTTTTGTCTTCCCGCCCATCCTCTGTGTGCATATTGCCGTATATTTATTGCTCCAAGCCCGTGCAATTCCTGGCGGTATAGACTTGCTTTACTCATTCATAATGTCATGCAATATCAATAAAATGCAGTAATTTTGACATGTATGGATAGCTTAGATCTGCCGCTACATTTTGCATTCATCGGCGGCTTCCCAGAGTTAAAAGTTGTTGTGAAAAATGCAAACCTCGCAATGTTTATTTTCTTACCGGCCACCCACTGTGTGCATGTTACCGTCTATTTATTGCACCATGCCTGTCTAATTCCCTGGGATATGGACTTGCTTTACTCATTCAAAATTGCATGGAATATCAACCAAAGGCAGTAATTTTGACATGTATGGATAGCTTAGATCTAGGGCTACATTTTGCAAGCATCGGCGGCTTCCCAGAGTTAAAAGTTGTTGTTAAAAATTCAAACCTCGCAATGTATATTTTTTTTTGCGGCCACCCTCTGTGTGCATATTACCGTCTATTTATTGCACCATGCCTGTCTAATTCCCTGGTGTATGGACTTGCTTTACTCATTCATAATTGCATGGAATATCAACCAAAGGCATTAATTTTGACATGTTTGGATAGCTTAGATATAGGGCTACATTTTAGAATCATCGACGGCTTCCTAGATTTAAAACTTGTGGTGAAAATTTCAACCTCGCAATATTGTTGTCTTCCCGCCCATCCTCTGTGTGCATATTGCCGTATATTTATTGCTCCATGCCCGTGCAATTCCTGGCGGTATAGACTTGCTTTACTCATTCATAATGTCATGCAATATCAATCAAATGCAGTAATTTTGACATGTATGGATAGCTTAGATCTGCCGCTACATTTTGCATTCATCGGCGGCTTCCCAGAGTTAAAAGTTGTTGTGAAAAATTCAAACCTCGCAATGTTTATTTTCTTAACGGCCACCCACTGTGTGCATATTACCGTCTATTTATTGCACCATGCATGTCTAATTCCCTGGGGTATGGACTTGCTTTACTCATTCATAATTTCTTGGAATATCAACCAAAGGCAGTAATTTTGACATGTATGGATAGCTTAGATATAGGGCTACATTTTAGAATCATCGGCGGCTTCCTAGATTTAAAACTTGTTTAGAAAAGTTCAACCTCGCAATATTGTTGTCTTCCCGCCCATCCTCTGTGTGCATATTGCCGTATATTTATTGCTCCATGCCCGTGCAATTCCTGGCGGTATAGACTTGCTTTACTCATTCATAATGTCATGCAATATCAATCAAATGCAGTAATTTTGACATGTATGGATAGCTTAGATCTGCCGCTACATTTTGCATTCATCGGCGGCTTCCCAGAGTTAAAAGTTGTTGTGAAAAATTCAAACCTCGCAATGTTTATTTTCTTACCGGCCACCCACTGTGTGCATATTACCGTCTATTTATTGCACCATGCATGTCTAATTCCCTGGGGTATGGACTTGCTTTACTCATTCATAATTTCTTGGAATATCAACCAAAGGCAGTAATTTTGACATGTATGGATAGCTTAGATCTGCCGCTACATTTTGCATTCATCGGCGGCTTCCCAGAGTTAAAAGTTGTTGTGAAAAATTCAAACCTCGCAATGTTTATTTTCTTACCGGCCACCCACTGTGTGCATATTACCGTCTATTTATTGCACCATGCCTGTCTAATTCCCTGGGGTATGGACTTGCTTTACTCATTCATAATTGCATGGAATATCAACCAAAGGCAGTCATTTTGACATGTATGGATAGCTTAGTTACAGGGCTACATTTTAGAATCATCGGCGGCTTCCTAGATTTAAAACTTGTGGAGAAAATTTCAATCTCGCAATATTTTTGTCTTCCCGCCCATCCTCTGTGTGCATATTGCCGTATATTTATTGCTCCAAGCCCGTGCAATTCCTGGCGGTATAGACTTGCTTTACTCATTCATAATGTCATGCAATATCAATAAAATGCAGTAATTTTGACATGTATGGATAGCTTAGATCTGCCGCTACATTTTGCATTCATCGGCGGCTTCCCAGAGTTAAAAGTTGTTGTGAAAAATGCAAACCTCGCAATGTTTATTTTCTTACCGGCCACCCACTGTGTGCATGTTACCGTCTATTTATTGCACCATGCCTGTCTAATTCCCTGGGATATGGACTTGCTTTACTCATTCAAAATTGCATGGAATATCAACCAAAGGCAGTAATTTTGACATGTATGGATAGCTTAGATCTAGGGCTACATTTTGCAAGCATCGGCGGCTTCCCAGAGTTAAAAGTTGTTGTTAAAAATTCAAACCTCGCAATGTATATTTTCTTTCCGGCCACCCTCTGTGTGCATATTACCGTCTATTTATTGCACCATGCCTGTCTAATTCCCTGGTGTATGGACTTGCTTTACTCATTCATAATTGCATGGAATATCAACCAAAGGCATTAATTTTGACATGTTTGGATAGCTTAGATATAGGGCTACATTTTAGAATCATTGGCGGCTTCCTAGATTTAAAACTTGTTTAGAAAAGTTCAACCTCGCAATATTGTTGTCTTCCCGCCCATCCTCTGTGTGCATATTGCCGTATATTTATTGCTCCATGCCCGTGCAATTCCTGGCGGTATAGACTTGCTTTACTCATTCATAATGTCATGCAATATCAATCAAATGCAGTAATTTTGACATGTATGGATAGCTTAGATCTGCCGCTACATTTTGCATTCATCGGCGGCTTCCCAGAGTTAAAAGTTGTTGTGAAAAATTCAAACCTCGCAATGTTTATTTTCTTACCGGCCACCCACTGTGTGCATATTACCGTCTATTTATTGCACCATGCATGTCTAATTCCCTGGGGTATGGACTTGCTTTACTCATTCATAATTTCTTGGAATATCAACCAAAGGCAGTAATTTTGACATGTATGGATAGCTTAGATCTGCCGCTACATTTTGCATTCATCGGCGGCTTCCCAGAGTTAAAAGTTGTTGTGAAAAATTCAAACCTCGCAATGTTTATTTTCTTACCGGCCACCCACTGTGTGCATATTACCGTCTATTTATTGCACCATGCCTGTCTAATTCCCTGGGGTATGGACTTGCTTTACTCATTCATAATTGCATGGAATATCAACCAAAGGCAGTCATTTTGACATGTATGGATAGCTTAGTTACAGGGCTACATTTTAGAATCATCGGCGGCTTCCTAGATTTAAAACTTGTGGAGAAAATTTCAATCTCGCAATATTTTTGTCTTCCCGCCCATCCTCTGTGTGCATATTGCCGTATATTTATTGCTCCAAGCCCGTGCAATTCCTGGCGGTATAGACTTGCTTTACTCATTCATAATGTCATGCAATATCAATAAAATGCAGTAATTTTGACATGTATGGATAGCTTAGATCTGCCGCTACATTTTGCATTCATCGGCGGCTTCCCAGAGTTAAAAGTTGTTGTGAAAAATGCAAACCTCGCAATGTTTATTTTCTTACCGGCCACCCACTGTGTGCATGTTACCGTCTATTTATTGCACCATGCCTGTCTAATTCCCTGGGATATGGACTTGCTTTACTCATTCAAAATTGCATGGAATATCAACCAAAGGCAGTAATTTTGACATGTATGGATAGCTTAGATATAGGGCTACATTTTAGAATCATCGGCGGCTTCCTAGATTTAAAACTTGTTTAGAAAAGTTCAACCTCGCAATATTGTTGTCTTCCCGCCCATCCTCTGTGTGCATATTGCCGTATATTTATTGCTCCATGCCCGTGCAATTCCTGGCGGTATAGACTTGCTTTACTCATTCATAATGTCATGCAATATCAATCAAATGCAGTAATTTTGACATGTATGGATAGCTTAGATCTGCCGCTACATTTTGCATTCATCGGCGGCTTCCCAGAGTTAAAAGTTGTTGTGAAAAATTCAAACCTCGCAATGTTTATTTTCTTACCGGCCACCCACTGTGTGCATATTACCGTCTATTTATTGCACCATGCATGTCTAATTCCCTGGGGTATGGACTTGCTTTACTCATTCATAATTTCTTGGAATATCAACCAAAGGCAGTAATTTTGACATGTATGGATAGCTTAGATCTGCCGCTACATTTTGCATTCATCGGCGGCTTCCCAGAGTTAAAAGTTGTTGTGAAAAATTCAAACCTCGCAATGTTTATTTTCTTACCGGCCACCCACTGTGTGCATATTACCGTCTATTTATTGCACCATGCCTGTCTAATTCCCTGGGGTATGGACTTGCTTTACTCATTCATAATTGCATGGAATATCAACCAAAGGCAGTCATTTTGACATGTATGGATAGCTTAGTTACAGGGCTACATTTTAGAATCATCGGCGGCTTCCTAGATTTAAAACTTGTGGAGAAAATTTCAATCTCGCAATATTTTTGTCTTCCCGCCCATCCTCTGTGTGCATATTGCCGTATATTTATTGCTCCAAGCCCGTGCAATTCCTGGCGGTATAGACTTGCTTTACTCATTCATAATGTCATGCAATATCAATAAAATGCAGTAATTTTGACATGTATGGATAGCTTAGATCTGCCGCTACATTTTGCATTCATCGGCGGCTTCCCAGAGTTAAAAGTTGTTGTGAAAAATGCAAACCTCGCAATGTTTATTTTCTTACCGGCCACCCACTGTGTGCATGTTACCGTCTATTTATTGCACCATGCCTGTCTAATTCCCTGGGATATGGACTTGCTTTACTCATTCATAATTGCATGGAATATCAACCAAAGGCAGTAATTTTGACATGTATGGATAGCTTAGATCTAGGGCTACATTTTGCAAGCATCGGCGGCTTCCCAGAGTTAAAAGTTGTTGTTAAAAATTCAAACCTCGCAATGTATATTTTCTTTCCGGCCACCCTCTGTGTGCATATTACCGTCTATTTATTGCACCATGCCTGTCTAATTCCCTGGTGTATGGACTTGCTTTACTCATTCATAATTGCATGGAATATCAACCAAAGGCATTAATTTTGACATGTTTGGATAGCTTAGATATAGGGCTACATTTTAGAATCATCGGCGGCTTCCTAGATTTAAAACTTGTGGTGAAAATTTCAACCTCGCAATATTGTTGTCTTCCCGCCCATCCTCTGTGTGCATATTGCCGTATATTTATTGCTCCATGCCCGTGCAATTCCTGGCGGTATAGACTTGCTTTACTCATTCATAATGTCATGCAATATCAATCAAATGCAGTAATTTTGACATGTATGGATAGCTTAGATCTGCCGCTACATTTTGCATTCATCGGCGGCTTCCCAGAGTTAAAAGTTGTTGTGAAAAATTCAAACCTCGCAATGTTTATTTTCTTAACGGCCACCCACTGTGTGCATATTACCGTCTATTTATTGCACCATGCATGTCTAATTCCCTGGGGTATGGACTTGCTTTACTCATTCATAATTTCTTGGAATATCAACCAAAGGCAGTAATTTTGACATGTATGGATAGCTTAGATATAGGGCTACATTTTAGAATCATCGGCGGCTTCCTAGATTTAAAACTTGTTTAGAAAAGTTCAACCTCGCAATATTGTTGTCTTCCCGCCCATCCTCTGTGTGCATATTGCCGTATATTTATTGCTCCATGCCCGTGCAATTCCTGGCGGTATAGACTTGCTTTACTCATTCATAATGTCATGCAATATCAATCAAATGCAGTAATTTTGACATGTATGGATAGCTTAGATCTGCCGCTACATTTTGCATTCATCGGCGGCTTCCCAGAGTTAAAAGTTGTTGTGAAAAATTCAAACCTCGCAATGTTTATTTTCTTACCGGCCACCCACTGTGTGCATATTACCGTCTATTTATTGCACCATGCATGTCTAATTCCCTGGGGTATGGACTTGCTTTACTCATTCATAATTTCTTGGAATATCAACCAAAGGCAGTAATTTTGACATGTATGGATAGCTTAGATCTGCCGCTACATTTTGCATTCATCGGCGGCTTCCCAGAGTTAAAAGTTGTTGTGAAAAATTCAAACCTCGCAATGTTTATTTTCTTACCGGCCACCCACTGTGTGCATATTACCGTCTATTTATTGCACCATGCCTGTCTAATTCCCTGGGGTATGGACTTGCTTTACTCATTCATAATTGCATGGAATATCAACCAAAGGCAGTCATTTTGACATGTATGGATAGCTTAGTTACAGGGCTACATTTTAGAATCATCGGCGGCTTCCTAGATTTAAAACTTGTGGAGAAAATTTCAATCTCGCAATATTTTTGTCTTCCCGCCCATCCTCTGTGTGCATATTGCCGTATATTTATTGCTCCAAGCCCGTGCAATTCCTGGCGGTATAGACTTGCTTTACTCATTCATAATGTCATGCAATATCAATAAAATGCAGTAATTTTGACATGTATGGATAGCTTAGATCTGCCGCTACATTTTGCATTCATCGGCGGCTTCCCAGAGTTAAAAGTTGTTGTGAAAAATGCAAACCTCGCAATGTTTATTTTCTTACCGGCCACCCACTGTGTGCATGTTACCGTCTATTTATTGCACCATGCCTGTCTAATTCCCTGGGATATGGACTTGCTTTACTCATTCATAATTGCATGGAATATCAACCAAAGGCAGTAATTTTGACATGTATGGATAGCTTAGATCTAGGGCTACATTTTGCAAGCATCGGCGGCTTCCCAGAGTTAAAAGTTGTTGTTAAAAATTCAAACCTCGCAATGTATATTTTCTTTCCGGCCACCCTCTGTGTGCATATTACCGTCTATTTATTGCACCATGCATGTCTAATTCCCTGGGGTATGGACTTGCTTTACTCATTCATAATTTCTTGGAATATCAACCAAAGGCAGTAATTTTGACATGTATGGATAGCTTAGATCTGCCGCTACATTTTGCATTCATCGGCGGCTTCCCAGAGTTAAAAGTTGTTGTGAAAAATTCAAACCTCGCAATGTTTATTTTCTTACCGGCCACCCACTGTGTGCATATTACCGTCTATTTATTGCACCATGCCTGTCTAATTCCCTGGGGTATGGACTTGCTTTACTCATTCATAATTGCATGGAATATCAACCAAAGGCAGTCATTTTGACATGTATGGATAGCTTAGTTAGAGGGCTACATTTTAGAATCATCGGCGGCTTCCTAGATTTAAAACTTGTGGTGAAAATTTCAACCTCGCAATATTTTTGTTTTCCCGCCCATCCTCTGTGTGCATATTGCCGTATATTTATTGCTCAATGCCCTTGCAATTCCTGGCGGAATAGACTTGCTTTACTCACTCATAATGTCATGCAATATCAATCAAATGCAGTAATTTTGACATGTATGGATAGCTTAGATCTGCCGCTACATTTTGCATTCATCGGCGGCTTCCCAGAGTTAAAAGTTGTTGTGAAAAATTCAAACCTCGCAATGTTTATTTTCTTACCGGCCACCCACTGTGTGCATATTACCGTCTATTTATTGCACCATGCCTGTCTAATTCCCTGGGGTATGGACTTGCTTTACTCATTCATAATTTCTTGGAATATCAACCAAAGGCAGTAATTTTGACATGTATGTATAGCTTAGATCTAGGGATACATTTTGCAAGCATCGGCGGCTTCCCAGAGTTAAAAGTTGTTGTGAAAAATTCAAACCTCGCAATGTTTATTTTCTTTCCGGCCACCCTCTGTGTGCATATTACCGTCTATTTATTGCACCATGCCTGTCTAATTCCCTGGTGTATGGACTTGCTTTACTCATTCATAATTGCATGGAATATCAACCAAAGGCAGTAATTTTGACATTTTTGGACAGCTTAGATATAGGGCTACATTTTAGAATCATCGGCGGCTTCCTAGATTTAAAACTTGTGGAGAAAATTTCAACCTCGCAATATTTTTGTCTTCCCGCCCATCCTCTGTGTGCATATTGCCGTATATTTATTGCTCCATGCCCGTGCAATTCCTGGCGGTATAGACTTGCTTTACTCATTCATAATGTCATGCAATATCAATCAAATGCAGTAATTTTGACATGTATGGATAGCTTAGATCTGCCGCTACATTTTGCATTCATCGGCGGCTTCCCAGAGTTAAAAGTTGTTGTGAAAAATTCAAACCTCGCAATGTTTATTTTCTTACCGGCCACCCACTGTGTGCATATTACCGTCTATTTATTGCACCATGCATGTCTAATTCCCTGGGGTATGGACTTGCTTTACTCATTCATAATTTCTTGGAATATCAACCAAAGGCAGTAATTTTGACATGTATGGATAGCTTAGATCTGCCGCTACATTTTGCATTCATCGGCGGCTTCCCAGAGTTAAAAGTTGTTGTGAAAAATTCAAACCTCGCAATGTTTATTTTCTTACCGGCTACCCACTGTGTGCATATTACCGTCTATTTATTGCACCATGCCTGTCTAATTCCCTGGGGTATGGACTTGCTTTACTCATTCATAATTGCATGGAATATCAACCAAAGGCAGTCATTTTGACATGTATGGATAGCTTAGTTAGAGGGCTACATTTTAGAATCATCGGCGGCTTCCTAGATTTAAAACTTGTGGTGAAAATTTCAACCTCGCAATATTTTTGTCTTCCCGCCCATCCTCTGTGTGCATATTGCCGTATATTTATTGCTCAATGCCCTTGCAATTCCTGGCGGTATAGACTTGCTTTACTCATTCATAATGTCATGCAATATCAATCAAATGCAGTAATTTTGACATGTATGGATAGCTTAGATCTGCCGCTACATTTTGCATTCATCGGCGGCTTCCCAGAGTTAAAAGTTGTTGTGAAAAATTCAAACCTCGCAATGTTTATTTTCTTACCGGCCACCCACTGTGTGCATATTACCGTCTATTTATTGCACCATGCCTGTCTAATTCCCTGGGGTATGGACTTGCTTTACTCATTCATAATTTCTTGGAATATCAACCAAAGGCAGTAATTTTGACATGTATGTATAGCTTAGATCTAGGGATACATTTTGCAAGCATCGGCGGCTTCCCAGAGTTAAAAGTTGTTGTGAAAAATTCAAACCTCGCAATGTTTATTTTCTTTCCGGCCACCCTCTGTGTGCATATTACCGTCTATTTATTGCACCATGCCTGTCTAATTCCCTGGTGTATGGACATGCTTTACTCATTCATAATTGCATGGAATATCAACCAAAGGCATTAATTTTGACATGTTTGGATAGCTTAGATATAGGGCTACATTTTAGAATCATCGGCGGCTTCCTAGATTTAAAACTTGTGGAGAAAAGTTCAAGCTCGCAATATTGTTGTCTTCCCGCCCATCCTCTGTGTGCATATTGCCGTATATTTATTGCTCCATGCCCGTGCAATTCCTGGCGGTATAGACTTGCTTTACTCATTCATAATGTCATGCAATATCAATCAAATGCAGTAATTTTGACATGTATGGATAGCTTAGATCTGCCGCTATATTTTGCATTCATCGGCGGCTTCCCAGAGTTAAAAGTTGTTGTGAAAAATTCAAACCTCGCAATGTTTATTTTCTTACCGGCCACCCACTGTGCGCATGTTACCGTCTATTTATTGCACCATGCCTGTCTAATTCCCTGGGGTATAGACTTGCTTTACTCATTCATAATTTCTTGGAATATCAACCAAAGGCAGTAATTTTGACATGTATGGATAGCTTAGATCTGCCGCTACATTTTGCATTCATCGGCGGCTTCCCAGAGTTAAAAGTTGTTGTGAAAAATGCAAACCTCGCAATGTTTATTTTCTTACCGGCCACCCACTGTGTGCATATTACCGTCTATTTATTGCACCATGCCTGTCTAATTCCCTGGGGTATGGACTTGCTTTACTCATTCATAATTGCATGGAATATCAACCAAAGGCAGTCATTTTGACATGTATGGATAGCTTAGATCTAGGGCTACATTTTGCAAGCATCGGCGGCTTCCCAGAGTTAAAAGTTGTTGTTAAAAATTCAAACCTCGCAATGTATATTTTCTTTCCGGCCACCCTCCGTGTGCATATTACCGTCTATTTATTGCACCATGCCTGTCTAATTCCCTGGTGTATGGACTTGCTTTACTCATTCATAATTGCATGGAATATCAACCAAAGGCAGTAATTTTGACATGTATGGATAGCTTAGATATAGGGCTACATTTTAGAATCATCGGCGGCTTCCTAGATGTAAAACTTGTGGTGACAATTTCAACCTCGCAGTATTTTTGTCTTCCCGCCCATCCTCTGTGTGCATATTGCCGTATATTTATTGCTCCATGCCCTTGCAATTCCTGGCGGTATAGACTTGCTTTACTCATTCATAATGTCATGCAATATCAATCAAATGCAGTAATTTTGACATGTATGGATAGCTTAGATCTGCCGCTACATTTTGCATTCATCGGCGGCTTCCCAGAGTTAAAAGTTGTTGTGAAAAATTCAAACCTCGCAATGTTTATTTTCTTACCGGCCACCCACTGTGTGCATATTACCGTCTATTTATTGCACCATGCCTGTCTAATTCCCTGGGGTATGGTCTTGCTTTACTCATTCATAATTGCATGAAATATCAACCAAAGGCAGTGATTTTGACAAGTATGCTTAGCTTAGATTTGCCGCTACATTTTGCATTCATCGGCGGCTTCCCAGAGTTAAAGTTGTTGTGAAAAATTCAAACCTCGCAATGTTTATTTTCTTCCCGGCCACCTTCTGTGTGCATATTACCGTCTATTTATTGCACCATGTCTGTCTAATTCCCTGGGGTATGGACTTGCTTTACTCATTCATAATTGCATGGAATATCAACCAAAGGCAGTAATTTTGACATGTATGGGTAGCTTAGATCTAGGGCTACATTTTGCATTCATTGGCGGCTTCCCAGAGTTAAAGGTTGTTGGGGAAATTTCAAACCTCGCAATGTTTATTTTCTTCCCGGCCACCCTCTGTGTGCATATTACCGTCTATTTATTGCACCATGCCTGTCTAATTCCCTGGGGTATGGACTTGCTTTACTCATTCATAATTGCATGGAATATCAACCAAAGACAGTAATTTTGACATGTATGGATAGCTTAGATCCAGGGCTACATTTTGGAATCATCGGCGGCTTCCTAGATTTAAAACTTGTGGAGAAAATGTCAACCTCGCAATATTTTTTTCTTCCCGCCCATCCTCTGTGTGCATATTGCCGTATATGTATTGCTCCATGCCCGTGCAATTCCTGGCGGTATAGACTTGCTTTACTCATTCATAATGTCATGCAATATCAATCAAATGCAGTAATTTTGACATGTATGAATAGCTTAGATCTGCCGCTACATTTTGCATTCATCGGCGGCTTCCCAGAGTTAAAAGTTGTTGGGGAAAATTCAAACCTCGCAATGTTTATTTTCTTCCCGGCCACCCTCTGTATGCATATTACCGTCTATTTATTGCACCATGCTTGTCTAATTCCCTGGGGTATGGACTTGCTTTACTCATTCATAATTTCATGGAATATTAACCAAATGCCGCAATTTTGGCATGTATGGATAGCTTAGATCTAGGGCTACATTTTGGAAGCATCGGCGGCTTCCCAGAGTTAAAAGTTGTTGTGAAAAATTCAAACCTCGCAATGTTTATTTTCTTCCCGGCCACCTTCTGTGTGCATATTACCGTCTATTTATTGCACCATGTCTGTCTAATTCCCTGGGGTATGGACTTGCTTTACTCATTCATAATTGCATGGAATATCAACCAAAGGCAGTAATTTTGACATGTATGGATAGCTTAGATCTAGGGCTACATTTTGCATTCATTGGCGGCTTCCCAGAGTTAAAGGTTGTTGGGGAAAATTCAAACCTCGCAATGTTTATTTTCTTCCCGGCCACCCTCTGTGTGCATATTACCGTCTATTTATTGCACCATGCCTGTCTAATTCCCTGGGGTATGGACTTGCTTTACTCATTCATAATTGCATGGAATATCAACCAAAGACAGTAATTTTGACATGTATGGATAGCTTAGATCCAGGGCTACATTTTGGAATCATCGGCGGCTTCCTAGATTTAAAACTTGTGGAGAAAATGTCAACCTCGCAATATTTTTTTCTTCCCGCCCATCCTCTGTGTGCATATTGCCGTATATGTATTGCTCCATGCCCGTGCAATTCCTGGCGGTATAGACTTGCTTTACTCATTCATAATGTCATGCAATATCAATCAAATGCAGTAATTTTGACATGTATGAATAGCTTAGATCTGCCGCTACATTTTGCATTCATCGGCGGCTTCCCAGAGTTAAAAGTTGTTGGGGAAAATTCAAACCTCGCAATGTTTATTTTCTTCCCGGCCACCCTCTGTATGCATATTACCGTCTATTTATTGCACCATGCTTGTCTAATTCCCTGGGGTATGGACTTGCTTTACTCATTCATAATTTCATGGAATATTAACCAAATGCCGCAATTTTGGCATGTATGGATAGCTTAGATCTAGGGCTACATTTTGGAAGCATCGGCGGCTTCCCAGAGTTAAAAGTTGTTGTGAAAAATTCAAACCTCGCAATGTTTATTTTCTTACCGGCCACCCACTGTGTGCATATTACCGTCTATTTATTGCACCATGCCTGTCTAATTCCCTGGGGTATGGACTTGCTTTACTCATTCATAATTGCATGGAATATCAACCAAAGGCAGTCATTTTGACATGTATGGATAGCTTAGATATAGGGCTACATTTTAGAATCATCGGCGGCTTCCTAGATTTAAAACTTGTGGAGAAAATTTCAACCTCGCAATATTTTTGTCTTCCCGCCCATCCTCTGTGTGCATATTGCCGTATATTTATTGCTCCAAGCCCGTGCAATTCCTGGCGGTATAGACTTGCTTTACTCATTCATAATGTCATGCAATATCAATAAAATGCAGTAATTTTGACATGTATGGATAGCTTAGATCTGCCGCTACATTTTGCATTCATCGGCGGCTTCCCAGAGTTAAAAGTTGTTGTGAAAAATGCAAACCTCGCAATGTTTATTTTCTTACCGGCCACCCACTGTGTGCATGTTACCGTCTATTTATTGCACCATGCCTGTCTAATTCCCTGGGGTATGGACTTGCTTTACTCATTCATAATTGCATGGAATATCAACCAAAGGCAGTAATTTTGACATGTATGGATAGCTTAGATCTAGGGCTACATTTTGCATTCATCGGCGGCTTCCCAGAGTTAAAAGTTGTTGCGAAAAATTCAAACCTCGCAATGTATATTTTCTTACCGGCCACCCACTGTGTGCATATTACCGTCTATTTATTGCACCATGCATGTCTAATTCCCTGGGGTATGGACTTGCTTTACTCATTCATAATTTCTTGGAATATCAACCAAAGGCAGTAATTTTGACATGTATGGATAGCTTAGATCTAGGGCTACATTTTAGAATCATCGGCGGCTTCCTAGATTTAAAACTTGTGGAGAAAAGTTCAACCTCGCAATATTGTTGTCTTCCCGCCCATCCTCTGTGTGCATATTGCCGTATATTTATTGCTCCATGCCCGTGCAATTCCTGTCGGTATAGACTTGCTTTACTCATTCATAATGTCATGCAATATCAATCAAATGCAGTAATTTTGACATGTATGGATAGCTTAGATCTGCCGCTACATTTTGCATTCATCGGCGGCTTCCCAGAGTTAAAAGTTGTTGTGAAAAATTCAAACCTCGCAATGTTTATTTTCTTACCGGCCACCCACTGTGTGCATGTTACCGTCTATTTATTGCACCATGCCTGTCTAATTCCCTGGGGTATAGACTTGCTTTACTCATTCATAATTTCTTGGAATATCAACCAAAGGCAGTAATTTTGACATGTATGGATAGCTTAGATCTAGGGCTACATTTTGCATTCATCGGCGGCTTCCCAGAGTTAAAAGTTGTTGTGAAAAATTCAAACCTCGCAATGTATATTTTCTTTCCGGCCACCCTCTCTGTGCATATTACCGTCTATTTATTGCACCATGCCTGTCTAATTCCCTGGGGTATGGACTTGCTTTACTCATTCATAATTGCATGGAATATCAACCAAAGGCAGTAATTTTGACATGTTTGGATAGCTTAGATATAGGGCTACATTTTAGAATCATCGGCGGCTTCCTAGATGTAAAACTTGTGGTGAAAATTTCAACCTCGCAATATTTTTGTCTTCCCGCCCATCCTCTGTGTGCATATTGCCGTATATTTATTGCTCCATGCCCTTGCAATTCCTGGCGGTATAGACTTGCTTTACTCATTCATAATGTCATGCAATATCAATCAAATGCAGTAATTTTGACATGTATGGATAGCTTAGATCTGCCGCTACATTTTGCATTCATCGGCGGCTTCCCAGAGTTAAAAGTTGTTGCGAAAAATTCAAACCTCGCAATGTTTATTTTCTTACCGGCCACCCACTGTGTGCATATTACCGTCTATTTATTGCACCATGCATGTCTAATTCCCTGGGGTATGGACTTGCTTTACTCATTCATAATTTCTTGGAATATCAACCAAAGGCAGTCATTTTGACATGTATGGATAGCTTAGATATAGGGCTACATTTTAGAATCATCGGCGGCTTCCTAGATTTAAAACTTGTGGAGAAAATTTCAACCTCGCAATATTTTTGTCTTCCCGCCCATCCTCTGTGTGCATATTGCCGTATATTTATTGCTCCATGCCCGTGCAATTCCTGGCGGTATAGACTTGCTTTACTCATTCGTAATGTCATGCAATATCAATCAAATGCAGTAATTTTGACATGTATGGATAGCTTAGATCTGCCGCTACATTTTGCATTCATCGGCGGCTTCCCAGAGTTAAAAGTTGTTGTGAAAAATTCAAACCTCGCAATGTTTATTTTCATACCGGCCACCCACGGTGTGCATATTACCGTCTATTTATTGCACCATGCATGTCTAATTCCCTGGGGTATGGACTTGCTTTACTCATTCATAATTTCTTGGAATATCAACCAAAGGCAGTAATTTTGACATGTATGGATAGCTTAGATCTGCCGCTACATTTTGCATTCATCAAGGCTTCCCAGAGTTAAAAGTTGTTGTGAAAAATTCAAACCTCGCAATGTGTATTTTCTTACCGGCTACCCACTGTGTGCATATTACCGTCTATGTATTGCACCATGCCTGTCTAATTCCCTGGGGTATGGACTTGCTTTACTCATTCATAATTGCATGGAATATCAACCAAAGGCAGTAATTTTGACATGTATGGATAGCTTAGATCTAGGGCTACATTTTGCAAGCATCGGCGGCTTCCCAGAGTTAAAAGTTGTTGTGAAAAATTCAAACCTCGCAATGTATATTTTCTTTCCTGCCACCCTCTGTGTGCATATTACCGTCTATTTATTGCACCATGCCTGTATAATTCCCTGGGGTATGGACTTGCTTTACTCATTCATAATTGCATGGAATATCAACCAAAGGCAGTCATTTTGACATGTATGGATAGCTTAGATATAGGGCTACATTTTAGAATCATCCGCGGCTTCCTAGATTTAAAACTTGTGGAGAAAATTTCAACCTCGCAATATTTTTGTCTTCCCGCCCATCCTCTGTGTGCATATTGCCGTATATTTATTGCTCCAAGCCCGTGCAATTCCTGGCGGTATAGACTTGCTTTACTCATTCATAATGTCATGCAATATCAATCAAATGCAGTAATTTTGACATGTATGGATAGCTTAGATCTGCCGCTACATTTTGCATTCATCGGCGGCTTCCCAGAGTTAAAAGTTGTTGTGAAAAATGCAAACCTCGCAATGTTTATTTTCTTACCGGCCACCCACTGTGTGCATATTACCGTCTATTTATTGCACCATGCCTGTCTAATTCCCTGGGGTATGGACTTGCTTTACTCATTCATAATTGCATGGAATATCAACCAAAGGCAGTAATTTTGACATGTATGGATAGCTTAGATCTAGGGCTACATTTTGCAAGCATCGGCGGCTTCCCAGAGTTAAAAGTTGTTGTTAAAAATTCAAACCTCGCAATGTATATTTTCTTTCCGGCCACCCTCCGTGTGCACATTACCGTCTATTTATTGCACCATGCCTGTCTAATTCCCTGGTGTATGGACTTGCTTTACTCATTCATAATTGCATGGAATATCAACCAAAGGCAGTAATTTTGACATGTATGGATAGCTTAGATATAGGGCTACATTTTAGAATCATCGGCGGCTTCCTAGATGTAAAACTTGTGGTGACAATTTCAACCTCGCAGTATTTTTGTCTTCCCGCCCATCCTCTGTGTGCATATTGCCGTATATTTATTGCTCCATGCCCTTGCAATTCCTGGCGGTATAGACTTGCTTTACTCATTCATAATGTCATGCAATATCAATCAAATGCAGTAATTTTGACATGTATGGATAGCTTAGATCTGCCGCTACATTTTGCATTCATCGGCGGCTTCCCAGAGTTAAAAGTTGTTGTGAAAAATTCAAACCTCGCAATGTTTATTTTCTTACCGGCCACCCACTGTGTGCATATTACCGTCTATTTATTGCACCATGCCTGTCTAATTCCCTGGGGTATGGTCTTGCTTTACTCATTCATAATTGCATGAAATATCAACCAAAGGCAGTGATTTTGACAAGTATGCTTAGCTTAGATTTGCCGCTACATTTTGCATTCATCGGCGGCTTCCCAGAGTTAAAGTTGTTGTGAAAAATTCAAACCTCGCAATGTTTATTTTCTTCCCGGCCACCTTCTGTGTGCATATTACCGTCTATTTATTGCACCATGTCTGTCTAATTCCCTGGGGTATGGACTTGCTTTACTCATTCATAATTGCATGGAATATCAACCAAAGGCAGTAATTTTGACATGTATGGGTAGCTTAGATCTAGGGCTACATTTTGCATTCATTGGCGGCTTCCCAGAGTTAAAGGTTGTTGGGGAAATTTCAAACCTCGCAATGTTTATTTTCTTCCCGGCCACCCTCTGTGTGCATATTACCGTCTATTTATTGCACCATGCCTGTCTAATTCCCTGGGGTATGGACTTGCTTTACTCATTCATAATTGCATGGAATATCAACCAAAGACAGTAATTTTGACATGTATGGATAGCTTAGATCCAGGGCTACATTTTGGAATCATCGGCGGCTTCCTAGATTTAAAACTTGTGGAGAAAATGTCAACCTCGCAATATTTTTTTCTTCCCGCCCATCCTCTGTGTGCATATTGCCGTATATGTATTGCTCCATGCCCGTGCAATTCCTGGCGGTATAGACTTGCTTTACTCATTCATAATGTCATGCAATATCAATCAAATGCAGTAATTTTGACATGTATGAATAGCTTAGATCTGCCGCTACATTTTGCATTCATCGGCGGCTTCCCAGAGTTAAAAGTTGTTGGGGAAAATTCAAACCTCGCAATGTTTATTTTCTTCCCGGCCACCCTCTGTATGCATATTACCGTCTATTTATTGCACCATGCTTGTCTAATTCCCTGGGGTATGGACTTGCTTTACTCATTCATAATTTCATGGAATATTAACCAAATGCCGCAATTTTGGCATGTATGGATAGCTTAGATCTAGGGCTACATTTTGGAAGCATCGGCGGCTTCCCAGAGTTAAAAGTTGTTGTGAAAAATTCAAACCTCGCAATGTTTATTTTCTTCCCGGCCACCTTCTGTGTGCATATTACCGTCTATTTATTGCACCATGTCTGTCTAATTCCCTGGGGTATGGACTTGCTTTACTCATTCATAATTGCATGGAATATCAACCAAAGGCAGTAATTTTGACATGTATGGATAGCTTAGATCTAGGGCTACATTTTGCATTCATTGGCGGCTTCCCAGAGTTAAAGGTTGTTGGGGAAAATTCAAACCTCGCAATGTTTATTTTCTTCCCGGCCACCCTCTGTGTGCATATTACCGTCTATTTATTGCACCATGCCTGTCTAATTCCCTGGGGTATGGACTTGCTTTACTCATTCATAATTGCATGGAATATCAACCAAAGACAGTAATTTTGACATGTATGGATAGCTTAGATCCAGGGCTACATTTTGGAATCATCGGCGGCTTCCTAGATTTAAAACTTGTGGAGAAAATGTCAACCTCGCAATATTTTTTTCTTCCCGCCCATCCTCTGTGTGCATATTGCCGTATATGTATTGCTCCATGCCCGTGCAATTCCTGGCGGTATAGACTTGCTTTACTCATTCATAATGTCATGCAATATCAATCAAATGCAGTAATTTTGACATGTATGAATAGCTTAGATCTGCCGCTACATTTTGCATTCATCGGCGGCTTCCCAGAGTTAAAAGTTGTTGGGGAAAATTCAAACCTCGCAATGTTTATTTTCTTCCCGGCCACCCTCTGTATGCATATTACCGTCTATTTATTGCACCATGCTTGTCTAATTCCCTGGGGTATGGACTTGCTTTACTCATTCATAATTTCATGGAATATTAACCAAATGCCGCAATTTTGGCATGTATGGATAGCGTAGATCTAGGGCTACATTTTGGAAGCATCGGCGGCTTCCCAGAGTTAAAAGTTGTTGTGAAAAATTCAAACCTCGCAATGTTTATTTTCTTACCGGCCACCCACTGTGTGCATATTACCGTCTATTTATTGCACCATGCCTGTCTAATTCCCTGGGGTATGGACTTGCTTTACTCATTCATAATTGCATGGAATATCAACCAAAGGCAGTCATTTTGACATGTATGGATAGCTTAGAT
The DNA here is from genome assembly GCA_037893225.1 of Hippasteria phrygiana. Classification (NCBI taxonomy): domain Eukaryota; kingdom Metazoa; phylum Echinodermata; class Asteroidea; order Valvatida; family Goniasteridae; genus Hippasteria; species Hippasteria phrygiana. Next base: position 1,613,587 of record JAZGUH010000341.1, read on the forward strand.
ATAGGGCTACATTTTAGAATCATCGGCGGCTTCCTAGATTTAAAACTTGTGGAGAAAATTTCAACCTCGCAATATTTTTGTCTTCCCGCCCATCCTCTGTGTGCATATTGCCGTATATTTATTGCTCCAAGCCCGTGCAATTCCTGGCGGTATAGACTTGCTTTACTCATTCATAATGTCATGCAATATCAATAAAATGCAGTAATTTTGACATGTATGGATAGCTTAGATCTGCCGCTACATTTTGCATTCATCGGCGGCTTCCCAGAGTTAAAAGTTGTTGTGAAAAATGCAAACCTCGCAATGTTTATTTTCTTACCGGCCACCCACTGTGTGCATGTTACCGTCTATTTATTGCACCATGCCTGTCTAATTCCCTGGGGTATGGACTTGCTTTACTCATTCATAATTGCATGGAATATCAACCAAAGGCAGTAATTTTGACATGTATGGATAGCTTAGATCTAGGGCTACATTTTGCATTCATCGGCGGCTTCCCAGAGTTAAAAGTTGTTGCGAAAAATTCAAACCTCGCAATGTATATTTTCTTACCGGCCACCCACTGTGTGCATATTACCGTCTATTTATTGCACCATGCATGTCTAATTCCCTGGGGTATGGACTTGCTTTACTCATTCATAATTTCTTGGAATATCAACCAAAGGCAGTAATTTTGACATGTATGGATAGCTTAGATCTAGGGCTACATTTTAGAATCATCGGCGGCTTCCTAGATTTAAAACTTGTGGAGAAAAGTTCAACCTCGCAATATTGTTGTCTTCCCGCCCATCCTCTGTGTGCATATTGCCGTATATTTATTGCTCCATGCCCGTGCAATTCCTGTCGGTATAGACTTGCTTTACTCATTCATAATGTCATGCAATATCAATCAAATGCAGTAATTTTGACATGTATGGATAGCTTAGATCTGCCGCTACATTTTGCATTCATCGGCGGCTTCCCAGAGTTAAAAGTTGTTGTGAAAAATTCAAACCTCGCAATGTTTATTTTCTTACCGGCCACCCACTGTGTGCATGTTACCGTCTATTTATTGCACCATGCCTGTCTAATTCCCTGGGGTATAGACTTGCTTTACTCATTCATAATTTCTTGGAATATCAACCAAAGGCAGTAATTTTGACATGTATGGATAGCTTAGATCTAGGGCTACATTTTGCATTCATCGGCGGCTTCCCAGAGTTAAAAGTTGTTGTGAAAAATTCAAACCTCGCAATGTATATTTTCTTTCCGGCCACCCTCTCTGTGCATATTACCGTCTATTTATTGCACCATGCCTGTCTAATTCCCTGGGGTATGGACTTGCTTTACTCATTCATAATTGCATGGAATATCAACCAAAGGCAGTAATTTTGACATGTTTGGATAGCTTAGATATAGGGCTACATTTTAGAATCATCGGCGGCTTCCTAGATGTAAAACTTGTGGTGAAAATTTCAACCTCGCAATATTTTTGTCTTCCCGCCCATCCTCTGTGTGCATATTGCCGTATATTTATTGCTCCATGCCCTTGCAATTCCTGGCGGTATAGACTTGCTTTACTCATTCATAATGTCATGCAATATCAATCAAATGCAGTAATTTTGACATGTATGGATAGCTTAGATCTGCCGCTACATTTTGCATTCATCGGCGGCTTCCCAGAGTTAAAAGTTGTTGCGAAAAATTCAAACCTCGCAATGTTTATTTTCTTACCGGCCACCCACTGTGTGCATATTACCGTCTATTTATTGCACCATGCATGTCTAATTCCCTGGGGTATGGACTTGCTTTACTCATTCATAATTTCTTGGAATATCAACCAAAGGCAGTCATTTTGACATGTATGGATAGCTTAGATATAGGGCTACATTTTAGAATCATCGGCGGCTTCCTAGATTTAAAACTTGTGGAGAAAATTTCAACCTCGCAATATTTTTGTCTTCCCGCCCATCCTCTGTGTGCATATTGCCGTATATTTATTGCTCCATGCCCGTGCAATTCCTGGCGGTATAGACTTGCTTTACTCATTCGTAATGTCATGCAATATCAATCAAATGCAGTAATTTTGACATGTATGGATAGCTTAGATCTGCCGCTACATTTTGCATTCATCGGCGGCTTCCCAGAGTTAAAAGTTGTTGTGAAAAATTCAAACCTCGCAATGTTTATTTTCATACCGGCCACCCACGGTGTGCATATTACCGTCTATTTATTGCATCATGCATGTCTAATTCCCTGGGGTATGGACTTGCTTTACTCATTCATAATTTCTTGGAATATCAACCAAAGGCAGTAATTTTGACATGTATGGATAGCTTAGATATAGGGCTACATTTTAGAATCATCGGCGGCTTCCTAGATTTAAATCTTGTGGAGAAAATTTCAACCTCGCAATATTTTTGTCTTCCCGCCCATCCTCTGTGTGCATATTGCCGTATATTTATTGCTCCATGCCCGTGCAATTCCTGGCGGTATAGACTTGCTTTACTCATTCATAATGTCATGCAATATCAATCAAATGCAATAATTTTGACATGTATGGATAGCTTAGATCTGCCGCTACATTTTGCATTCATCGGCGGCTTCCCAGAGTTAAAAGTTGTTGGGGAAAATTCAAACCTCGCAATGTTTATTTTCTTCCCGGCCACCCACTGTGTGCATGTTACCGTCTATTTATTGCACCATGCCTGTCTAATTCCCTGGGGTATAGACTTGCTTTACTCATTCATAATTTCTTGGAATATCAACCAAAGGCAGTAATTTTGACATGTATGGATAGCTTAGATCTAGGGCTACATTTTGCAAGCATCGGCGGCTTCCCAGAGTTAAAAGTTGTTGTGAAAAATTCAAACCTCGCAATGTGTATTTTCTTACCGGCTACCCACTGTGTGCATATTACCGTCTATGTATTGCACCATGCCTGTCTAATTCCCTGGGGTATGGACTTGCTTTACTCATTCATAATTGCATGGAATATCAATTAAAGGCAGTAATTTTGACATGTATGGATAGCTTAGATATAGGGCTACATTTTAGAATCATCGGCGGCTTCCTAGATTTAAAACTTGTGGAGAAAATTTCAACCTCGCAATATTTTTGTCTTCCCGCCCATCCTATGTGTGCATATTGCCGTATATTTATTGCTCCATGCCCTTGCAATTCCTGGCGGTATAGACTTGCTTTACTCATTCATAATGTCATGCAATATCAATCAAATGCAATAATTTTGACATGTATGGATAGCTTAGATCTGCCGCTACATTTTGCATTCATCGGCGGCTTCCCAGAGTTAAAAGTTGTTGGGGAAAATTCAAACCTCGCAATGTTTATTTTCTTCCCGGCCACCCACTGTGTGCATGTTACCGTCTATTTATTGCACCATGCCTGTCTAATTCCCTGGGGTATAGACTTGCTTTACTCATTCATAATTTCTTGGAATATCAACCAAAGGCAGTAATTTTGACATGTATGGATAGCTTAGATCTAGGGCTACATTTTGCAAGCATCGGCGGCTTCCCAGAGTTAAAAGTTGTTGTGAAAAATTCAAACCTCGCAATGTATATTTTCTTTCCGGCCACCATCTGTTTGCATATTACCGTTTATTTATTGCACCATGCCTGTCTAATTCCCTGGGGTATGGACTTGCTTTACTCATTCATAATTGCATGGAATATCAACCAAAGGCAGTCATTTTGACATGTATGGATAGCTTAGATATAGGGCTACATTTTAGAATCATCGGCGGCTTCCTAGATTTAAAACTTGTGGAGAAAATTTCAACCTCGCAATATTTTTGTCTTCCCGCCCATCCTCTGTGTGCATATTGCCGTATATTTATTGCTCCAAGCCCGTGCAATTCCTGGCGGTATAGACTTGCTTTACTCATTCATAATGTCATGCAATATCAATAAAATGCAGTAATTTTGACATGTATGGATAGCTTAGATCTAGGGCTACATTTTGCAAGCATCGGCGGCTTCCCAGAGTTAAAAGTTGTTGTTAAAAATTCAAACCTCGCAATGTATATTTTCTTTCCGGCCACCCTCTCTGTGCATATTACCGTCTATTTATTGCACCATGCCTGTCTAATTCCCTGGTGTATGGACTTGCTTTACTCATTCATAATTGCATGGAATATCAACCAAAGGCAGTAATTTTGACATGTTTGGATAGCTTAGATATAGGGCTACATTTTAGAATCATCGGCGGCTTCCTAGATGTAAAACTTGTGGTGAAAATTTCAACCTCGCAATATTTTTGTCTTCCCGCCCATCCTCTGTGTGCATATTGCCGTATATTTATTGCTCCATGCCCTTGCAATTCCTGGCGGTATAGACTTGCTTTACTCATTCATAATGTCATGCAATATCAATCAAATGCAGTAATTTTGACATGTATGGATAGCTTAGATCTGCCGCTACATTTTGCATTCATCGGCGGCTTCCCAGAGTTAAAAGTTGTTGCGAAAAATTCAAACCTCGCAATGTTTATTTTCTTACCGGCCACCCACTGTGTGCATATTACCGTCTATTTATTGCACCATGCATGTCTAATTCCCTGGGGTATGGACTTGCTTTACTCATTCATAATTTCTTGGAATATCAACCAAAGGCAGTCATTTTGACATGTATGGATAGCTTAGATATAGGGCTACATTTTAGAATCATCGGCGGCTTCCTAGATTTAAAACTTGTGGTGAAAATTTCAACCTCGCAATATTTTTCTTTTCCCGCCCATCCTCTGTGTGCATATTGCCGTATATTTATTGCTCCATGCCCGTGCAATTCCTGGCGGTATAGACTTGCTTTACTCATTCATAATGTCATGCAATATCAATCAAATGCAGTAATTTTGACATGTATGGATAGCTTAGATCTGCCGCTACATTTTGCATTCATCGGCGGCTTCCCAGAGTTAAAAGTTGTTGTGAAAAATTCAAACCTCGCAATGTTTATTTTCTTACCGGCCACCCACGGTGTGCATATTACCGTCTATTTATTGCACCATGCATGTCTAATTCCCTGGGGTATGGACTTGCTTTACTCATTCATAATTTCTTGGAATATCAACCAAAGGCAGTAATTTTGACATGTATGGATAGCTTAGATCTGCCGCTACATTTTGCATTCATCTGCGGCTTCCCAGAGTTAAAAGTTGTTGTGAAAAATTCAAACCTCGCAATGTGTATTTTCTTACCGGCTACCCACTGTGTGCATATTACCGTCTATGTATTGCACCATGCCTGTCTAATTCCCTGGGGTATGGACTTGCTTTACTCATTCATAATTGCATGGAATATCAACCAAAGGCAGTAATTTTGACATGTATGGATAGCTTAGATATAGGGCTACATTTTAGAATCATCGGCGGCTTCCTAGATTTAAAACTTGTGGAGAAAATTTCAACCTCGCAATATTTTTGTCTTCCCGCCCATCCTATGTGTGCATATTGCCGTATATTTATTGCTCCATGCCCGTGCAATTCCTGGCGGTATAGACTTGCTTTACTCATTCATAATGTCATGCAATATCAATCAAATGCAATAATTTTGACATGTATGGATAGCTTAGATCTGCCGCTACATTTTGCATTCATCGGCGGCTTCCCAGAGTTAAAAGTTGTTGGGGAAAATTCAAACCTCGCAATGTTTATTTTCTTCCCGGCCACCCACTGTGTGCATGTTACCGTCTATTTATTGCACCATGCCTGTCTAATTCCCTGGGGTATAGACTTGCTTTACTCATTCATAATTTCTTGGAATATCAACCAAAGGCAGTAATTTTGACATGTATGGATAGCTTAGATCTAGGGCTACATTTTGCAAGCATCGGCGGCTTCCCAGAGTTAAAAGTTGTTGTGAAAAATTCAAACCTCGCAATGTGTATTTTCTTACCGGCTACCCACTGTGTGCATATTACCGTCTATGTATTGCACCATGCCTGTCTAATTCCCTGGGGTATGGACTTGCTTTACTCATTCATAATTGCATGGAATATCAACCAAAGGCAGTAATTTTGACATGTATGGATAGCTTAGATATAGGGCTACATTTTAGAATCATCGGCGGCTTCCTAGATTTAAAACTTGTGGAGAAAATTTCAACCTCGCAATATTTTTGTCTTCCCGCCCATCCTATGTGTGCATATTGCCGTATATTTATTGCTCCATGCCCTTGCAATTCCTGGCGGTATAGACTTGCTTTACTCATTCATAATGTCATGCAATATCAATCAAATGCAATAATTTTGACATGTATGGATAGCTTAGATCTGCCGCTACATTTTGCATTCATCGGCGGCTTCCCAGAGTTAAAAGTTGTTGGGGAAAATTCAAACCTCGCAATGTTTATTTTCTTCCCGGCCACCCACTGTGTGCATGTTACCGTCTATTTATTGCACCATGCCTGTCTAATTCCCTGGGGTATAGACTTGCTTTACTCATTCATAATTTCTTGGAATATCAACCAAAGGCAGTAATTTTGACATGTATGGATAGCTTAGATCTAGGGCTACATTTTGCAAGCATCGGCGGCTTCCCAGAGTTAAAAGTTGTTGTGAAAAATTCAAACCTCGCAATGTATATTTTCTTTCCGGCCACCATCTGTGTGCATATTACCGTCTATTTATTGCACCATGCCTGTCTAATTCCCTGGGGTATGGACTTGCTTTACTCATTCATAATTGCATGGAATATCAACCAAAGGCAGTAATTTTGACATGTATGGATAGCTTAGATATAGGGCTACATTTTAGAATCATCGGCGGCTTCCTAGATTTAAAACTTGTGGAGAAAATTTCAACCTCGCAATATTTTTGTCTTCCCGCCCATCCTCTGTGTGCATATTGCCGTATATTTATTGCTCCATGCCCGTGCAATACCTGGCGGTATAGACTTGCTTTACTCATTCATAATGTCATGCAATATCAATCAAATGCAGTAATTTTGACATGTATGGATAGCTTAGATCTGCCGCTACATTTTGCATTCATCGGCGGCTTCCCAGAGTTATAAGTTGTTGTGAAAAATGCAAACCTCGCAATTTTTATTTTCTTACCGGCCACCCACTGTGTGCATATTACCGTCTATTTATTGCACCATGCATGTCTAATTCCCTGGGGTATGGACTTGCTGTACTCATTCATAATTTCTTGGAATATCAACCTAAGGCAGTAATTTTGAAATGTATGAATAGCTTAGATCTGCCGCTACATTTTCCATTCATCGGCGGCTTCCCAGAGTTAAAAGTTGTTGTGAAAAATTCAAACCTCGCAATGTTTATTTTCTTACCGGCCACCCACTGTGTGCATATTACCGTCTATTTATTGCACCATTCCTGTCTAATTCCCTGGGGTATGGACTTGCTTTACTCATTCATAATTGCATGGAATATCAACCAAAGGCAGTAATTTTGACATGTATGGATAGCTTAGATCTAGGGCTACATTTTGCAAGCATCGGCGGCTTCCCAGAGTTAAAAGTTGTTGTGAAAAATTCAAACTTCGCAATGTATATTTTCTTCCCGGCCACCCTCTGTGTGCATATTACCGTCTATTTATTGCACCATGCCTGTCTAATTCCCTGGGGTATGGACTTGCTTTACTCATTCATAATTGCATGGAATATCAACCAAAGGCAGTAATTTTGACATGTATGGATAGCTTAGATATAGGGCTACATTTTAGAATCATAGGGGCGGCTTCCTAGATTTAAAACTTGTAGAGACAATTTCAACCTCGCAATATTTTTGTCTTCCCGCCCATCCTCTGTGTGCATATTGCCGTATATTTATTGCTCCATGCCCGTGCAATTCCAGGCGGTATAGACTTGCTTTACTCTTTCATAATGTCATGCAATATCAATCAAATGCAGTAATTTTGACATGTATGAATAGCTTAGATCTGCCGCTACATTTTGCATTCATCGGCGGCTTCCCAGAGTTAAAAGTTGTTGTGAAAAATTCAAACCTCGCAATGTTTATTTTCTTACCGGCCACCCTCTGTGTGCATATTACCGTCTATTTATTGCACCATGCCTGTCTAATTCCCCGGGGTATGGACTTGCTTTACTCATTCATAATTGCATGGAATATCAACCAAAGGCAGTGATTTTGACAAGTATGCTTAGCTTAGATTTGCCGCTACATTTTGCATTCATCGGCGGCTTCCCAGAGTTAAAGTTGTTGTGAAAAATTCAAACCTCGCAATGTTTATTTTCTTCCCGGCCACCTTCTGTGTGCATATTACCGTCTATTTATTGCACCATGCTTGTCTAATTCCCTGGGGTATGGACTTGCTTTACTCATTCATAATTTCATGGAATATTAACCAAATGCCGCAATTTTGGCATGTATGGATAGCTTAGATCTAGGGCTACATTTTGCAATCATCGGCGGCTTCCTAGATGTATAACTTGTGGAGAAAATGTCAAACCTCGCAAAGTTTATTTTTTTCCCGGCCACCCTCTGTGTGCATATTGCCGTATATGTATTGCACCATGCCTGTCTAATTCCCTGGGGTATGGACTTGCTTTACTCTTTCATAATTTCTTGGAATATCAACCAAAGGCAGTAATTTTGACATGTATGGATAGCTTAGATCTAGGGCTACATTTTGCATTCATTGGCGGCTTCCCAGAGTTAAAGGTTGTTGGGGAAAATTCAAACCTCGCAATGTTTATTTTCTTACCGGCCACCCACTGTGTGCATATTACCGTCTATTTATTGCACCATGCATGTCTAATTCCCTGGGGTATGGACTTGCTTTACTCATTCATAATTTCTTGGAATATCAACCAAAGGCAGTAATTTTGACATGTATGGATAGCTTAGATCTGCCGCTACATGTTGCATTCATCGGCGGCTTCCCAGAGTTAAAAGTTGTTGTGAAAAATTCAAACCTCGCAATGTTTATTTTCTTACCGGCCACCCACTGTGTGCATATTACCGTCTATTTATTGCACCATGCCTGTCTAATTCCCTGGGGTATGGACTTGCTTTACTCATTCATAATTGCATGGAATATCAACCAAAGGCAGTCATTTTGACATGTATGGATAGCTTAGATATAGGGCTACATTTTAGAATCATCGGCGGCTTCCTAGATTTAAAACTTGTTGAGAAAATTTCAACCTCGCAATATTGTTGTCTTCCCGCCCATCCTCTGTGTGCATATTGCCGTATATTTATTGCTCCAAGCCCGTGCAATTCCTGGCGGTATAGACTTGCTTTACTCATTCATAATGTCATGCAATATCAATAAAATGCAGTAATTTTGACATGTATGGATAGCTTAGATCTAGGGCTACATTTTGCAAGCATCGGCGGCTTCCCAGAGTTAAAAGTTGTTGCGAAAAATTCAAACCTCGCAATGTTTATTTTCTTACCGGCCACCCACTGTGTGCATATTACCGTCTATTTATTGCACCATGCATGTCTAATTCCCTTGGGTATGGACTTGCTTTACTCATTCATAATTTCTTGGAATATCAACCAAAGGCAGTCATTTTGACATGTATGGATAGCTTAGATATAGGGCTACATTTTAGAATCATCGGCGGCTTCCTAGATTTAAAACTTGTGGTGAAAATTTCAACCTCGCAATATTTTTGTCTTCCCGCCCATCCTCTGTGTGCATATTGCCGTATATTTATTGCTCCATGCCCGTGCAATTCCTGGCGGTATAGACTTGCTTTACTCATTCATAATTGCATGAAATATCAACCAAAGGCAGTGATTTTGACAAGTATGCTTAGCTTAGATTTGCCGCTACATTTTGCATTCATCGGCGGCTTCCCAGAGTTAAAGTTGTTGTGAAAAATTAAAACCTCGCAATGTTTATTTTCTTCCCGGCCACCTTCTGTGTGCATATTACCGTCTATTTATTGCACCATGTCTGTCTAATTCCCTGGGGTATGGACTTGCTTTACTCATTCATAATTGCATGGAATATCAACCAAAGGCAGTAATTTTGACATGTATGGATAGCTTAGATCTAGGGCTACATTTTGCAAGCATCGGCGGCTTCCCAGAGTTAAAAGTTGTTGTGAAAAATTCAAACCTCGCAATGTTTATTTTCTTCCCGGCCACCCTCTGTGTGCATATTACCGTCTATTTATTGCACCATGCCTGTCTAATTCCCTGGGGTATGGACTTGCTGTACTCATTCATAATTGCATGGAATATCAACCAAAGGCAGTAATTTTGACATGTATGGATAGCTTAGATCTAGGGCTACATTTTGCATTCATTGGCGGCTTCCCAGAGTTAAAGGTTGTTGGGGAAAATTCAAACCTCGCAATGTTTATTTTCTTCCCGGCCACCCTCTGTGTGCATATTACCGTCTATTTATTGCACCATGCCTGTCTAATTCCCTGGGGTATGGACTTGCTTTACTCATTCATGATTGCATGGAATATCAACCAAAGACAGTAATTTTGACATGTATGGATAGCTTAGATCCAGGGCTACATTTTGGAATCACCGGCGGCTTCCTAGATTTAAAACTTGTGGAGAAAATGTCAACCTCGCAATATTTTTTTCTTCCTGCCCATCCTCTGTGTGCATATTGCCGTATATTTATTGCTCCATGCCCGTGCAATTCCTGGCGGTATAGACTTGCTTTACTCATTCATAATGTCATGCAATATCAATCAAATGCAGTTATTTTGACATGTATGAATAGCTTAGATCTGCCGCTACATTTTGCATTCATCGGCGGCTTCCCATAGTTAAAAGTTGTTGGGGAAAATTCAAACCTCGCAATGTTTATTTTCTTCCCGGCCACCCTCTGTATATATATTACCGTCTATTTATTGCACCATGCTTGTCTAATTCCCTGGGGTATGGACTTGCTTTACTCATTCATAATTTCATGGAATATTAGCCAAATGCCGCAATTTTGGCATGTATGGATAGCTTAGATCTAGGGCTACATTTTGCAATCATCGGCGGCTTCCTAGATGTATAACTTGTGGAGAAAATTTCAAACCTCGCAATGTTTATTTTTTTCCCGGCCACCCTCTGTGTGCATATTGCCGTGTATGTATTGCACCATGCCTGTCTAATTCCCTGGGGTATGGACTTGCTTTACTCATTCATAATTGCATGAAATATCAACCAAAGGCAGTGATTTTGACAAGTATGCTTAGCTTAGATTTGCCGCTACATTTGGCAATCATCGGCGGCTTACTAGGGTTTAAAGTTGTTTAGAAAATTTCAACCTCGCAATATTTTTCTTCCCGCCCACCCTCTGTGTGCATATTGCCGTCTATTTATTGCACCATGCCTGTCTAATTCCCTGGGGTATGGACTTCCTTTACTCATTCATAATTGCATGGAATATCAACCAAAGTCAGTCTTGTTGACATGTATGGATAGCTTAGATCTAGGGCTACATTTTGCAATCATCGGCGGCTTCCTAGATTTAAAACTTGTGGAGAAAATGTCAACCTCGCAATATTTTTTTCTTCCTGCCCATCCTCTGTGTGCATATTGCCGTATATTTATTGCTCCATGCCCGTGCAATTCCTGGCGGTATAGACTTGCTTTACTCATTCATAATGTCATGCAATATCAATCAAATGCAGTAATTTTGACATGTATGAATAGCTTAGATCTGCCGCTACATTTTGCATTCATCGGCGGCTTCCCAGAGTTAAAAGTTGTTGGGGAAAATTCAAACCTCGCAATGTTTATTTTCTTCCCGGCCACCCTCTGTATGCATATTACCGTCTATTTATTGCACCATGCTTGTCTAATTCCCTGGGGTATGGACTTGCTTTACTCATTCATAATTTCATGGAATATTAACCAAATGCCGCAATTTTGGCATGTATGGATAGCTTAGATCTAGGGCTACATTTTGCAATCATCGGCGGCTTCCTAGATGTATAACTTGTGGAGAAAATTTCAAACCTCGCAATGTTTATTTTTTTCCCGGCCACCCTCTGTGTGCATATTGCCGTATATGTATTGCACCATGCCTGTCTAATTCCCTGGGGTATGGACTTGCTTTACTCATTCATAATTGCATGAAATATCAACCAAAGGCAGTGATTTTGACAAGTATGCTTAGCTTAGATTTGCCGCTACATTTGGCAATCATCGGCGGCTTACTAGGGTTTAAAGTTGTTTAGAAAATTTCAACCTCGCAATATTTTTCTTCCCGCCCACCCTCTGTGTGCATATTGCCGTCTATTTATTGCACCATGCCTGTCTAATTCCCTGGGGTATGGACTTCCTTTACTCATTCATAATTGCATGGAATATCAACCAAAGTCAGTCTTGTTGACATGTATGGATAGCTTAGATCTAGGGCTACATTTTGCAATCATCGGCGGCTTCCTAGATTTAAAACTTGTGGTGAAAATTTCAACCTCGCAATATTTTTTCTTCCCGCCCACCCTCTGTGTGCATATTACCGTATATTTATTGCTCCATGCCTGTCTAATTCCCTGGGGTATGGACTTGCTTTACTCATTCATAATTGCATGGAATATCAACCAAAGGCAGTAATTTTGACATGTATGCTTTGCTTAGATTTGCCGCTACATTTGGCAATCATCGGCGGCTTCCTAGATTTATAACTTGTGGAGTAAATTTCAACCTCGCAATATGTTTTCTTCCCGCCCACCCTCTGTGTGCATATTACCCTCTATTTATTGCTTCATGCCTGTCTAATTCCCTGGGGTATGGACTTGCTTTACTCATTCATATTTGCATGGAATATCAACCAAAGTCAGTAATTTGGACATATAGGCTTAGCTTAGATCTAGGGCTACATTTTGCAATCATCGGCGGCTTCCTAGATTTAAAAATTGTGGAGAAAATTTCAAACCTGGCAATGTTTATTTTCTTCCCGGCCACCCTCTGTGTGCATATTACCGTCTATGTATTGCACCAAGCCTGTCTAATTCCCCATGGTATGAACTTGCTTTACTCATTCATAATTGCATGGATTATCAACCAAAGGCAGTAA